>JAWWEE010000122.1:21756999-21776273 GCA_035221455.1 Xenops minutus | reverse complement strand
CAATTCAGCTTTCATTGCAAATGCTTAAAATTGGTAGTAACTGAATTTAAAGCTAAAAAAAAAAAAAAACCTACAAAAAAACCCCCCACAAAAACAAAAACAAAAACGAACAAACAAACAAAAAAACCACCAACACACCAAAAAAAAACCCAAAATAATGCTATCCTTAAAATCTGTGAAAACTGTTTTCCTTGAACTTGACAGGAAAATGAAAAAAAAGAGAGGGATGGAGAAAGAGAGAATCAAAACATTGTTCCCATTACACAGTATCTATGGAAGGTTTATTTCAAGTTAGAAAGCTACCAAGAAATGGAAAGAAAAATTAATTCTTACATGCTGAACGGTAGTTCCTGCTTCCCATGAAAGCCATCTGTTCTGTGTATGTACATGGTTTGAAAGACATTCCCGGGATTGTGTCAAGCCAAAGGAATCCCCACTAGAGTTACAGAAATATTAGCTCTCTTTACACTGGCAGGAGAGCACTAAAATGCAACTCTGAAGACATGTATACCACCACCAGGCTCAGAACCACAACAATTCTGCTGACATACCAGGAGTTATGTGGGATTTTCCCATCTGATATTGTATTATGAGAACTGAAACTTTAGCAGAGATAACACAGCAATACTTTGAATTAGAAATTCTTCACATAAGGCGAGATCTCCACTCCTCTCTGTTGCAAAATGGCATCATCACCCTTTCTCCCACTTGCAGCTGACACGAAAAATGCCTGGAAAATATTTCTGAACTAGAATTAATTCCATAACGCGATTTTTGCCATTACTGATTTTAATAGGAGCGGGACATGGCGCGTTTTAAATAATATAATTGTTTCACATTCATTTCCAAACTCTGGAAACAGGAGTCTAAAAACAGAAGTCTAATAATTAATACTTGTATGAGAAGGACAATCCTTCCTAGTGGCCTGGCATTTTTGCAATCCCTTGTCTACTATACAACGGAGTTCAAATTGCAATTATTTTTCCTAGGGAGCAATTAAATACTGCTACCAATGTTAAGCATAAACACAACTCTAACTACAAGCAACGCTCAGATGACTAGCTCAGGTTCAAGGGTTCACTGCACATGAATATCCATAAATACCACTGACAGCCTTAGCAGTATAATGAACTTTGCAGCAACTCATGCAGGCAGTCTACACAATACAAGAACATAATGCCCCTAACCTTAAAGCAAGAAACGTGCGGAAGCAATTCTGAGCTGCTTTTACAGCTGAGACAGTGTGTTTAATAACTACTTAAGAAGTAGCCCAACCTTGTTTGTAAAATGTTCATGTGTTTATTATTTTTTTCAATCAATATATAGAATCAAATAGCAGAATGGAAGGAAACGAGCTATATGTAAAGGTGGTCAGTTCCACTGAATCATATTAGCAGTATATTCTTGCCTCCGTGAATTTAAGCATGCAACATTACAAGACAGACACCCTGAGCTTTTTAAAGCATCACATAATATTTTATCTTTAAGGTGCTTACATTTTTTTCTTGCAAACACTGGCCACAGTACCACATAGCGTCCCATAAGCAGATATTTCTGGCATCTCCTGAAATACATGCCCCTCTCCCAGGTCAAAAATCAGACCTGTGTTAAAGAAACACTCTCCATTTGAAACCTAGGGAAAACATTTAAGGCATTTTTTTCTTTAACTTCACTATTTTCTTAGTTGCAAAGACACTGCTTCTCTACTTCTGTGTGAAGCTACAGCACACATAGTAGAGGAAGCTGCTATACGAATCCACGTACTTTGTAAATGCTCCTAGCAAGAGTGAGCACTTTGGAAATACAGTGTATTTTCAACTGACTTCAACTTCAGGAACCCTAAGGGTAGATTAAGATGACTTTAAAAAGTTATGAACTAGGAAGATGTATGGTTATTAATACAGCGGTGGTTTTCTATGTACATACAATGTAACAGCAACATCCCTTCCTATCTTCTTGATCTCAATCCTGGCAGAGAACCTTTTACAAGGTGCTTTGTGATACCTTTAAAGGCACGGAGAAAGCTATCACATCCGTTTCTCTGTTCTGAAATGCTATCGCTCTTTACAAAATACTAGCTAGAGTGAACTGCAGGAGACCCCCATCTATTTCACAGACAAGTCAGCTGGGCTTTGTTTAAGCAGCCTTCAACAGCAGCTTAAGGCAAGATATCTGAACTTATACCAAAGCAGATGAGGAGTACTCAGTGGTCTTGCCACTTCTCTTCAGGAGAAAGGCAGTAATCATCAGCAGATAAGTGGTAATGTATTAAAAGCAGCACATCTGTTCCAGCAGCAAACATCTGTCTGCATTCTCCTTTATCAATGGATGGACCTGCAGTTCATCACTGTAGGGGAGCTCAGTGTTATTAGCTATGATGTCTATTATGAAAACTAATAAACTTCAGTGCTGCAAGGCTCAAATATAAGCTAGAGATGATGCCAATTATTTTATTACTAAATTGCTTTCTGATACTTAACATTAGATGAGAAGCTCGGTTTATGTATTCATTGCTGATGATCACCAAAATCTCCACAGGCACTTGCTATGGTCTGATCAGATTTACTAACCTATATACCAGAAGGTCACACATAAATATCATAGCATAATGAAAACTTTCTTATTTCCTGTGTGATCCTGGCATGGGAGAAGTGTTTGCCAGATCGATCATGCTGAAAGACAGCTTTTTTCAATGTCAGCTCTTTTTTCTTTTCTACTGATTAGTTGAGAGGTGTTTCTGTGCAGCTTCAGAAGGCTGCTTTAGCCACCAACCAACCTGAACCAGAAATACTAATGCTTTTTTGGTCACAACAGGCCTTCATGCAGGAACACCCCAAAGACATGTTATTCTTGCAACTGATTCTTCTCTTCCATGATGGGGGGAAATTCTGTCTTTAGCAAGAGGACAGATGCACACCTCTGTGAGAGCCCCCCAGAAGAGAAAGTGGCAGGAAAGGGACCTCGGTTCACCAGTGCATCTGGCATGCCCAAGCCCACACAGTCTTTAGGAGAAGAAAAAGTGGGACCTAGATCATGAACTGGGTGACTCAGCCCCTGCTGATCACTAATTTTAAGTGAAGAATGAGTATGTAATTCCAGAAAAAACATCAATACAGTAGCTGTGCCATCTAAATTTTCTGTCTCCAGTGTTTGCCTGTTTATTGCTTCAAATTTCTATGGGTGGTTTTGGTAGTCCTTTTAACATATCACCTTACAGCTAAGTATTGTATCTTTAAAACCTCTGCAATGGATTTTCCCCAGATAGATGGGGCAGTAACCACAAGCCACAGTGGCTGAAGTAACATGATATGAACAAGTTAGTCCCATCTTTTTTTTGTTCTCCAGAGCTATTAAACCATACTCACAAATAGCTTTGTAAGGGAGGATGTGAATGAGGTGTTTATCATTCATGTTGTGTTGAAAAGTCCTCTAATCCTGCTAGGACACAGGCTATTACAGAGAAAGTGACACATCTCTAATTTGGACAAGTTTATAACACAAGTTTGAAAAATGACATAAGGAAATGTAGCTATTTGAATATCCTAATTGAAAATTTATAGGGAATTATTGTAATGCTTTTGTCATTCTTAAAACGCTATGAGTGCTGCCTTATATTTTTTCATTGACATCCAAATACAGCTTGAGAGCATTTACTACAGGCCATCTTGGATAACTAAAAGGACATGAATACAGTGACAGTATTTTGCTTATTGAAATATATAGACTGAGATGGTATTTTATGCATGTGTATAGGAGGCAAACACTGTCTCAAAGCTAGAGGCAAATAGAGAGCTATCTTAAAGGCAACAGAAAGAGCAACATTCTCCACTGGAAACCATGGGAAAGGCTGTAAGAGGCCCTGCAGTGGTTTCCAAGTGCAGAAGACAAGCTGTCCGCTGGCCAAATGTTGTCATTCTCAGTTGCCAGAGTGTCTATGACCTGAAATCCTGAACAAATATCGCATTAGATTATAATCCTACAATAAAACTAATACATACAATAAGTTCTCAAAGTAACTAGTCCTGCTTTCAAATAAAGAAACAAACAAATAAATACTCAACTTGTAAAATTCACTCACACTGAAGAAGTGCTATCTCTCAGAATTGTTACGAAATCAAGATGTTATTTCCATGTTTTCTTAGAGGTAACTGCTTAGCTTTTAAAAAGCATTGCAAAATAGTCTCTGCAGCTGAATTGCTGACATTTAGCAGAAGAGAAGGATTACTTTGAGAGATATGCTGGTCTTACCGTGTTAAAACTTGGACAGAAATTACAATATGTGATAATTCACATTCAAAGCTGGATTTTCACAAATTAAATGCTGCATTTCAGGAGTTTCTACCTCTAGTCTACAGAGAGCAAACATGTTCATACTTTCTTGTGGCAATCTGGCAGTAATTAGGTCTGGAACCAAAAGGACCCAAACTAACACATGAAACCCAAGACTCTCAAAAACAAAGCAATAGAAATACCTGAAAAGGCATGCCATTCATTATATTTTGTGTATATTACACACATTTCTCAGAAAACCTGCATCATTACTTGAATTGTAAGTCTACTAATTAACACCACATATACATAATAGTCACAATGAGGAGATATTTGTACATTGAATCACCTGGGAATCTGCCGACTAAAGTTAGGTGGACAGAAATTCAATTAACTCTCCAAGTAAGAAAGCTCTTCACGTCTCAGCAGTTGTTTCAACTCCCCCATTGTTTTCATTTGGACTCACAAACAAACAGAGCTCAGCAAAACCTTAAAGGCTTATCAGTATTGCAGGAAATGTGCTAGTAAGACAGAAGAAGTTGGGGGGCCCAGACACAACTTTGAAGTCACACTTTTACACAAGAGCATCTTAATTACCAGGAAAAGAAAACGCACTGTAGTCACACTTGTAGTAGAGGCTAGATGCTGTAAGGGCTAGATGCTGTTGAGTTGATCCCTAGTTGCTACGCTCAATGACAATTTAGAGAAAAATTCCTTTAGACCTCTTGACCTTTTTAAGATTTCAGAATTTTTTTCCCCCTGCCATTGTACATTGAGATATTTTTATGCTTTACACATCTCCACAGTCTTGTACCTGAAAGATACAATTTTACAACAGAAAATTCTTACAACTTCTGTAATGCAGGCAAATCTGTGGATGCATTTTCAGCTTTTTGCTGTGTTGCAAAAGTTCTTTCAAGTATGAACCTCATCAAATGCCAAGAAACAGAACTGAAATTTCCTCTCCCTTGCCACGTAGACATTGCAGAGTATCCTTTTGGAAAAGGGGCAAACAGCAGCCAGACAGCTTATGACTGTGGCAGCAACGTCTACATTGCTATACACTAGTCCTTATACATTTGGAAAAGTGCCTACATCTCTGCAGGTTGGGATTTTCAGGGGAGATAAAAACACCCAGCAATCATTTGTTCATTTTATATTTTCATTCTCTTTTAATAGTAAAAGCCCATTCATAGCTTCAGATAATTTCTTAAAAACACAAATGATTTGAACAGAGGAATTTCTTCATTTGTTTGTTTGTGTTTTTTTCCATGCTAGTATTTGAGTTTTCAAACTTCTCCCTCATTTGATGAGAATTAGAAACTTCATTTTGCTTTATTTCATGAAAACAGACAGTTTCATTTGATCACATGAGTGTGGACATTTGGGATATCAGACAAAGAGCAATTATTGGGAGGCTAATGATGAGGTTACAAACACTGGCAGTTCTGGGCATGCATTCAGAGCACTGCAGGGGAATGCTGACAAGTCTCTGGCATATCCTTCAAACTCCCACTGAAAATGCTAATTCACTGACATCTATTTAAAAAAATATAATTTTTCAAATTGAACTTTCTAAAACATTCTTCATTGTAACTTCAGGACCTCATCTCCTGTATGTGAGCTGACTTCCCAGGTGTGATGATCCCAAAGAGATGACTGGAGTGTTATATGACCTTAACTACTCACACTGAGCCACCAGCTGCTTTTTTACTAAGAGGGAAGAAAGGACCTCAGGGAGACAGCCTAGGAAAGAAATGGGTAGGAAAGGTGGCACAAAACACACCCTACATTGCTGGTATTGTACAATTTCCAAGTTCTGCAGATATACAATAGGGATATTCATCCATATCTGTGTCACTAGTAAACATAGTGCAGGAAAATGCGCTGGATGTGTGGCTGCAGCACACAATGCAAGTAAACATGTCAATAGCAACAGGGAAAAATATTTGCAACAGGAGAGTCCTGGGGATCTGAGGAAATACTGAGAAAGATGCCACTGAAGAAATGATCTTTTGTGCCACCCTTTTCAAATATACATAAAGGAGCAATGAGTGCCACTGTGAATTCCTGAGTGACCTCACCGTGAACACAGAACATAATGATAGTATAATTAAACTACTACATGACACCTTTTTCTTTTTTTTTTTTTTTTTTAAATCTTTGGGAAGCGGAATCTAATTTATATTACTGCAAGAGTTTGACAGAATCCTTTAGCAATTTGTTAGCAGTTGAACTTGGTCAAAATTGTAACTCTTATTTCTGCTAGGCTCCAGCATGCCTCCTGTACAGGCATAGGAGTTAAAAAAAAAAAAAAGGAAAAAAAAAAAAAGAAAGTATATAGTTTTCCCCTTGAACACAGGCAGCAGAAGTGAACTGTCAGGCCACTGGAGAAGATGAGCACATGATGTGAAATGTCCTCCATGGAACAGAAAGCCTTCAGCACCTATCCTTCACCTTCTTATCCCTTTAAAGTGTTTGTAAAACAAATTTCATGTTTTGTTCCAGTTCCTGCAACTTTCTGTCCTATGCTCTGGAATGTGAAGACAAGCTAGACAAAATACCAGGGAGGCCTCAGAGAAGGAGGGAACCTTCAAATCCAAGCAACCTCCTCAAGGACAGGGCTTGCAATCCACTTCTGTGTTTGCAGTATTGAAGAACTTTCAATATTTGTAGCAAAACACACACTGGAACTGTGTATGTCTTAGCAGAAATTTACTTTCAGCTCTCCATTCTGAAATCTGTCCTCAGCAAGAGTGTTAAAAAAAATTGACCCTTGCTCTTTTTGCCTGAACTGACTTGAGTTCAGATAAGCAATGCTTTTGGCATTGGGTTTTGTTTGCTTGCTTGAAATTTCTGTCAGGGCCGTGGAGATATATAAGCAGTGTATTGATAAAGCATTACAGTAATGTGTTTCCATGGTTAAATATTTTGATTTTAACTAAAATTATTTTAATCCTCAATGTACTTCTGAACTGTTTCTAACTGAAAGTAGGAAGAAATTTTGAAATATCTTTACAGATATATTCTTTGTTTTAAAGAAAAAAAAAAAAAGATGTTTCAAAATAAATGGCTTATGGCTTGGGGAGTATTAATGAGGTAAGACATTTCCAAAGAGACCAGAGAGTGACAATAGCACACGGACTGTGGTGGCTCGACAACTGCAGAACAGCCCCCAGCAGTGAATGCCCACTGAAGTGAAGCGAAGCGAAGTCAGGACGGAGGGAGGTGGGAGAAAGAGAGGGGGAGAGAGAGAGAAAGGAAGAGAAGGAAGAAAACAAACTGTTGCAAGTTCATGCACCCCTATTACAAATTCATTTTAATTAAACAAAGAGATTATACAGACATTGCTGACAGGGATTATCAAAATAGAATGGCGCCACCGGCCCCTTGCAGCCCAATTAATTAGCAGAGAATCTGAGGTGCCAATTATCACAAAGGAATAAGAAGGGATCAGTAAACACAGCTCATGGTGAACTTGAAAATTAACTCTTTCAGCTCAGAGCTGAAGCCCCCACAGCCTTACATACAGCTCTGATGCTGCTACAGCCCTCCACAAGTCCCACACTGAAAACACACTGCAGACTTCTGCAGATCCCTCTTTTCAGTGGTCTTGTCAAGTATGTCCACTCCTGCTCTTTCTAAAGTCCTCAGTGTACTTTTAAAAAATTATGTCACTAAATTTAAACAGCAGATAAAATCATTTAAGTTTGAAAGGGTTCCTCAAAGTAAAAGAGGTCTTTTTACTGTGCTGTGAGGTATATCAGGAAAACAAAGATCGTTTGCCATGCCATATCAGAGATGTTTTAAGACAGCAAGTCCCTGAATAGAATTCCAGTTACTGACAAATAACAGCTACAGATTTTAATTTTCTAGGAAGCAAGTTCTAGCTTATAGGTGCCTGCCCCCTTCTCTCCCTCCCCACACACGAAGAACCTCTTCTCTTTCCAGCTCTTTAGTAGGGTAACTCCAGAAGTAAAAGGCTTATTGAGAAAGTAAATGGGAAGGCTCAGCAGCAGTGATTAATCGCCATCTATTTTCCAGGAGAGCCCAGAGTCCACCAGAGCATTCCAGAAACTTTTGGCTTTCAATCCATGCAGAAGGAGCTATTACCAAAGGCACTGCAGCCTCCATAAGGGGAGTCTACCTGAGCATTTGCACAACAGGCTGATGGTGGCCCTGCAAAAGGAAGAGCTACTGCCATTTACCCCTCCCTGGTATAAATCCCTCTATCACTTTTAGCAGAACTTCCTCCTCTTTTTAGAAGACTCAAAATTGTACCTGCCCTCCATCTATGGACTTGCAGCTGTGTCATAAAGAGGAATTAATAACTACCTCATGCGTGGGGCTTCAGTATTTTTCCCAGCCGTTGGAGGAAAGACACTGAGTAATGACATTTTCAACTCTACCTCCCCAGAACAGTGATTCACTGCCTTTTGGGGCAGGCACTGCTCTCATGTTTTATGCAAACCTGTAATCACAGCTTAAACTTATTTCATGGTTTCCTGGAGGCCATAAAAACAAATGAACAATCAGATGCAAAGCCATGGAAGCAAAAAAGGTAACCGCTCCCTTTTTTTAATTCTTTTTTCCTTGAAATATAATTTATTTTAGGGAATGTTTACTTCCCTGCTATGCATATGCTCATTTTATGGTTACTTCAACAGCTACTGAATGATACAGAATGATAAACTTAGCTTGTAGAACTATAAATACTCAATTCAAAAAGGGTGTGTGAATCCTCAGCCCAGTGTAAATTCAGTGTTTTCTCTGTTGTCTTTACCGGATTTGACTGCCACGGCTGGAATTAAACCCCATTCCCTGTTTTTGTGCTATTTCTTCTCTATTGCATTAGATATAGGAAAAAAAAAGAAAAGTGTGTCATTAAGTATCAGTTATGCAAAAGTTGCATTAATTCAAATGAGGAACATACTGATTTCAAAGGTTTGCTTTTACTGTCACCATTGTTCAATACTCCTGTAAACAAAAATGAGAACAGGGTTATTATAAGCACAGAGGGAAGCACCTGTAGTACAACTGGATTTAAATTAATCACACAACCAATGTTGCATGATAATTACACTTCCATATCTATCTTGAGAACTGCAAAACAAAGTCCAAATACTTCAACAACACAACCTGCGAAATGCAACAAGTTTTATAAGCAAATTTGCTTGTAATTCCAAGCTCCTCTTCTTTTCTAAGTGCCTGCTGGATTGTTACTCAAAGGCTTTATTGTTTTGGGATCAGAAAGTGAGGGCTTCAGCTCTACAATGCACAGTTTGTCACCCTTTGGATAAAGGAGCTGTGAACCAAAGGAGCGGGACATAACACAGTGTGCTCTGAAGAGTGGAGCACATGCTGGCAGCACTTGAAAGCCCTGGAATACCAACCAGTTGTTCCAGTTAAATTGGTGAGACCTCCATATACCTGTGGGGTGTGAAAAGGCCCCAGTGCTCATCATTCTGCATTAGGATTGAGTTCATCTTATCAAATGGGCCTTTGAGCATATTGTGAAGTAATTTACCAACCGAAAAAATCATAACAATTTTCTACTTCATTTACTTCAACAGTAGCTACGTAATGTCAATAGTTTTAAACATTTAATTAGACACACCACGTGTTTTATGCTCTACTAATTACATAAAATTGTGCTCAATAATTTTCTTCCCATTGAAACAAACCTTAAGCAGCTGTTAAAACACTAATTAGGTGAATGCTTCCATGCTGTGCATTTGACCTGGTGCCAAGCATGTTCCTCCCAACAGTGAGCGGGGTTTTTCCAGTGTCCATGATGGAACCGTAAATGCACGTCAATCTCTGCTGTGCCACAGAACCAAGAGTGAACTCCAAACATTTATTTTGGCCCTCACCTTTGAAAACCAACATAATATATAAAATGCAACAGTTCAGAAAGATGTTTAATTATACTGGGCTTTTAATTTTCTCCGCTTCCATTTTTACTTCCAGAGAGCAACTAAATTTGACACAGAGCTTGTCATTTACAATCTCCTATGAAATCAGCACTTTTTATTACATTGGAGCTGTTTCACAAACGTTATCTCACAGTACAGTTAAATGGAAATGCTATGAAATATATTGCTGAGCCTGTTATAAATGAAGCCCTTAGCACTGGGATATTTTCAGGAAATTTTGTTCCTAAAATATTTTAAAAAGTTATGTGAACCACAGTTACCATGCATACAGTGGCAAGGAACAGGAAAACTTTTTTTTTATTTTTCAGTTTTGCATGAAAAGAGAATTCAGAGAAGTTTTATTTATTTTAGATATCCTTATTCAAGGGCACATAAGTCTTACTACTGACAAGTTTTTGGTGATCCTAATGGCATCCTGAATTGAGTCAGTACCTCTGAATCTCTCAATTGGTTTCACTTGGAGCTTTAACCCTGGATGTAACTCCAGTAAAATTAGAGGTTCTTAATTACTTAGTCTTTACAGCTACAGACCTAATCCTGGTGTTCCTACTAGAACAGATGCCTGGCAGAGGGGACCAGATTGCCAATAAGAGGAACTGTCTGACACAGTTCCTACCTCAGAAGTTCCCCAAACCTGCTCAAGCCTCTATGAACTGGAATTTCAGTCCTGACCACAATCTTGACAATTCAACTCCACTTCATGATTTGCTCCCGAAGGATTCCTATAAGAAGAAACTGCCCATGCTGGCCATTTTCAGACACACATATTTACACTTTTGTCTATCTGTATTCTTTGAAATTAGATCCCAGTGAGCGTACAGGTGTGATCAAAAATTCAAAAGAAAATGGATCTCCTCTGTCTGATATATTTTGACAAATTTTGAAGCATTATCACCTGTGTATGCTTGCTCCTATACAGCAGCAGAAGTGTGTCTGTTATATTACAGAAGAAATAGATGCCCTATATTTTAGTTAATATCAAGTCTTCACAAACTATTTTAACCAACCTTTTTTTTTTTTTAAATTATTTCCAGAAATTGGTAATCTGGCTGACAGTGAGTCTTCTAAAATACATCACACCTGTGGACTTTCTTCTTTTATATATTCTGGGTAGACCAATTTTTAACTACTGTTCACAAAATAATGATTTAGTTTCAAGTAATTATAAATTTATTGTAAAGGCTGTAGTATTCATTGAAAAAAATCATCAGTTTACAATCTCTTGTGTGACGCACTAACTCTGAAAGGAAAATGAATCACAAGGCTTTCCACTAAGATATGAAGCCTGCCAACACTTGCAGGACTCTTTCCAAAACACTTCTGGAAAATGAAGAGGGACACTTTCTGGCTTACTTTTTTAGTGCCATTATGACCTGCATCAGGTGTACTGTTGAATGTCTTTATTTTTTAACTTTCATGTTCTATAATCAGGGACATCACTAAAAGGGTACAATTCTAAACCACATACCACATCACTGAAAGCTAAGAATAAATGTGCTTAAAAAAAATAAATCCCACAACATAAAAGATGTTGAATTCCCATAGTTCATACTGACTTCATAGCTGTACAAATGGAACACAGTTCTCTGGGAGAAGAGACCGACCCTCACCTCATTATAACCTCCATGAACGTGATTGTAGAGACCAATAAGGTGTCTCCAGTGTTCTTTGCTCCAGGCTAAACAATCCCAGCTCCCTCATCGGCTCCTCAACAGACTTCTGCTCCAAACCATTCACCAGCTTCATTGCCCTTCTCTGGATTTGCTCCAGGACCTCAGGGTCTTTCTTGTCATGAGGGAGCCAAAAGTGAACACAGGATTTGAGGTGTAGCCTCACCAGTACTGAGTCCTTTCTCATGCTGATGGACTGTTGACTTATAACTAGACCCTGGTACATCTTTCCAATGTTCTCATCTCACACTATTTGAAAATGTGCCTTAGATGGGACTAGATGTCTTCCCAAGGTCCCTTCAAACCTGAACATTCCACGATTCTCCCTGAAAATAACAGCAGGGGGCTGTAACCTCACTATCTTTCACATACAACTCACTTCCTAATTCTTCCTTTTTACTGCAGGAGACTTCTACACTCACCTGCCTCAATCTGAGTAACACAATTATGTCCTTTTTATGCATAATGAGCAGCAGAATACAGGGGCTACAGAGTAATTTCCCCTTTTCAGCTTCCATATCTACTTCATGGAAACTTCCTTTATCAACCACATTCATGTTCTTAGAAATGTGTTCCTTTCCATAAAAATGACTTACTATTTTATGGAAGTTGAAGGCCAATAACCTAAATTCCATAAATCACTAAAAACACTTTTTCTCATAGAACCCTGAGTTGCTTTTTTCTCAGTAGCAGAGAAAGCATTTTACTATAAACAGTTACATTTTTGCCCACACTAAAAATTCTGTATTAAAAATACAGTAAATGAGGGACAGATGTTTAAAACAGTGGACCTACAATGAAGTATTAAATATTGCTGGTACACTGTGCCCTTTGGTACAGTTTAGTCTCTTTTAGCAATAGGCATGTTTTCACAGCTGTAAAAGCACCAAAAATCACTGTCTTTGCTCCAACATTAATATAGAAATCTATTAAAAAATATACCAGACTGCTGAACAGATTAGACTATTGTTCATACATTCTATTATTAAAATAATTTGCTTTTACAAATTAATACTAAACTCAAATGTTTTGAAGTTGTTCAAGGAGAATAGTGTCACTTTGAAGAGTACATGGATTATCTATATAAAATCAAAAAATTCCACTCTTGTCAAGAGAAAAATGCAAGCCTCCTAAGAAATCAAACCTGCTACTTGATGTTATGCTCAATGACAAAAGTCTGACTCACAACAGCACAGAGAAGGTGGATGATCTTGTGTGATACCGCTCCAAACCTGCACTGGGTATGCAGTGTAGGATTAAAGCCCTTTTCCACAGGTATAAGTGTTGTCTTAGAGCTATGGGACCAAGAAGTGAGACAGGACATGGAAGAGCAGATTCTGTGGTCTAGTGGATTTTGGAATTAATACATGCTAAACACAAACATGAAGGCAAAGATATAACACATACAACAGAATGATGATACTAAAATCTTCAGACCTTGATCTAGTAACTGTGGAACTTGGTAAATTCATAACCACAGTATGACCTGCTCATCACTGATAAAGTGATGCCTACTGCAGTTTGCAACCCATCTGGAATAATAACACATATGAGATGTCCGCAGCTCTAAGCCCTACTTAAAATATCAATTAGGGACCTTAGTTCCTGTGACATGAAACTCTTTTAGTACTCAAAGCAATAAGGAGAGAAAATGTTACAAAAATCTGCATCTATTGTTAAATGAAATGTGAAGCACCAGCTTGAGCCCTTGAGGGAACCAGAAAAACTGAATCTGTTGGATGTATATGCATCTCATAATCTTTGACCAAATTCCCGATGAAGAAAAGATGAGCAGCTGAGTAGGGACAAAGCTTGATTAAAAGCTGCAAACTCCAGAAACACTGTTTTAAAAGCTAGGAAAAAAAACCAGAAGACAGGGTGGAACAAGACAGAATATGGGCAATATGATGAACAGGCAGTATGCTAGCATATACAGTAATAGAAACAAAGCCCCACAGGGCTTTGGGAGCTCAGCTTCTACTAAATAAACAAATTCCTTGGACTGAAGACTTTTTTTTGGAAGGAGTTGTATGGCACAAACATTTCTACTCTCATCTTGAAACTCCAAAAAGTCAAAACCAAAAAGCCACACACACACACACACACACACACACACAAAAAAAAAAAACAACAAAACACCCTGAAGATGTCGACAGCCCAAGGTAAACACGATTCTCAGCCTCTAGAAAGCCCCTTGTTATCTGTCTTGAGTAGGTCTTTGCTGAGGAGGTCCTACCCAAGTGTGAACCCAGAGGATGAAGCTGAAACCTCGTCATGTAACTAATTCTTGCCTTGAAGAAATACCCACCACAGTGCTGGCAGTCACTGGGCGCAGAGAGGACTGTTTGCAGTGGCAAGACCAATGGTGGCAGGCACCGGTGCTTATAGCCAGACCCACATCTCTGTAAGCATTGCTGCTGTGATGGGCATGTCCCACAGAGAGCCCCACCAGCTTCACCAGACTCTCCCAGGCACGGGGTCCCAGCTGCGCATAGCTGGGGATGCAGAGGTGTGGAACAGCAGCACTGCCACAGTGACCAGCACAGACCAGCACATAATGAAACAAAGAGAGCCCTCACCCTTCTGGTTAGACAAAAAAAGCCCAGGGGCTGTAAAACACAAGGAGGGAGAGGGGAATGGGGAGTAAAAACAATCTTTGAGTAGGAAAACAGGATAAATTCATTGAATAAATTATTTACTGGAATTATTCACTTAGCTTCAATTACAGTCTATCCATTCTATCCACCATCTACATTAAATTATAATAAATTATTCTATTATAACTTGGCTTCATGCCTGCCAATTTGCAATAGCTTATTTTTTCAGAAAATAAAGGTCTGATGCTGTTTAACCTTCCACAGTATTTAGATGTGTACACCTGGACATAACCAAAAGACGCTTTCTTTTTGAGAAACTCAGTTCTCCTGTAAATTAAAAAGAAGGGGGCAGGCATATTATATTTAAATTGTTACCAGATATTTTGACAACATAAAAAAGACACAAAGTCTCAAAATAATCTTAAAATAAAAATATCCTGCTGCTTTCCTGAAGATTTTGGCATATATCCTGTACTGAATACCCAAATGCAATTCTGAGAATATATACACACTCTCCATCCTTCTGCCATCAGGTCCCTTCTGAGCAGATGTTTTAGGATTCTTCTGAATAAAAAATGTCTTTTTCTACTCTACCAGACCATCTTTGACATTCACAAAAGGCTGCACGTGAAAATTGATTCCAATAGGATGCAGAAAAAAGGGGAGGGAAAACCAACATGAAGGTTGTTTTTTTATGTAATATATAAAAGTTTGGTTTCCACAGTCACACAGAATGATTATTAGTTAGGAATCCAAATCTGCACTGGGACAAAATGAGCACAGGCCAAAATAAAAGGTCTAGTTACACTGAAAGAACAGCAGGGGAAATATGCAGTTAAATCAAGGGTTTGCAAATATGAGAACACTGCTCAACTTCCTGTCCTTGTTCCTGTACATCTACAATCACTATGCCTATAAACTGAACTGATCAGACACTGAATTTTTAATTCTATATACACTGTAATTTTTACATCTTGCTTGACTTCAGCACAGCATGTATCATATTATGGATTAAAGCAGAAATGAGGGAAAAGGTGAGCAAAAAATTTTACTTTTATACATTTAACAGTACTCTATGAAACAACACCACAAGGTAAGAGATAACCAAGGCCTTGTGGGTCTGTTTTACCAGGGGCAGCTGCTGCAGCAGCAGGATAAGGCCAAATTCTACACATGTGGGCAATCTGAAGACACAAGTTAAACCAGCTGGGTGAAAGGATAGTCATGCTCTGAATGGGATAGATTTGTTCTATCCCTGGCAAAAGCTCAAGGACAACATAGAAAATAGCAATGCAGAGAAATTCCACCATAAATTTGTATATACATTTCAAGAACCTGAAAGCACCTTGGATGCAGCCACCTCAGATCCCCAATGAAACAAGATCCTACCTTTTCAAACATGCATCTCAGAAAAAACGCTAGACATCATACTAACCAACACATACTTTCTCCCTCACTCCTTTCAGGAGTAGCATGAGGTTTTATTTTGCTAATATTAACATGTTCTACTACACTAGAAGTGCTTCTGTAATCTTGAGAACACACTAGCATTACTTCCATGTAGTTCCATTGCTGATGTCTACTACTATTAAAGGGTAAGTGTATACTTCAAAATTATAATTCACTTAGCTATTTACCAGAGCCAGCATTATGTGAATAAGCTTGATATATCTCTGTTCCAAAACCTATCAGAAAACAATTTATGGAATCTAATAAATTAAAAATGAATTGTCTCCAGCAACCACATATTTCACAATAAATGTATGTTCTTTGATCACAACTGACGGTGCTGTGTTCTAATTAATTTTTATACAGAAGTATACTATTGCCCCTTAAATAGATTTTATACACAAGACTAATCAGCTAGCATTTTCAGCTGTGCCTTTGTCTTTTCACCTTCCAACCAAGTTAAAAATTCACAGAATTCTAGTATTTCTGGCATGGCTTTCTACATGTAAGCCATTTCAGTTTATGGAAAGAAAGATCTATATTTTTCCCTTGCTTTCTTGACCCCAACAGGCACATAATAGAAAAAAATACATACAGACAGTTTAAGGACTTGCCTCCAGACAATGTGGCTGTGGAAATGAATCTCTTTCTAGCTCTCAAATACTTTTTTACACAGTGAAAAGTACTGGAATTACTCAGCCACTGTGTATCCCCTCCACAATATTCTGAGACAGACATAGAGCCATTAAGTATTTCTATTTGAAATGGCAAAGTAGTGAGCATGGAGTAGCATTTGGGCCCTATTTCTGCTGGAGTGCTGTAACTTCCCATTTGTGAGTGTATTTTCCTGTATCAATGATCAGGAACCTGGAAAAAAAAATCTATGCGTGCAATACAAAATCTCAAATTTGGACTGGATGGTCTATGCACAGATTATTTTACACATCTGATGTATGGATTCTGGCATCAGATTTAGGGAAAGAAAATAGCAGTAAGGCTGGAGTAGAAGGTATTAGCCAGAGGAGAAAAGTAAAGGGAAATGAGAGTTGGCCATGCACACTATTTACCTCCTGCTTCGTCACAGGAGGTAGATTCTGTTCACTTATGGGACTAAAAAGCAAGTAAAAATTCTAATTGATTAGAAGGAAAAGAACTCTACTTTCTTCTCCAGATCTTCCTCTGTCTTTATGCATTCAAGTAGAAAGGTCTAAGGTTCTGTACATGTTTTTGCATAGCACCATCATTGTCCTTGCTTACAAGTAATAAACTATGCCTGTCTACCTGCCATTAATCTCTGCAGGGCCATACAATGCAAACAAGGTATGAAAGAGGCTCTAGTACATTTTATATATCCATGCACACACATATAAACATATATCTATGCTTTGAAAACCAAAATAAAAGAAAGATGGAGGAAATGAAAAAAAGCATCCCATAAATTTCAAAGAATTCCCAATGCGAAAGAGAATATCAAATTTAGTCTTAGCATCAGGCATCACTACACAACAAAAAATTCTTGTTGCATACCATGTGATCTAGAGACACCAGTGAAGTTGATATAATATCTATTTGAGAAAAGGTCAGAAAACTGTCTCTCTAGAGTTGCTTAAGTATGTAAAGATCCAGCCTTGGTATACAGCTAGATGACCCTGGGACATGTCTTTCAGTATTTTCCTATCACTCTGTAACAATGGCTATGGGGATTTTAAAACTAGTATTCTAAAAACATTGTTTGTTCTGTGGAGACTCTGTCAAGAGGCATCCTTATACTTTGATACTGTCCTCCTAAAGAGTGATATTACAATGACTAACTAGGAATATGCAGAAATTAAATGCAACTTTTAGAACATGGGATGGTGATTTTTTTTCACGTATAGACCATACAAGACTGTTTATGTTAAATGTTCAAAAATTAAAATAAATTCCATAATACAGACAGGAAGTCAGTACAATAGGAACCAAATGGGAGTAATGGGACCCAGGTGGTTGGAATGGGTACAAAAACCCACATAGATGGCCATGTACAGCACAAATTGGAGCCTGGAGATGATTATAACTGGAACCTTCCAAAAGAAAGTATGGCTGTAAACTGTTAACTGTATCAATGCAAACCTCTCAGTATCTTACCACTGAGGAATGAGTGAGGAGGGAGAAGTGCATAATTTACTTAGCTAATACAACCTGATGTGTTCATGCTAAAACTATATCATGCTAAGAAATATATTGGTATAGGGTATCACATACAAGTAATTTTAACTCTTGATTAGGATGAGACCTGAGCATAACAGAAGTGGCAAGATGGAATTTACTCTCAGTTCAGTCAAGGAACAAACAGCCGTACTGCTTCAAAAGTCACAGGACAAAACCATCAGCTTAGTACAATTAAGAATAATAATCCTGTTATTCAGTACGTAAGCTGATAGGGAAAATATATTTCAGCCTTAGTAATATAATAGTTTGGGTCACTGAAATACTTTCATTTACTTACCCACCTTTCTATTTATTCCAAGACAGAAGACTAACATCCTATACACAAAAAAAGTCATGTACAAAGCACATCTAACTCATGAACAAAGTTCTCTTGGATGAAAAATAAATACCTTTAAGAGGGTTTTCATTAAGAAAAAGAATATCCACAATATGATATAAAATGGTACTGACTAGCCTAAGTGAAAAAGGCAAAAGGCATTTCTGGCATTGTATATATATATATATATATATATATGATTAATACCTTAAAAGACTGTAGAGAGACTATGAGCCTTGTTGACAGACACGCTGTCTGGGAATTAAGAGCTCATGTCCAGGACTTTGTGGATTTTCATTTTATAAAGGTGTCCAACAAAACCTATGACTCAAGGACAGTGTACCAATTTTAGCACTCTTCCTCCTCAGCAGAAAGACTGAGAAAGTGCACACCATTTTTCTTGCTGCACTTTATAAAGCAGTATGGCTGGCTTGGACTCACTGGGATTCTGTGATAGCTGAAGTCTGCTCTTTAGCACTTTTTTTAGGAGGAGGGAGTAATTTTTTTGGCAAAGGAAGGAAAGAGAGAGGGAAGACATTGCTGCTGTTTATCACAGTCCAGATGGAAATCTTTAGAAACTCTTTAAATGTATGTGTCCATGTTGTACATTGATGAAATATGATATTATCAACAGACTAAGGTACCTTACCAAAGAACAGTGAACCAAAAAATTTCATTTATAAAGTTCCATGTAAAGTCAAATTCTAATTTAAACAGAATTCTCAAAAGAAATACATATTTTCTCCTACATTGTCCCAAGAACAAAAATATTCAAAGTACATAATATGAGCAATGTATATTGGGGGGGGGGGGGGGGGGGGCCCCA
>JAWWEE010000122.1:21195568-21756899 GCA_035221455.1 Xenops minutus | reverse complement strand
CCCCCCCCCCCCCCCCCCCCCCCCCCCCCCCCCCCCCCCCCCCCCCCCCCCCCCCCCCCCCCCCCCCCCCCCCCGACTGTTTTCCATTGCAGTGCCATTCATTTGGGTATATTTAATTCTTTCTTAATATTTGTTAATATTTTATCTTTTTGTTTTGTTTTTACTGAGAACCAAAGCCTTTGAGGCATATAGGATAAAAATAAATTAAAAAAAAATAAAACAAAAACCTGAAAGGAACAGTGAGGAAGCAATCAGAAATTCATAAAATTACACAGGCTGTAAACAAGTAAAGAACAAAGCGCTCTAAGTATTAAAAGTGAATGGAAGAAAAAGTCGCTGTTTCAAGATGGTAACAGAGTAAGACCAAAGAACAGCCAACACTGTGAAGGTGACCTATAATGTAAAGGCAGATAATGTAGAGGACTTTTTTTTTTTTAATTAGAAGGTTAAAAATATGAAATGTCCAACTTCTGCAAAACAACAGAAGAACAGACAAGATGAAGTGAATTCATAATACACAAAATACATTAACATTGCAGATAAGTAAAAATCTGTATAAGTTTGGTGCCAGTAACCCAGTCAATATACTTTCTGATGGTAAACAGCCTGAAAGAAGTGTCTGGCCTTTACTGGAGTAAGAAAATAGATCTAAATAAATCCCATGTGAAAGAGAAATGAAAAACATCTGCTAAAGACACAAATGGTTTGTTGGCTGATGTCAACAATGGGAAAGCTTCCAGTATATCAACTCTGGGCTTGCCAGCAGGTGTTGCTGCAATTATTCAGAACAATTAGAGGTGATATTTCCAAAAGCACGGAGATGACAGGGCCAATAAATAAGGCAAGCATGATATTGTCAGCAACTGAAATGTAAGTATTTCCCATAAATCTTTCGAAGACCTGTGCAACTAAGTATTTTAAAGCTAGCCACCAGGGCCTCAAATTTTACCAGTCATACTAATACAAAATAATATCCTCCTCCATGACTGATGCCAGTGAAATCCCCCAAACAATCTGATTTCTATGGTATCTCCTTTACTATAGAGCAGAATCTCACTTTGCTAAAGAGAAATATAACCATGAGCGGATACACCATACAATATTTTCAGATAGCATGTATTTGAGTGTATTTATTTATTTTCAATAAGCATGAACTTTCACTGATTTTGATATTCATTAGTATTTAAATTTACTAATCTGATTAGTCTCATTACAACTTTTTTCTTTTTCTTTGCAAAAGATTTCCAGTATTTATATTCTTTCACTATGGTTATGCTTTAGCAGCTCTATTGTTTAGATGTTGGGTTTCTCAATATACTTTGAGTATGACTATGCACACAGTATTCTCCAGATGGGCATACAGGTTAACAATATTTTCTAGATTGACACCAAACACAGCATGAATTTACCTAATCCTAAAATCTCCCCTTTCTTCCCATTAATGAACTTCATCCTACACACCCATCATCATCAGGAGTTTTTAGAGAAAGTTCTCAAAATTATGTCTGCATCATGATATGCTCTCCAGACTAATTTAAACTGCATTCTCAGTTCATTTGTCATTTTAAAACAGAACTTGTTTTATTGTTTTTGTTATCCATTCTTCTTTCCAACTACCTTGAATAAGAAAAAGTCTATTAAAACCCCCAAAACATGATACGATTAGCATAATTTTGAACTATTAAATTACTGCTCATGGAAATCAACCAAGGAGCGTAGTGGCTTCTTCACAGTGAATTGCATCATCCTTGATTTGCTGTCTTGCTGTTAATGTTACAGATGACTTCAGTGGACTCTCTGTCAAAAGCAAACCTCCCTGTCATTTGCATCATGACCTGCATTTCATGGAAAACCTGAACTGAAAAGAGATAGCAACTTTTACTTCATTTAAGTAACAGAGCTAAGCTGATGGCTCATGACAAATATGCCTCCTTATTTCCATGTTATATTATGAAGACATCATATTATGGAGGCATCATCCAGATGCCCAGCCCAGCCACAGAAGCAAGAGTCAGTCCTTCCTCTGAGGCACATTTTACAAAGTATTAACTGACTCAGTAAAAGTGGAGTAACCACACTGCAGTTCATGTTTCGTTTTTATAATATGCTTCAAGCTGAAAGCTAATTACATGCTCAAGTCACTTACTCTGAGATTAAATGGCACCAATTGCTTGCATGCTCAGAATAAGTTGCTTAGCACACTCTCAGCTTTCATCTTAAACACGTGCACATTGCTGTTTCCCTACAGGAAAGAAGTATTAATGGAGACTTTCAAAATTCTGTCAGGATGCAAATGCTATTTCAGTGTTACATATTACTTTATTCCAAAGAGTTCTGAGGATGGAGAAAGTTAGGATGCTGGTAACTCCCAAAAAATATTAAAAAAAAGCTCCATGAGAGAAATAATACCTGGTAGTGCAAGTATAAGATAAAAAGTGGTTTGACAAAAGAGACACAATGAAAAATCAGTATCCATCTTGCAAAGTACGTTTTCTTAATCTACAAGTTTAAATCAAACAAAACAACAAGAAGTTGTTCTTCTAACAGCCTGCTTTACAAACTACACCTGGAGCCTGACCTGAAATTGCGCTGCGTACTCCTGGCTCATGTTAGAAAGCAATTAATGACTTTGTTGACAATGAACAAACCAGAATAGAATCTAACTCACACCATAATGGAGCAGATAAAAGTAAAAAGTCATCAGCATTTATTTTTGAACTGAGGAAAGCAGATATATCTTGGAAGAGAGACAAATTTTGGATCCCTGAAGAAAGATGATAGATTTTGTACATAATCATTTTCTGACCATATATTCACTTTACAAACAAGTCCCCTATCCCACAGCATCTTAGCTGGACTTGTTAAAAACTGGGGAAGTGACTGCATTTGAAATAAAATCCCTTTCCAGTCACATCCAGCAGGTATGAGATTTCCTCCCCTCAAAATGTTCCAAAGGGTTGCAGAAAACCTCTTTCCCTAGTGAGAGCTCCGCAGCTGCTCTTTGTGGCTTCAGAAATGGAGTTAGCATCTGTCATTTGATGCCTGTGCTAATATTAAGAAATAAGAAACATCTTTTTTTCTAACTGGTATAAAATAAAGCAAAAATCGTACAACATACATGCAAGAGTAATACCTTAAAAGTAATTTTGTTATGATGCTGAGAAAACATGATATAAAAGCTACTCTCAAATCCACAGTGACTTTGTGCACAATGTGTGGAGGAGACAAGTGGGGTGAATAAGGAAGAGAGATGAACTTCAGTTGGAGTTTAACCTGGCACAAGGTAGCTAAAGACCACATGTCTACTAAAGCCACCAGAACTACAACACTACACATGCACCAAACGTATTACACCTGCACTTTTCAACACAGGGAGAAAGGAGTTATGCCAAGTGAAAAACATCCCAAGTGAAGGGCACAGCACAGAATCTCACCTCACACACTCACCAGGCACCAGGACCACTGGGGTTGCTGATGCTTAACTCTCAGGGCTGAAATGGGCTGCCCATCAACTGCAGCGACCACGGACTGGTCCCCAGATTCGCTGGCCACGAGAGGGTGTGGCAGAATCGGTTTCCTACAAGCCAAGGTGACAGCAGGGCTCTGGGCAAAAGCTGGGCCACCCACCTCCGGGACAACCTGGGCCAGGTTTCAGTGCACTTTCTCTCACTAAGGGCTCTCACAGCATCAGGAGGAAGACTGTTTTAGCCTCCACAAATATTAATTAGCAGGAGAAAGGGTTACAAGCTCCATAATTCACAGGTCCCACATTAATGATTAGCTAAGTGAACTAGCTGCCCAGTTGGTAATTTGATTCGTTGGAAAGGAAAAGGCACTCTACGGACCTTGAAAGGTTTTAGCAGAACTGCGTGTCCCAGGTCACCTTGCTTCTCCCTGCCTTCACCAGCTCATTGTCAAGCTCAATTTGCCAGCATGGTCCTGACAATAAACAGAAAGATACACTTCAAGGTGAGTAGGCAAAACTCTTGGTGGATTTCATCATGAGCCATTGTAATGATGAAATAAAGGAGATGATGGGATGGAAAGAGTTGGGGTTTTTTTGGTTTTGTTTCGTTTAGCAAATGGCACAGTCTTATTCAATTATCACCCTTCATTTATTTTACCTGGATCATTAATACTTCATATGTACCTATGCTACTAAAAGTAAGCAGGAAAACATTCATGGGAAGATGTAGGATATTATTTATTGCTTGGAAGGAGAAATGAATGGTCTGCTAAACTGCCTGGATACTGATATGTAATTTTCCAAGTCAAAGCACTGGGACAATGTGCTTGTTAATTAAAAATCACACTTTACACTTACGCTTTCTGAGGTGGGATGAAATCCAGTAAATAACTACAATTCACTGGCTTATTTTAATTTTTATAGAAACCATGGTCCCACTTCAGTGCTCTGGCACATAGTGCCAAGTGTAAGTAAAGGGTATTCTGACCTTAAAAGAGAGATCTCAAACATATGGCCTATGGGCCAAGTAAGAGTATGCGCCACAAAGAAAAATCAGAATATTTTGTCCTCTGCTGCAAGAAATGCATTCTTGAGTGCCAGTTTGACATAGGAAGCAACAGGCTGAAGACTTTGAATTTGCACTTTAGAATGCAGAGTACTTTAGAATGCCTGGTCGTTCCTCTTCACGGTCACTGCCTGAAGCAGTTATTTCGTTGAGGTCACCCATGTTAAAGTCTGTATCTATTTTCCAACATGAAAGACAGCACCGCAACTAAAACACACATTAAAAACTCCATCTCTTTTCCCAAATCCTTCTTTCTGTATAGTTAAGGAGGTTCTGTGCATTTGTAACTGGTAGAGTGCAAGAATGTCAATAGATAAGCTCAGTTGGCTAGAGAAAATTGCTAATAACACCAAGGTTGTCGGTTCAAGCCCCATCTGGGCCATTCACTTAAGAGCTGAACTCAACAATCCTCGTGGGTCCCTTCCAACACAAAATACTCTGTGAACTTCTTCAGTGAAACTACTTCAGGATTACAAGATGTGTCTGGGACTACTAGTACTCAGTAGTTTAACTCCAAATCACAGAGAAGCGTTAGCAATGTCAATATATATATTTTAAAACAAATATTAAAAACTACAAAGATATTGGTAGAAGCAGCACTAGGCAAAAAAAAAAAAAAAGGAATTTTTTTCAGATGGCGTGAAAATTTAAGCTTTCTTATGCTGTAAGTACTCCCATATCATGTCATAGACTAAGATAAACTTGAAAGGACCGTTCACACTGCAAGTGCTATTTCTAAACTAGAATTAACAAGCTATCACACGTAATTCTGTGCATTCTCAGTTTGCCTAAACGAGCACCGGTTAAGTGACTAAGTCTTGCTCAAATAAGACTGGACTTCCTGTGTGCAGGGAAAAAGATAAAGGTCAGTGATCAAGGAACTTAGTGCCTACAAATACAGTGTTCTGTAAATGTTCTGACTAGGAAGGCTTTTCAGGTTAGGAAAATAATATGCCCATTCATAAATTTAGAGGTGGGAAGGAACAGAAAAGGCAAAACCACTTCTGGGACAGATGGGAGCCAAAGAAGAG
This sequence comes from Xenops minutus, assembly GCA_035221455.1. Classification (NCBI taxonomy): domain Eukaryota; kingdom Metazoa; phylum Chordata; class Aves; order Passeriformes; family Furnariidae; genus Xenops; species Xenops minutus. The sequence continues at coordinate 21,751,336 of JAWWEE010000122.1, read as the reverse complement.
CTTTCTTAAAGATGGAAAGAGCACTGACTCCAAACCATAAATGCTTTCTTTAGTTGCATAAGCACATTTTTGCTTTTTTTTTAATTTGCTCTCAAGTTCATTGTTACAAAACATGAAAAGCACACAAAGTTATTATCAGCAAGCTATGGCAATGAAGTCTTGTAGCAAGCGTGGGTAGAGCCCTTGTAAATCTTCGTTCGCGAAGCCTAGCCATGATGATTGATGATGATGGCAATGAAGAGATGCAAGTGCCACTCTTCTGACAATAAAAAGTATCACAATTAAGGCAACTTAATTGTGATACTTATGTTGATTTTCCTCTCTACATGGGAACACAGATATTTAAAAAAGAACAAAACCATGCAGAGGCAACTAGCCTGAAGATGAAAACAAATACTGCCAAGTTACTAGGAAAGAGTTTGCTCCAAGATGATGTCTGAATGGAAAGGACTATTAAAAAAAAACAAACAAGAAAAGAAAATTTTTTTCAAAGAGATTTTCTCAAAAATCACAGAGGTGAAGAAAGAATTCCTAATAGCCTGCTATGAATTTTCTTCTAAACTGATGTCTTATAAGCTGAGCTCCCATATTGGAATCCCATCATTAGGAGTAACATCAGAAACCATGCTCACCCCTCTTCATGCCCTGATAAATCATAAAAACTCCCCAGGACTACCTATATTATTTTTCCATTGTAAGGACTCCAGTGGACTACCTTCAGTCAAGGCATGCACCTATTTCTATGCAGTTACCTTTACATGTATATATACATGGGGTTTTTATAAACAAACAAACAAACAAACCAACCAAAAAAGTTCTTACTTTTTTCACACATAACTTTTTGTTTTACTACGCCACAATCTCATTTCCCCTCTGAATGCAGAGCATGGATTATGCTGTTTTGTCAACTCGATTATTCATATGGGGACTCCTCAAATGGAACATGAGAGCAAGAAAAATAGCAAAAAATCACAAGAAAGCAAACATTCCAGTTTATGCCATCCCTGGAAACACAGCTGCTAAAGCTGAAGTTATACAATGAGTTTCAAGCTCCAGAATGACTCACAAAGGGGCAGGCTGACTTTTGACATTCAAAAAGCCAAAGATAAGCCACATCCAACCCCAAACACAACATGGTTGCCAAGAGACGGAGTTATGCCCACTAATGTATTTTTATATCTATGCTCCTGCTCCAATTATTAAGGGGAGGGGGAGCATCAGAAAAAGTATTATCCCTACTGTCCTTTCCTGTGAAGCCTTCCTAGCCATCAGTCTTGTAAAATGTCTGAAAGACAACTTCAACCTCACTCATGCTGGGAGTTCCTCTCATCCTAGCAGGTAACCACTGACAGCCCTCCCAGGCATGTGAAGAACAGTCAAAAAGTCCAAACATTAACCCCTGCAACACACAATGCTGTTATAACTCCTACAGACACAAGTGCTAAAGAGGCAGCGTGTGACTTTTCTCACCCCAGCCCAGCAGGTAATTGGACTTTCCATGAATAATCCCAGCAATCAGAGAGAAAATCTCTGCCTCTAGTGTGACCCATTAGCATAGAGTTCACTGATCAGTAGGTTAACATGCCATTAAAGCATCTCTCTGTGGGGCTTAGGAAGGGTCAAGAAAACTCCACCACAAAGAACAAAAAATACCTACGGAGCTAATATGTGGTTATATCAAGATCTTCAAACAGGTCGAATTCAACTCAGAGGCTATTCTCTTCCCTGGGGTGACATGAGCAATATCTATAATCCTGATATTTTCTCCACACCTACCCTTCAATGTCCCTTAAATTTGCAAAATAGAAAATGTTTTACCAAATTTAATGAGAAAGCAAACAACCTATGTAATTGAAAGGTCAGATGGATACCTTTCTGCATTAGCTACTCCCCAACACTGCACACACTTGCAGTTTACAGTCCTTGGTTATAAATGAGAGACCTTTTTTAACCTGTTTGCCAACAGGTAAGCCACATTTACCCAGAGTAACGATATACACACAGAGGCAGTTACTGAAGAACAGTTTATGCTCTCTAAGGACCATGCAGGTTTGGCAATGGTGAATCAAAGTATGTCTATAGTAGTAAAAGGCACAGTAATAGTAAAGTACAATAACATGTCAAGATTGTGATCATCTAGGAATGTACAGTCATAACATTGAGACTCTGAGGATGTGGACTAATGCCTTGTAACCTTATGTGTTCAAACACACTATGCTAAGTCCCTTTTCAACAACTATACTTCCTCCTATTTTTATTAGTTGCATTTTGGCCAAGATAGTAGACAAAGAACATTCATTTAACCTTCAAACAGAAGCACAGATGAATTTGGGTAAGGAAGTGGGAAAAAATAGGAGGTTTCATCTTGCATTTATCATTTATTTATAAACCTCAAAGAGATGTGACAGTGCTGTTCTCTATAAAATTCACTAGTTATAAGGCAGCTGATTCTTCACACTCTTTTTTTTTTCAATGTCCATGTATTGGAATAGCTCTGTGATGAGAAAATTTCCCAGCATATTAGTTTAGTTAGTGTTAGTTGTCCATTTAACATACATTTCTGTCTTACCTGTTGCATTTCCCAGTGTAGTCTTTTAATGTTTCTACTGTTTGTGATAACAGTGTCCAACCAAAACGTGAAATAAATGATACATGTAGGAAATAATGACCAGCATGATCTGTAAATATAGACATGTTTTTCTACAGGTTCTTGTATAGACTGCTTTTCTGATCTGTAAAACACCACTGTTCTTGTCTTTTATTGCTAAGTCTTAAATGGGTGAATAGTGGCTTACGTTATATACTCCATGCGTGCAAAACACTGGTGTTAACAAGTAAAGCTAAGGATCTAATGTGAGCCCTATCTTGCATTTCCTTTTATTTGTTAGTTTGAGCCTCAAGCTTAAAGTTATTTCAACAGACTTTTGTTTTCAACACATATACAGTATGTGTCTAACACCCTCTGAAGTTGCAAGCCACCCTCCCACTCACCCCCAAAAATCTTCAACCACTGCCAAAGTCTATATTTTCTTAACTTAAAGAAGTAATTCCCGGGCTGTCAACTGATAAATTTCATTCAGGGAAACTCTGTATTCTTTAAGCAACACATTAATCTTCTCTGAGCTAACCATAGTAAACATCAATGTTGAATTGTACAGATTTCACATGTTGCTGCCAGGACAGAGTTTTAGAAGAATTATCCCCTTTTTAGGTAACCTGGCTTTTAAAATTACACCCTAGAATATGCAAACAAAGAAGACTAATGAACTCAGCAGCCTGTATGTATTGAGAAGGCTGCTGAAAAAGATACTGTGAGTAATGGAAAAAGGTTCATTTTTCAAAAGCTGTAGGGAGCTGCCTGTGTGAAGGCAGGCAAGGAAGAATCTCTTTTGCTTTGGTTATAACAGTTTGCTGTAAACAATCATTTCCCCTCTGTTATCAGGGAATATCCTGCATGGGTGTGTGTTCTATGTCACCTTGACCAATTCATGAAGGAAGGGGAATTTCTCTCTCCTAATAAACCACTCGCATCTCCACCTTTCTAAAAATTGTTTATTTTTTAAACTGAACTATGCAAATCCATTAACTACTGTCTGCTCCTTATAGAAAGACTGAGTATTGTCCCTGATTATAATACAACAGCAGACAGAAGTTTGAGTCAAACTTTTTTTCTTGTTTTCTGCTACTAAAAGCATTGCATATAGGACAGCAGACTTGCATGCAAGTAAAACCAGCTATACATCAAGAAACAGATGCTTTAAGCCACACCCTAGACATTACTACAAGACAGTATTTTAAATGACCCACACTACTTTCAACAGTGGAAGTAGAATTGTGTGTATTTCTTTTCTGATGCGGACTGACCTTTTCAAGCATGTTGCTAAATGAAGAAACTACACGATATTCCTCTGTAACTGTATACAAAATCCCCACATGCAGAACATCTTTATGAAAAAGGCAGCACTACGCCTCAGTTAAAACACGCAGCTCCTGATGCAGTGTCCTCAAAGGGCAGTGAACTGAGACACTGAAGGCAAAAGTGATACTAAATCAATTACTTACCCTCAAATGTCGTTTTAAATCTGTTGCTTCCACCTGGCTATAACGTGAAGCAGTTATAACTGCTACAGTTCAGAGAGAAGATTAAACTCAGCAAGGGGAGTTTATTTAATGTTGCTTAAATAACAGAAACCTGAAATAAAATTGCCCTCAGTTCAGCCAAGATTTTTCTCGCACTCCCTGTCTGTCTCCCTCTGTCCAGGACTGCTACGTAGTGGTCTATAAATACTGGCCCCAACACTTGCTCAGTGCTTTCCCTGCCCATGGCACAGGTCGGTGTTACTGTACACCACGGCACGGCTCACATGAAGTTTTCAGCTGCTCAGACAAAGCCATGGACTGGCTCCCCACCCTGCCTGGCTGGAAATACCATGCTGCTCCCAGTGTTACAGATGCTGCTGGCCTTTCCTGCAGGCCCAGAAGGGGCTCATCTGAAAAAAAAAAAAAAAAAAAAAAAGAAAAAAAAAAGAAAAAAAAAGAAAAAAAAAGAGGAGGAAAAAAAAAGAAAAAAATGACAGCTTTTTGTAAGGAGGTGGGAAAATGGGGAAGGGAGAAAGCTGAACTTTTGTTTCAGCCCCCTTTACAGTGCACATCTAGCTATGATTATAGAATTTAATTGCCAGGTAATGTGAATGTGAAAAACTTCCACAAAAAATGTTTTCTATAAAACAAGTTCTTCAAATTGAAGTATGTGTTTGTCACAGAATTCACTCAAGAGCATTAAGATTATATGGGTAGTCACAGAGGGATGAAGAACACACATTAATGTTGCACCTCAAAACTGCTGTCAGTGGTCAGGTATCAGGTGCCCAAATTCATATTTAATAATTATGCACAGCATGATAATAAGCATGAGACACCACTGGTGGCAGGAATCCACAATCCTGCCCTGCAATAAATAGGAATTTCAAAGTTTAAAAATACTTCCAAAAAACTGGATCACATCTCTGTGAAAACCACTGGGAAACTGGGCTGTTAAGAGATTGTTACTCTGAAACAGAAACTAAGGGAAGTTGAAAATAAGATGGCAAGATCAGTTCAAACAACTACGTACTTGATGGATGCCCTCAGTGTACACCATGGGACAGGCACCACAAATTCGGATAAATGTCCTGCCTTCATCAATACATTAGATGGCATAACTGGGAGTTTTTGCCAAAGTAAAGTATAAAACCTATCATAACAGCATTAACACTAAGAACTACAGGAGTTTATCTTATAATCAGTGTCTTTTTGAGGTAGCTTATGACCACGAAATTCTCTTTGCCCCCTGCATTTTCCGCAGGACAATATCTATGCATAAATCCCAGTCTGTTCCAAGGCTTACAGGACAATCAAGCTTGTGTGATTAGACAATAGAGTTTCTGTAGCTGCTGGCACAGCCTGGCATAATCCAGTGGCTAGCATCCCTGCACATCTTTCAGATCACCACCTAGGTCATGGCCAGTGTTTCTTTATCCATTTGCAGCTCTGTCAAGGGAAGAAGTCTTAATAGTAAGTTTGGAATCTCATCTCCTGCATCTAAATTGAAAGGTATGGTAAGTCTTTTTGCTTTATTTCCATTACTTTCATCAAAAACAGTCTTTGGAAGTGCTTTTAGTACCTTGTTCACATACTTAAGGTTTTCATTCTTGCATTCGATTTATTTACCTTTACTGCGCAATGTGAGAAACTAAGATGATCATTAGTAACACACCACAACCGAAGCTGACTTTGTTTAAATGGACACTGTTTATAAAACCTTGGTTTAGAAGTTTGTCACTGATGCCACAGAAACCTTTCTGTATTAACATGAAAACATGTTTTGATGACATGAGTAATTGCTAAGCCTTGGTGAACTGCCAGATGCAAAGTCTTCTAAACTAATTTACTCATTACAAATTTCTCAGTCATAAAGCTCCTGCACATAGCTCTCATCCTCAGTGATGTACACAAGAGTTTCATAGTATCATTCCACCAACCTTTCAAGCTGCCACAAATAAATCCCTGAAAAAAACAGAAAGTGAAGTGGTTCAATAAAACTGAGCAAGTAATTGAAGTATTTCTCATGGTTTATGTGTAGTATAGTGTTAAGAACTTATTCTTGGACATTTACAGCTGTAAAACACAGAATTACTGTAGATTTTTTGAAATTGTACAGAAGTCCATTTTAAGGAAACATGCACATTCCTGTACTTCTGTAAACAAATACGCAGCATCACTTTACCGTATGACATCCCTACCATACTACAAAATACCAAAAAAGGAAAAGAAGATGTGTGAACAAGAGCAAGAGAAGGATACCACAAGAACACCTGTTCGTTATGGTTAGTTTTATAACAATACCTTTACATGGCATTGCACATGCAGAGGGGTTACATCACAGGTGACAAAGCACACAAGATGAGTATCACTGATTTCAAATGATACAAGGACAGGGAGTCAGCAAAAAGTAAGAACTTAGCATGCTGGAAAAGTCCGACAACTGAGAGGATGACTGTTGGAGGAGGGCAAGGGAGGAACAACAGTGTTAGCCAAACATTCAAGGAAAAAAAGTCTAGTTTTTTTAACAAAATGTCAATAGAGCCTCTTTATAAAAGCAGTATCCCAGCATTAGAAATGGTAACATCCATTAAAATCTCTCAGCTTATGTGTGCATAATATAGAAGAATGGAATACTAGTGTTGGTTACTCTGATGTTTCCTAAAGTTTCTGAAATCCTCCAATAAAATTTTCAGTAACAGGAGAACTTTGGAGGACATGCCAATTACGCATAATTTTAAGTCCTTTGCTACTAGGAAGCTAGTCAGTTCTTTCCTACTCTGATCACTGAAGTCAGTGTGACAAACCATGACATCCAAAGTTAAACGTGTAAGGCTGAATCACAGCCTGCAGTTTGTGGAAGAAGAATGATAGCTCAAGAACAATATGAATGCATTACTCCTGTTTTTTTTGCTTGCATTTTGCATACTCTACAATTTGATAACGAGACAGTTGTTACTACATCACTTAAGCTCAAAGTCTTAAAATGAAATCTGGTTAGCCGTAAATCCAGGACTAACACTAATATCAATCAAGGGTAACAGGCTTACTTGAAATATGACAACACTATCATAAATTTTAAAAGGCTGTTGTAGTTATATAAGATAATTTCCACAGGACACAGAATGGTATATGAACTGTATGGACCAGCAGAGTTGCAAAATGACATTTTAGGAAGATGAAGAATATCAAACTCTCATACTCACCAGTCTGACTTAAAGAAAGGAAAAACCTGCTGAATGAAGTAACTTGAAAAAAAAAAAAAAAAAAGAAAACCAGTAGTTTGAAAGATTCAAGTTATTTGGAAAAAGAGAAAGGAATGCACCCACCAGTAAGGAAAAATTATTTCCCGTAACGCCATAAAACTAAAAGATTGCAGCAGACACTAAAATTCAAATTGTGCCCAGAAGCCTGAATTTCTGCAACTATAAACCAGTTTAAATACTGAAAAATATTCCAAATATTCTGTGTATTTTTAAAAGCATCCCATTCTATTTTCTTTCATTACATCAGTTATGCTAGAGTAAGTCATGCCAAAAGTCCTGAAACCACAAAATAGCTTTAAAGGTCTGCAAGATTACTTTTAAATCTTTTGAAAACTACCTTAACATATTGTGCCTCAACAAACATTCAAACACCTTATATAAAATTTCATTACAATATGAAAATCTCCATCTGTGTCTCCATGGTACATTTTAGTTTTATTCCATATAATGAATAAGTGAATTTTATCCTCGATTAAATGAAGCCTTCTTCCTCGGCTGTTCCTGCCAAATAAGGAAAAAAAGTCTGCACTAAAAGCCAAATGTAGATTATAAATTGATCCTGTAGGTTCAAAAAGCCTGTGAGGCTTGCAGACCTAAATCTGTCCAAAGTTCTTCTAACAGCTGACTTGTTTTTCTACCTCTCTACTGAGCATTTTCACATAAGAGACCTCCTGTATTAGTCACAAATAGCTTAAAAGCTACTTTTCAGACATTATACAAACTAATTGCAAGTTTATTTGTTTCTGTCTGTGTAATGGTTATGTTTTCATACTTAGAAAGATTCATGTCTGTCTTGGAGCAAGAAATGAAGCAAGGAAGGCAAGAGACAGACACGGCTGAGGGGGAACCTGCTGGTCATACTAAAGGAAAAGCAGCAAATTCACAGACAGTGTAAACAAGAACAGATAACCTGGGAAAAGTATAAAAATTAATTTCTGTTGTGTTGGGATGTGATGAGGAAGGCTAAGGTGAAGCTGGAATTGAACCTGGCAAGAGACTCAAAGAACAATAGAAAGGGCTTCTACAGGTATGTTAACCAGAAAAGGAAGATCAGAGAAGGTGTACCCTCCCAATAAACAATGCTGGAAAACTGGTAACAATGGGTGAGAAGAAGGCTGAGGTACTCAACATGTTCAGCCTCAGTCTTCAATGGCAACCCCTCTTCCCACACCTGTCAAGTAGCTGGACAGCAGGATAGGGATGGGAGGAGCTATGTGCTTCCCACTGTGAGTAATGATCAGATTCGTGACTATCTGAGGACCCTGAATGAATATCAGTCTATGCGACCTGATGAGATGTATTCTAGAGTCCTGAAGGAATTGGCTGATGTAGTTGCCAAGCCACTCTATATATTTGCAAAGTCATGGCAGTCAGGTTAAGTCCCAGGTGACTGGAGAAAGGGAAACATTGTACTCATCTTAGCCTCACCTCTGTGTCCAAGAAGATCATGGAACAGATCCTTCTAGAAGCTGTGCTAAGGCACATGGAGGAGAGGTAGGTGATTTGGGACAGCCAGCATGGCTTCACCAAGGGCAAGGTCTGCCTGACAAAGCTGATGGCCTTCTATGATGGGGTGACAAGGGAAGGGCTACAGATCTCATTCATCTGGACTTCCATAAAGCCTTTGACATGGTTCCTCACAACATACTTCTATTTAAATTGGAGAGAGATGGCGTTTATGAATAGAACATCAGATGGATAAGAAATTGGTTGGACAGCGATGCCCAAAGGGTAATGGTCAATGGCTCAGAGTCCTGATGGAACACTGTGACAAGTGGTGTCCCTCAGGGGTCTGTATTGGAATCAAGTGTTATTCAGTATCTTCATTAATGACACAGACAGTGGGATCAAGTGCACCCCCAGCAAATCTGCAGAGGACACCAAGCTGGGTGGTGGGGTTGACATTCCTGAAGAATGGGAAGCAATCCAGAGGGACCTGGACAAGCTCAAGAAGTGGGCCCACAAGAATTTCAAGCAGTTTAACAGGACCAAGTGCAAGGTGCTGCATCTGGGTCAGGGCAAACCCCAGTATCAATACAGGCTGAGGACTGAAAAGATCAAGAACAGCCCTGCCAAGAAGGACTTGGGGGTGCTGGTGGCTGAGAGGTTGGACATGACTCAGCAATGTGCACTTGCAACTCAGAAAGCCAGCCGTGTCCTGGGTTGCATCAAAAGCAGCGTGGCCAGCAGGTCGAGGGAGGTGATTCTGTCCCTCTGCTCTGCTCTGATGAGACCCCACGTGAAGTGCTGCATCCAGCTGTGAGTCCCCAACACTGGAAGGACGTGGACCTGTTGAAGCGAGTCCAGAAGGGGCTGCCAAGATGATTAGAGGGCTGGAGCACCTCTCCTATGAGGAAAGGCTGAAAGAATTCAGATTGTTCAGGCTGAAAAAGAGATGGCTTCAGAGTGGCCTAGTTGTGGCCTTCCAGTACCTGAAGGCACCTCAAGAAAGATGGAGAGAGACTATTTACAAAGGCATGTAGCGACAGGACAAGGGGAAATGTCTTTAAAGTGAGAGTAAGTTTAGATTAGCTATTAGGAAGAAATTCTTTACTGTGAGACTGCTGAGACACTGAACAGGTTGCCCCATCCCTGGAAGTGTTCAAGGCTCTGAGTAACATGGTCTAGGGAAAGGTGTCCCTGCCCACAGCAGGGACGTTGAAATCTGATGGCCTTTGAGGCCCTTTTCAACTCAAACCATTCTTTGAGTCTATGCACTACCAACAGGTGCCTCTATTTCTACTTTGGAAAATGCTGTTCTTGCTACTTGGCAGAGGTATGAAGGTGGTCTCTAGAAGGAAAATTTGGTGATAAGGAATTCTGATTTCTTAATCTATAGTTATAGATCCTGAACTTTAACACTTTCAGAGAACCTAAGTTTGATTACAGATAATAGATGAGAAACTCAGCAAGCTCACAGTAATCCCTACTAATCATAAAAGCATGACTGAATGACCTGTCTGCTTTCCCACAAATCTACAGTCTTAAAACTAACATGAAACAGCAAACAGGCTAAAAAATGAGCATGTAATTTCACACTGCCCTGTGTCATGTCTTGTCACTACAATGTCAGGAAACACACAAAAATATATCAAAGCTAATGGCAGTATTCTTTACAAAGGAAAAAAGTACTGTATTAAAGAAAACAAAGCCCCAGCTGCTTTCTACAGTCATCAAATATAAAAGACCTAAAAAGAGGCATTGCTTCATTTGACTTCACTGTAGAGTTAGAAAGTTTTAGGATGTTTCAGAATTAGTCTCTCTAGCAAGGAAGTGTAAACTACAAGACTAACACAGTACACTATGACCATCATTTTCTTACATTTTTTCAGTGGTCAATACTCATCCGAAGGCTTGTGTTGCATTAAATTGACAAAATCAAACATCTCATTATTGCATGCAAATTAATCAAAAAAAAAAGATAATTTGAAATATTTTGAGTCTATTTCTATTTTCTGGTTGATTTTTTTTTTCTCCTAACCTCTGAATTTCACCCAAAATTAGAAGTCATCCTATAAAACTATCACAGAATTTTTTTTTCTGTATAGACAGTATTTACATTTTCTAGTTTAAAAAAGGAAGTTAACTGACCACCTATATATTGGAATTAGATATTGTGTGTCACACACTGTAAAATATGACATACATTCTCCTTTAACTGGAAAGGCAAGAGAGAAACTCTCCAGAGATTTTTTTTCTTCTTTTCTTAATAAATGCTTTAGAAAGTTTTAGTGAGCTCTCTGAGCAGATGACTGAAACAGTAAGATTATATTCTATAACATTCTGTAGTGTTACCTTTCATCCAGCCAAGAAAAACAAGAAAATAAGCATCCCTGAGGGTTTTCATAATGTAGTAAAAACTCAAGACAAACCTATATTAACCACACAAGAATAGTAACATCTGTCATACAGACTAGCACATTTTCAAAAGCAATGTACTTGAAATTGTGGTCATTCTGAGTCTGAGACCTCAGCCTTCATCACAGCCTGCTCTCGTGTACTCTGCACAGCAGGGAAGTCTATCAGCTGTGTAGACAGTAACAAAGACAGCTTCAATTTGCCTTTATGAAATCCAAAGAATTTAAAGACATTCTTACAAACAAATACTGGGATAGATTGGATATTGCTCTTCACTAGTGAATAAAGAAGCCAGGGTTAAGATGACACTTGAGTCACTAATGACAAATTCCAAAATCTTGGGAGGCTGAAGGTGGAGGAAGAAGATTCTCAGTAAAGGTGATAGGATGTCTGTAGCTCTAGTCAAAAACCTTTGTGAACTGTGGGGAAAGACACCGGTGCATACCTGAGCTTTTATGGCCTGAGGTCAAGCATAAGGAATAGTCTTTAACACACTCTACAGCAGGGTAGCTCTTTACACTTAAAAAAAAATACCTTCCTCATCTCTTAAAACTGACGAACTGCAGGCCAATGTCTTAGTGATAGTTTAGCATAATAATGTTTTCTCATTTCCCCACTCAGCTGACACTCATTTGAGACACTAATCTTTTAAAACAAAGTTAGTCGAAATATGTAGTACTAATTTTTAAAATCTGAAACTAATTTAGTTGTTTAATCAGAGACTAAATCAATAATAATCTTTCAGCTATATCACTGTGCTTCCCTATTCAGAAATGCCATGAGCAACAGAAGACCCAGCTACAGCAAAAGACAGCTACAGCAAAGGAGGCACATCTATGGATGTCTTGTTTGGAATGCCATCTTCTTGATTTGTTTCATATAAAAGGTCAGTAAACAACTTGAACCACATAATCTAAGCACCAGTGTGACACTTACTGTATAGTAAAAATATCTGTTACCAATACCTTGCCAATTTAATACTTCTCTGCTTCACATCATCTTTGATTTGCCTGGTAAAGTTAAGAGAAATATTATCACAAAGAGCTAGTTTTGCAGTAAAGCAGAGGTTGGCGAGTTCTTAAAGTGAAAACAAATGGTGGCAATTCTTTTCAATTGGACAAAACTATTCCCTAATGCCAGGATTTATAGAACTAAATGACCGAGCAATGAAGGCGAACTGATTCTGTGAGTGATTTCATTTGAGTTTGTCAGAGATGTCACTGTTTCCTAATGTTTCATGCAAGTCTAAAAGCTGTCCATATGAAAGAACACCTGGAAAAATGCTGAAAGGGGGGAGAAAAGGTGGGAGGGCAGAACAAGTTGTTGCATACCTTCAGTGGGAAAGCAAATGTGTAAAATCATTAATTAGCACAGATAAATTCCAACACACTAAATTTAGATGATGTATTCCTCCCTGTATGATTTCCTTTAGCAATGCATGCTAAGAGAAGAAAAGGAGTTGCTGCCATGGAAGGACTCTGGAGCAGGTACTTGGTTTTGCACATCCTCTCCTAAACCAACAACAGAGAGCAGACATCTGCCATTTTGGGGATTTTAAAAGCTTCTAATTGTTTAGATGCATACATATATACATCTCTGGAATCTTCTATATACCTAATAAAAATTAATGTAGGAACTTTGGTTACAATAGGGATAAAAGTCTATATAGGCAAATTCCTTTCTACAAATTCAGTGTGACATATTTTAAACAATTTTAATTTCACCTGTACCACGAACTGCAATGAAAGTATAATCTGCCTTAAAAAAATGTTTCCTTAAATTTTCCTCCCAAGCTCATAAATATGTGTTTAGTCATAACTAAAATATCATAAGTTACTTTCAAAGCTTTAAGCAAGCTTTTAACTGGCACCTCAGATACTGATTAAATGCAGAATGACTATCACTGAAGAAAGCAGCAGTCAAAATGGAGAGGAAACACTAAAACCACAAAAGGTCTCTTCATTTATGGAGAAGACCACAGTATTCTCCACATTCCTTCAAGTGAAAAAAGTTTCATGGTTCTAAAAAAATACTTTGTGAAAAAAATAGCCCACAGACAGTAAATCGCACACGGCTGGACATATTGTTCTGTTTCTGGAAAATTAAAACCTAAGTCAAGTCTCATGAAATCTGAACTTCAGGTTCCTGTGATTCTGCATTTCTACTTTCTTCTCCTTCATAACCTAAATAGCTAGTCTGATTTTGATTATAAACCCTGATCTCTTCAGCCAACAAACCATCTCCTCCTTCTCAGGTTTGACAAGCACAAAGTAAGCTTTTAACAGCAGCACCAGTCTGAGCATTATTTAGGTCTGCTGTTAGCAACATGTGTACAACTGAAGCACAAAAAGGGAATTTTAAAAGGCATATAATCTCACAGTGTTGTCAGTGATGACTATAAAAGTGTTTTAATCAAACAAACCTGAAAAAATTACTATTTCAAATGCCAGAAGGAATACATTTAAAAAAAAACAATTAATTTTCTTCCTGCTCCTTGAGAGTGCCTACTTGAAACTCTGCACAGGTGCCAAATATTACAATAAGACTTTATAATATTTCATTCATCCTTGCATTATGAACCATTCTAATAATCTTCACTCATCAGAATGAATTCTATTTAGCTTTAAAGGATTTATCTGTAGGTAACTCAAACTAAAACAAAATTTGGATTTTTTAAGTTGGCTGGAGCTTCATGAATCCTGCACTGTAAAAATTGTTAGCTTTTGCTCTATCCTAGTTTCAGCCAAGAGAAAGTTAATTTTTTAGAGTAGTCAGGAGGTGGGCATGGCTAAGGCCCGGGTGTTATTTGATACCACCAGATGTCATTGCCAGGGGCAGGAGTAAGGGAGTCTCGCTTCTGGGGAGAAGGGCGTTCCTCCCAGTAAAAGAAAGTGTGGAGGACAACACGGTCCAGGATTATTCCATTTTATGTGGAAACATTTCTTGGTCTTTTACTTTTTGCCATTAATATTGTTGGTGCTACTGTTTGGTTTTTTTTCATCTCATTGCTGTTTCCAGTAAATTGTTCTTATCTCAACCCGTGATCTTTGTCTTTTGTGCTTTCAGTTGGAGGGGGAGGAGGAGCAAGAGGCAGCGTGGTTTTAGTGGGGAATACCACTCCCAGACCATGACATGCTTACAAATTCATAGAAAACAGACCAATTTAATTTTTATGCTATTTTCTTAAATATGCCCATCCATGTTACACATTTGTCACATCTGAAGAATGACAACAAAGAAAAAGACGACTCTCTCAAAGACTATTGCTCATCAACATGAGTGGGCCATGTTGTCATGAAGGCTTTACATGTTTTAGAACAGCTTTCATCCAAATGCCACTGAAAGGTGCAACCTAATAGAACATTGAATCTACTCAGAGTAATTAACAATACATTTAACTGCAGAATCAAATGTTATTTATTTGGTGAAAACAAACATGCAAAAGCATTGCATTCCTTGTAGACTAATGAATGCATGTGAAATTATGATGATGTATGAACCCACTCTTTATGAGCATGGCCAGAGGGAACTGCCTCTTAGTTTAGAAGGGATGGGGTGGGAAAAGAAGACTGAATGTACAGTGGGCCCTACCAGAGGTGCATTATTAACTCTCCACCGTATTCCTGTTTACAGGCATGCTCTTGCTCTTTCAGCATGCTATTACTTACCTTTGACTCTAAGGGTCTTTGTTTCCAAGCAATAAATACTTCGGACTCTGGGGAGCAGACAGGAAGATCATACATGACTTCAAAAAATCCCTTACTGTTGATAGATTATTGTAAGCACTTATTCATTATTAGCTGAAATGCTATTGACTGTACACTTAATAAATAGCCTATTTGTTCTTTACAACTGAAGCAATACTGTAACAGGAGTTTTGAAGAGAAGACCATTAAAAATATAAAGACATCACATAGTAGGTAATTTGCAGAATGTGGTTTCAGTTTTCTGTTCATTGCAGCACAATCAACAAATACTGAATCAAAATTTCTGTTGCTTTCATAAAGATTTTGTGTAGGGCAAGCTACTCATACACCTTAAAAATTATTCAGAAGTTTTCATGAAATGAAGCACTGAGGTGAACTATAAATACACTGGTGTAGCTTTCTAACAACACCGTGTAAACATTTCCCTCTTCTTTGGACAAAAACAGCAGCCTTGGCTCTCCCAGGGACTAGATGCTGCCCTGAAGCACAAGATGACAAACAAGGTGAAGAGCCCACTTTGCTAAAAACCCCCAGCAAGTTGTCTGAGCAAAAGACATAAAATTGAACGTGCCCCCTTCCTTTTTATTTTTAAAAGGAGCCTAATCTCATTTAGAAGAAAATATTCACATTTAAAGTTATTTTGCTCTAAGTCAGTCTACATAAATATTTTCAGCTACTGCCTAAATCATTGTCAATTAATTGGTGCTTTTAAGACCACACCTAATAAACTCTGTGCTAGATAACTGTCTCTTAATGACTACAAAAAGGAAAACAATCACAATTTAAATTGCTTTCAAAGATTCCACACAATTAAGAAGTGGATTAGAAGCATATTGTACAGGAGGAAGAGATTAACTGGAGAGACAGAAAAAGAAATATTCAAAACATATGACTGTAGAGTTAAATTAAAAAAAAGGCACCAACCATACAAAGCAGTTAATGACTGTTAATTTGAAAGACTGACATATATGAGCTAATATTTAAGTGATCCATTCCCATAATAAAAGCAACTATATCACGTAAGTGATCTCCTATTTCAGTATAAAAAAATCCTGAAACAATAGGATATCCAAAAGTTTCTAAAATGCTTCTGAAACAAATCTTACACAGAGCTTGCACTCAATTACAGTAAAACAATACCTGTAGGAATAATGAAGAGAAAACATCTCTAATAGTGCATGTTTTTTCATGGCTTTGTATGGCAGTGTCACTGTAGCACAAGTGAGCACAAATGAACATGACCAACAACAACTTGACTTAGGTTCTGCAGTCCATCATGCCTTCACTTTTTCACTCTGTTTAAAAAAAACCCCAAACAACTATAACAAACAGTAAAAAAGTCAAGAAGCAGCATACATTTCAGCATACATTATTTAACCTATGCTGTTATTTTTTAACTTCACAATTAGGCTGCTTACTGACTCAAACATGCTGATGGTTTGTTTTCAACAGTAAAGGATCAGTGTAGTCCTGTGAGAGTAAATGATGCCACTTATCTACAAACACGTCTCATAGGTGCTTCATTTTATTTCTGATGTTGGACTTCCCTGAACAGCTGCATGCCTGCACTCACAGCTGGATGCAAGCTGCTGGACAGCTACACTACTCCTGGCAAAAGGAAAACAGAGGTAATGATATGCAGTGAATTGGGCTTGTTTGAATCAGACTAAATATTTGGATTAGAGTCAAATTCTTTCTATAATACATATTGCAGGCATATGTGTGACAGTCAGAAGATGAGTTCATTGGAGGAGAAATATAAAATAAAGGGATAAGAATGACTCCAAATGCATGGGAAAGGCAAACTAACTCCCTAAGTGTTTCTCAGACAAATCCAATTGATTCCTTTCTTGCAATCCTATTAGAATTAGTTTTCTAGTAGAGGTAGTTATTGCAGTCTGGCATCTCTCAAGCACATGTGGAAGCTTTGGCAATTTGATGATTGTGATTTAATGTCCTCATTTCCCCAGCTACACTTTACCCATGCACCTTCCTTTTCTTCACACAATGAATGTAATAACGCAAACATCATCACAAGATATTCTAATGTAACAGTCTCCTGATTTAAGATTTAGTGCTACTGGAAAAGATGTTATTCTTTTATAACATGGTTATGTTATCCAGAAAAAAATCCCACACTGACTCTGCTATTGATGACAGCTATAGAACTACAGAGAGGTTACACTAGGCTAACAGCAACTTTTTCTATTACATTGTGATACATGTCAACAGCACCAAGACTTTCTGGCAAGTTTTGATGCTTCCATTCTTTCAAGTCTCTTTCCTCTGAAAAGCCAAGATACCAAATGCAGAAGGAACATGGGGCACACTCACTCGGTCTAGTCTCGACATGAAATCTGAAGGGGGTCTGAGATGTGAGGTCTCACCTGAGACTATATGACCCACTTTACACTTAGTTATTGATCCACTTACAGAGATGACATGAAAATGAGAAATAAAAACAGCAAAAAACTTCCCTCCTTGCCCTTATGTTTAAATGGAACTTCTCATATTTCAGTTTGTGCTCATTGTCTCTCCTCCCATCACTGGGCACCACTAAAAAGAGCCTGGCTCATCCCCCTTGCGTCCTCCTTTTAGGTATTTGTACACATTGATGAGGTCACCCTGAGCCTTCTCTTCCCTAGGCTGAACAGTTCCAGCTCTCAACCATTCTCAGAGGACAGCTGCTTCAGTCCCCTAATCATCTTCATGGTGCCTTCACTGTACTGACTCTAGTATGTCCATGTCTCCCTTGTACTGGGGAGCCAAGCACTGGCCCAAGAACTCGAGATGCGACTCAGCAGTGCTGAGCAAAGGTGAAGAATCCCCTCCTCAACCTGACAGCAGCACTCTGCTCAACACAGCCCAGGAAGCTGTTTGCTCTCCTTAACCTTTTCTATCTCCAAGTTACTGTTACGTGAATGCTGCTTAGTCTCCAATGCTGTTTACATGAAGTTTATGAATTTGTGAGTTATCTCATACCGGTGAAAATTCCTCTCATTAGTCAAACATTCACATAATCATTTAGTTTGGCAATTCAAAGAATCTTTTAATCTTAGGTTTGATACCTTTTTTTTTTTTTTTTTTTTTTTGGGGGGGGGTGGGGGAAGGAGTTATGGAAAAGGACAGATGGATTGACAACAAAAGAATCTCCCAAAACTCATCTGATCGAAAAGGCAGAAAGAATGAAAAATTTCTCACCGCATACAACAATTTTTTGGTTGACCATGGATAATAATTTATTCAGTCAGGTATGGATGTTTCCACAATTATTCAGAGTCTTGGTCTTATTCTCCATCATTCTTCTCAACATGTTTTTAGAAAGGAATAAAATATAATGAACTGTATCAAACTGCTAAATTATTAAAAATGAGGGTTCAAAGCTTGAGAAGTCCTTGGCTATTTCCTTTTAAAAACAATTTTTTGTTTACAATTTCTCTGCATTATGCCTATATTGCTTCTAAAACCTTTACTGACTGGCTAGTAACTGAAAAGTAGTTGCAAACTACACAGCAAGGGTGAACACTGTGTGGCTGGAAAGCCAATTATGACCCACGGGGTTATAAAATGAAGACATCAACCATCTCTCCCCCCCTATAGTTTTGTAACTGATTAAAAGCTGATTAACTATATGTATTTGCTTGTTAACACAAGTGAGCAAATATTGTCCGGCTATTCTGGAAGCCAGCAGCATAGGAAAGTGTGGTTGTGTAGTTTTACTGTAGCTTAAAAAGCCCCAACTAGTAAATGCAAAGGGAATTCAGAGTTTTGATATAGTTTATAAATATATAATTCAGGAGGGATATTCCTTTGACCCTCTGTATCTCTTTCACACCATTTCTTGCGTAAACTTAGGGTCTTTTTAATTCCAAGCATCACAGGAGTTAGGCCAGAATTGGTCAATAGAGATTGAACATTACTAACACATGGACTTACAGATGGTGGTCACAAAATTCTGGTAGGAAACCAGTCACAGGGGTATATTGTATTAATATCTCATACACAGCATTTGAGAAATATTTGAGCTGTAGAGTCAAAAGAAATTGGTTACTCAAAAATGAATGCCCATAAAATAATTCATTGCATCATCTGTTGTGCCATATATCAGCTTCACAGAACCTCTGATGAAAACCTGGGTGTCTCATCACTCCTGCAGCAAATACACATGCTCAGTCAGATATGCCGTTTGCAGCTTTGGTCCAAGTGGTCAAGACAGTGTCAGTACAAAAACATTCACCTGACAGGAAGAGAGGTGGCATTTTTTCACAGATAAAAATTAGAGAAATAAAAATAAAATCTTTCAAGTGTATGAAATAATTTGCCTTTTTACTCTTTATTATAAAATTAATTCTAACATTCCTTACCAATCCTGAGTGTTTTTAAAGCATTAACTTAAAAGAGTTAACAAAGCTTGACACTCAGCTGGTTTATTACCTACTGCAAGACACAGGAATAGAGAATGAAGAACCCAGTATCTGGCTGGCTTGACCCTATTTTTCTTCATTCTTCATTAAGCTAAAAATAAAGCAGCTCAAAGATTAGCTACAAATAAGCAAAATTCTGAATGAAAACATTCTGGGAAATAGTATAGTTCAACTATATTGCCTGGAAATTTTTTCCCCCTGAGGAATAAATGCAATATGTAAGGAGTCATGTTTTTAAAATAAGATAGTATTTTTTAAACTTGTAGTTACATTTTTCTGCAACAACGAGCTGCAACAGCGAAAAACTACTTTAGCCATAATATCCTGTGATAGGAAGGTCTTTGGGGTTATTATATCTCCTTCCAATGAAGGAAAACTATGGAACACAGTGGAAAAATATCAGATACTTAGCACAACTGGAGCCAGAAGGTTTCAAACCTCCAGAAAACGTCACTGATTAGATAACACGTGCCTAACTGAACTGACATTGGACAAAAGCACTTCTATCTCCTCTAAAATAAACAGAGAGATGAGGGAAGAGCAGAGAGGAGGCAGCTCCTGGATTATCACCAGAAGAAGAAGGGAAAGATTTAGTCACTCATGATGAAAGAAGCAAACTGCCCAGAACAGGAGACTCTAGGATTCTTCAGAGGCAGCTGAAGAATTTGGAATGAATGGATTTACTAAGGAAAAAGAGTAACACCAATCTACTTAGCCAGAGATTTAAAAGCATTTAATTCCCAGCCAAGAGATGAGAAGCATGCACAAGGAATGGGTACATCTTTCAAAGCACAAGGAAAGAGCAGAAGAAAACTGTTGTCCTGCATGGCTGTGACAAAGTGATAAGTGGAAGGAGGTTTCTGTGTGTACAGCACAAATTGATGTGAGCATGCATGATGAAGAATCCTCAAGAAGAAGAGGAAATATTTCAAAAGTTTTCTGGAGGAAAAAAAAAAAAAAAAAAGAAGAAATCACTGAAGAGTTTGCAAGTATTAAAAAATAGGACCAATATACATGTGCAAAAATTCACATTTTACAGCAACTAAAGGCAAATCCCACCTACTAACTTATGTGAAGAAGAAAAAAGAAAGGAATTTTGCTAAAGTGAAGAAATGAAGCTAACTACTAACACCTAGATATGAAATATTTGTCAAAAGGATATGGATAAGGACAAGAAGTACATGTTGCAAAACTCTTCTTGAAAAAAGTTAAAGTAATATAAGCTATATTTACCTTTAATTTATCAAAGAAAACAAATCCAGTGACTTTGATTTAAGTCATCACAACCTTCAAAGTAGCTAACTGAAAACTGGTGTGTAATTATGAACCAAACAGATTCCATGTCAATCTCACTGGTTCCTTAATTTCTGATGCTTGTATTTTATCATCACAAAGATATTCAGATTCAACAGGCTGGCTTCCAAGATAGTTACATCAGCAAAAACATTACATATTATTTATTATTATTAGCCTAGATTTGGCAAAAGTCAACAAGACTATACTGCAAGTTACATATATTAGAAATTAGGGTAAGAGAGTATCTTTGAATTACTACCACATGTGCTTCAAATTATGTTTAGTTTCAGCATTCAGAGTCTCTATACACAATACAGGGAAGTGTAATTTACAGCAGACCTTGCACATTAAGCTTTCATGGTGGTAGCTGTGTGTCTCATTACTTTTTAAAGAGAGATTTGGATGACAGTGATTTGTCCGACATACACAGACCTTACACATAACAGCCTGTGTTAGCATCTGTGGTCTGCTTATTCAGGTCATGTTTTTCTGTCTCTCTCCTTGACTCTCCTAGGCTATAGATGCCATTCATTTGCTTATATCAGACTTAGACCTTATATTTTGGCATGTCACCATATATTTCAGCTTCTAAACGTTACTTCACACTGTATTTGCATTGTTTCTCCATCCTTGTGCATCAACACATGCTTTAATCAAGGCTTGAGAACAACTTATTCACCTACTCAGCTAGCCAAGAGCCAAAATGTCTCCAGATTTTAAGCTTTCTTTTGACTCCAACATCATCTTCCAAATATGAATGGGCAGTAAACATCATAGCTGGGGTCTCTTGTTTGCAAGCACGTCAACCAATTTTTACATATCTTTTCAGCTGCAGAGATATGTGCCAAGATGCAGCAGATCACAGCTGTTCATAAGAACCACAGAAAATGCAACAAGAGTCTCAAGAAACCGCTGCCTGCAAGGAGGGTGCACAGCATGGCAGGTGAGCAGCAATGAAAACACTGCTGAATTCCTAGCAGAAAGGACATCTTCCACCTCCTTTGCTACAGAACACTAGGGCTTAGGCTCTTTTCAGGCTTTGCTACACCCTACCTGAATGATGATATCAAGGATAATCTCACTCTGGCACTCATCATAGTCCTGTGACAGCACAGCCAAAAGAATCCATATTACTTCATGGTGAGGAAGGGAGAAATTCAGCACACATCACTTATGAAATTGAGAATGACTGAGCAAATCAGTCTGTTGGAAGGACAGAGATGAAAGGTGTTGAGGCTAATGTCTTCGAAGTTCCTTGGTGATCTAGATGAAGAAGTGGACCAGCTCACACTGACTGAGACCAAACAAGGTATTTTTCTTCTGGAGGAAGAAGAGTAAGAGACAAAACACACTGCATGAAAGCAGGTTCTGACACACTTCACTCTATTCCTCCTTGACACCTTTCTTTCCTTGCTCATTTTTATGTAGATTTAACATGTAGATTTAACACAGAGGCATCTCTTTTTTTTTATGTTCAAATCCAAGTCCTCCTCAGTCACTGCCTCGGAGCACAACAGGAAGAATGCCAACCCAACTATTTTTCGCTCTGGCACTTAGGCAGAGGCTACATTTTTCAGGCCCTGGCTTCAGTCTAGCTCTCTGGTCCAGCTCCTTGAGACGACACAACAGCTCACTCACACCTCATTCTGCAATGTGCTGAGAGAACTATTTGTTCTCTTGCTGCTATGGAATAAAAGACAAACGCTCTTGGGACTCCATGGCAGCCCTAGGCTCACCCTGCAGCTACAGTCTTCAGCAACAGCTGGCATTAGTATAGCACGGTGAAAGCAGCAAAGACGCCTAAGACAATTAAACAAACTGACGATCTTGCTACTGAACTTTGCTGCTTTAATAATATTTATTGCTTGAGAAGAGATAAATCCTTCCAAGAAGGGTACAGGCACTACAGTTATCACACATGGTCCTTTGTGGAGAAAAGAGAGTGCTCTGCATATGTTAGTGCACACCACACCAAGGAAACGCTGAGCAAAACACAACTAAGAGAACGTCAGCTAAAAACCAGCCCAAGCAAACAGGTTTTATATGAAGTGTCTTGGGAGTGTAGAAGTGGAAAGGCAACAGCTCCACAGATGCTGTTTCCACCATGTTCCTGCAGAAGGATTTGGAAGTACCTTGAGCCTGACAATTTGTATGCCCAAGGGCATCCAAACATCCTCCTGGTACTGCAACCAAACTGTTCTGCACTGCAACCAAACTGTTCTCTGCAAATTTAGGACCTTCAAGGAGTCTAAAAATCAGCATTTGTCCTTGAATATTGTATAAGAAAGCTGAATACTCTTTATAGATCCACTGCTCCCACCCCATAGTAGAGAGGGGTTTTCTTTGACCACTATTTCACAGTCCATTGGTATAAAATCTTGTCTCCAGAAGTAATTCAATAAGCTGTTTTCCTTCAATCTGTACTAATAAAACTATACAACACTATAAACATTTTCCAGAGTGGACTCCAAGATGTTTGGTGCTATAGCTGGAAACACTGCTCCTTTTGTTTTTACATTACAGCAGACTCCTTTAGACCCGCTTCCTATCAAGACACCGAATAATTTTGTCTTTTTATTTTCTGCAAGGAGAGCCCTTACAAAATCTAAGCAAGAAACTTATGAGCAGCTATTGTGTGAGGATCATCACTACAAACCTAAGCACATCACAAATCAGGCTCATCAGAGAAGCAGAGGAATGCCCAGGGAAAAATTTTCCCTTCTGTAACCGTTCCAACACACAGGTTGGCCATGTGGGGAAGATCAGCATTAACAGGAGATATGGACCCACATCTCTCAAGCTGGGAGAAAGAAACAGACTCCACAGAACACAAAATTTCCTTTCCATCAAAAATTTAAGCTAAGGAAAGCAATAAACAAATCACTCTGATGAGCTATATCTATGAAATCATCTTTTTAATTGAACATATTCTCCCTTTCTGCCCCATGTCTGAGAAGTGCGGAGCAGGTAAAGCATAAGCAGAAGTGTGGCATATTAAATCCAGAAAAGCACCATGCCCATGCTGCTTCAGGCTTTTCTGTTAAAGCTGCCAACAGGAATGCTCATGTTTCAGTTGGGCACATTTTCCAGGGAGACGTAATATCTTTTATTAGATGAACTGATACAGTTGGAAAAAACAGACAAGATTTTGGGCGCAGAACACCTTTCCTGCACAGTTCTGAAGGAGGACTTGTTTGCGTGAGGTATCTGGGTTTTTTCCAACTATATTGGTTATTCTTATAAAAGATATTACCTCTATGTGCAAAACCTGCCCCCCTTAACAGTCTTTGAATATTGTGGCTGTAACAGTAATATTACTATATTTTAGTTATACTGATGGTTTGCATTAGAGACTTCTACATTTGATCGAATAGGGATCATCTCATTTCACAGAGAACAGACTATTATTTTTAAAGGCAACAATTTATTATAGATTATACCCATTGCCAACACGGGCCGGTGTAAAGCTGATGGTGATGAAGGGAAAAAAAAAAAAAAACAAACCACCCCAAAAGTCATCTCAAGTGCTGTCATTACCATTAGCAATAACCAGAACAATAATCAGAACAGCCTCCAAGTATGACATGTACCACAATATTAGGAAATGCCAGGAGAGCACAAATTCTCAAATTTCTACGGAAGGAGTAGTAAACCAATCCCTACAGAGGATTGTTACTTAAGTCTAATGAGATAAAGTTTTCAAGACACAAACTTTCACAAACTTTCTCCCATTTTTGTGGCAACACTGCCACACTTACTAGCACTGGTCTTGGCAAGTGATACCCTAACATGTGAACTACACCCTAAAGAGTTTACCATGACGACACACATTTACATAGCAGAGAAAAAAAACGGCAAATACTTTCAAATACTGTGGGCCTCAGGAAGGTCTTTCTCTCATCCTTATTTTGATGTTCTGCATAGTCCTGGTGGAACACAAAGTGCTGACTGATGTGCTTCACAGGCAGGCACTGATACTAGGTGGTGCAATGAATACCTGAAACTTCATGTTGAGCTTATTAAGACATATTTTTCTTCCCTTAGCCTGCCATTAAATTTGGCACAAATCTAATTGAAAAGCATTTGCATTGCAAATATTCAGTTTCTTGCCCTCAACTTACAATATACTGTTATCTATTTATAAAACAGGCTGTATTTAAATACCCTTCATTGCAATCTCTGCTCACTCAAAGGTTCATGATTTCCTTATAATACCGATTCACTCTAAGAAGGATCTCAATAAGAAAGCCAGAGTTAAGTAATTTTTCAGTGAATTACATATGCTGTTACCAAGACATATTCTGTTTTATTTCAGATGTCTATGAAGCAAAATGCAAAACAATTTTGATGATATGTCTGAAGAATGGTAGAAAATTATTTTACAGATCTCTGTTTTCAAATTATAAATGCATGATCCATTTTATTAACTCAGTGATATAACTATAGATTAACCACATTAGTTCCACCTGAATTTCTCCACAGTTTTGCCTTGCCATGCAAATCAGAGTGAATGTGGTAATTATTAAATTACTTGACATTTTATATATTGTAGTGGTTATGCATCAATGAATGCAAAATTATTTTCCACCATGAAGTGTTTCATCTCTACAGGATGGTTGATGTTTTGCATTTTTAAAATAAAAGGAATAGG
Organism: Xenops minutus; assembly: GCA_035221455.1. Taxonomy (NCBI): domain Eukaryota; kingdom Metazoa; phylum Chordata; class Aves; order Passeriformes; family Furnariidae; genus Xenops; species Xenops minutus. The sequence goes on along the minus strand of JAWWEE010000122.1, from coordinate 21,726,054 downwards.
TACAAAATAGATCTATTTTGTAGGTAGAATTCTTATAAGCTGATCTGGCAAATATTTATCTCTGACATCTATTTAAAACCCGTTAATAAGTATTTATGCAAATATCAGTTACTATTTTGGGAGTAGGAAATGGAAAAGCTATTTTCTAAAGAAGTTTACTGAAATGAACTAATGAAACAATTCACTGCCCGTTTGTACTCCTGAAATAAGCCAGACTGAACAGAAGTGCAATACCAGAGAACTAAAATTTCAAAAATTATTTGTGGGTGAGGGAAGGGAAAGGAAGAAATTAATTTCTGCATGCTTTAAAAAAGAAAAGCAGTAAGGTAAAAATCAGTACAAGTAAGTCCCTATAGCTTTCCCCATACTGGGGTACTTTCAGGAATTTTTCTCAGAGCAGAAGTGGTATGATAAAAACTAGACTCTCAAAATACTTTCTACATAACATGTTGTTTCTTCACTTTGCTTTACCTGCAAAAACTAAGTGAAAATGAGAGACAGATTTTGTCCCAATTTTATTTTTTTTCAGACTTTTTTTATGCTCATTTCAATGCAAACAAAAAAGGGACGACCGAAAACCCAAAAGTTTCAGAAATTGTCTTACATTGTAAAAGGACTGGATTGTTGTTAATCATACCACCCTGGTGTGAGCTGACCTTCAAAAGGGGGTGTGTGGTCTGAAACTGTCTTCCCACCCAGGGTGTGGTACTGCCCAGAAGCCACAGATATTGATCATTAGTTGCCAGGTACCACAATGCATCAAATATTCAAAGGAATGACCTTAGTTGTTTTTTTTCTGTAGACATCAGTCACATTATATACTCACATGTTAGTCAGAAGTTCCATGATTATAACACAGAAGGCAACTTTCATGTGTTCTGTCACATCAGAGCTAATAATAATTTGCATTAATGTTATTTGTTATGTGTGTTCAAGACTGTTTTAGGACATGAAACGGAGCACAGGTAAAGCATCTTTTCATAAAATTCCTGATAGATGAAGAAGGGCTTGTAACTGATAATTTCCAAAAGGTATTAGTTACTGTATTCATGAAATTATTTCTCTACATGGAGCCACAAAATGGGCACCATTTGATGAACACCACAGTCAGGAACAAGGTAGCCCTGTCCTCATCTAGATTCTCATTGCAAGTTAGTATTGATTTTCTTTCTACACTTTTCCATCAGTCATATACCTGGTGCATAAACCATCTCCCTGCATCACAAAGGAGAAAGGTACTTAGTTTCTACTTCTTCCCCCTCCCCCCCTCTCCCTGAGAGAAAATACACAGGTGGCATTTTCAAATGAAGGGAGAAAGCACTTCACAAGACAGAGAACTGAGATAACAGCATTAATGGACGATGAGTTGCCTTATGGCCATATGACATTGTAAGACTTGTCTGTTCTGTAAGTGAGCCAGGCTCCAGCGTGCCCTTCCCTCCTCAGACTGGACACATACTCTACACAAGGCAGTGCAGGGCTGGAGCCTGTCAGGCACTCCTGGACACCAAACACCCAAAACTGGCATCTGTGCCCTTGTACTGCAGCTGGGACCACTCACTGTAGTGGTTTATGGTCTCAGCAACAAGCCTGCCAGAAGTCAGGAAGCATCTGGATGATACTCACAGGCACACAGTGTTACTCTTGGGGATGGTCCTGTGCAGGGTTAAGGGTTGGACTCAGTGATCCTTGTGCATCCCTTCCATCTTGGCATATTCTGTGATTCTGTGATATTCAGCACACCTTTGGACCACACATCTCTGGGGTACAGCTGAGCACCACAGCCAAGATCTGTCACAGGATCAGAGAACATTGGGTGCATCACAGTTCATGCATTACTGGAACTGTGTATCACAGAATCACAGTATCAATTAGGTTGGAAAAGACCTCTGAGATCATCAAGTCTGACCTATGACCAAACACCTACACATTAAGCAGACCACTAAAGGCTGCATCCAGTCTTTCCTTAAACACCTCCAGAAATGGTGACTCCACCACCTCTCTGGGCAGTCCATTCCAATGCTTCATCACCCTTTCACTGAAGAAATTCTTTGTAGTGTCTAACCTGAACCTTCCCTGGTGCAGTTTGAGACTATGTCCTCTCATCCTGTTACTAGATGCCTGGGAAAGAGGTTGATCCCCACCATGCTACAACCTCCTTTCAGGTATCACAGAATCTTCTGAGTTGGAAGGGACCCACAAGGATCATCGAGTCCAACTCTTAAGTGAATGGCCCATACACAGGGTCAAACCTATGACCTTGGCATTATTAGCAACAAGTTTTAACCGAGCTAGATAGTAGAGAGGTAAGGTCACACCTGAGCCTCCTCTTCTGCAGGTTAAACAACCCCAACTCCCACAGCTGCTCCTCTTAGGACTTAACCTCTAGACCCTTAACCAGTTTTGTTGCCCTTCTCTGGACTTGCTCCACAACCTCAGTGTCCTTCCTGAACTGAGGGGCCAAGAATTGAACACAGTTCTCAAAGCACAGCCTCACCAGGGTTGAGTACAGAGAACAGTCACTGACCTAGTCCTGCTGGCCATGCTACTCAAATACATGGGTAGGGCATATTCCAAATAACCTATCCTGATTTTTGGATCCCCTAAGATGGGTGTCAAGTCTAAAAAGACTCATAGAGGAACACAGCAAATAAAAAGTTTGACTGAAGTTGAGTCCTGGTTATAGAGCAATTAAACAAAATCCAGCCCAGCTAACAAGAAGCTGGATTTTACAGTGGATTTTTCAGGTTTCTCTAAGAAGCAGTTGTTCAATCAACAGTGTTGTTTTCTTATCCCAGCAGGAGCACCCAGGTGAGACCCGAGTTGGCTGTTAACTCCTGGCTTGCTGGATGACCTACAAACACAGGAGGGACACTGTCCTGTACAGTATTGGGTGTTTCTGTTCAGAGCCACGTAAAGGTTAGGTTTTCTTTATACCTGATATTTTTTGCTAAATCAAATGCAGATATTGCAGCATGAAATATACCACACTTCATGGTTGGTTTGTACAAGTCACCTAAAAGATACTAAAACTCCAATCAAAGTATTCCAGACAAAATGCAATATAATGATCTAAAGACCCACATCATTCTTTGACACCTTTCAGCTATTTACAGAGGGAGCAAAGACAGAAAATTATGTGTAACAACAAGATTGATGAATTTCTGGTTCTATTTAAAACTTTAAGCTCCATGTTATATGGCCTCTAAGCCACCCCTGAATGCAGAATGCACAGAGAAACAAGAAAACAAGTCTGCTTGACCTGAACTGTAAGAACTGAAAAGAACTTTAAAACCTCTAGGCACAGTCTGCATAAGAATATTAGGAAAAAAGATACAATAAAATTCTTCATGCAAATTGCCATCTGGGCCAGGAAGCTGAGTACAATATTGTTTTCATCATTTTTAATGATGCACAGTTTAGTTCAGGAGGAGGGGGGAAGGAAATGGACCAACCTTTGACCAGTATGACAGCAGCATAAGTAATCCCTTATTGCATTATGAAATGATTCATACATGGGGACCTGTTACATTACTGGCCTGTTAACAGTATCACAGCTCCTTACTTTGACTTTTTTTCATTTTGTTTTACATCAGACAAGCCTATTGCTGTCATGTGTAGAGAACAGAATAGCTGCTACAGTTTTAATATAAAACACAAGAAAAAAATACACAGCAGCTGTTCATATTTTCTAGGAAGTCTGTTACAATAATGATGTCATGGAAAAAGGCTGGAATCTATTAAAATGGATCAGACAGGCAAGCCATTCAAAGCCTTCAAACAATATGCACATACAAACTACACCACGCACCTTACATTGAAATAAGAACAGGCAAATAGCACAGTTCCTTAAAAATATTATTGAGATCAGGCAATTAAGGTAATTTCATAGATTTACTTCAATAAACTCAGTTTACTACTGAAACTACCCAATAAAGCAAAATACAAAAGGCACAACCAACTCACTGTCAATTAAGCTCACTTTCACCTATAAAAGCTTTTAAATCTATTTTTAAATCACTGGCTCAATCTATATAGGAACAAAGAAGCTTTCCCAGCAAAAGATTCTCCTCTGACAAGTGAGACATTTAAACACCAGGTAAAAACTTCAGCTCATTAGGAAGAGTGTTTGTATTGTTGGTCAACAGCAGCAGTGAATAGTTTGGAAAGTAATGATCCCACCTTACCTTGTGTTTTTCAAAACTCCACTAAGTCAACTATATATGACATCAAATTTTGAATATTCTGGAATACACTGATGAGTTCACATGTAAAGGGAATATATTATAGAGGAATTATTATGAATTTAAGATCAATTTAAAGTTAATGAAACATTCTTAAATTTCTTCTTTTTCAAGCCATCAAATAAATTTTGTACCTGGTAATTAAAACATATCAGATACAAAAACCCAAAATCAATGAAAATACATCAAGACTCAAAAAATTACTGAAACTACAAATTGGTTTAAAGTGGTAATTCCACCAAGTCTTCGGAAAAGATCTGTTTGATTACAGCCCTCATCAGTTATGTGTAAGTATGCTATATTGCTTTCATTATACTCCATATTCAACTGCATTCAACACTACTACTACAACTATCTTTAAAAAACAAACAAAACAAAACAAAATATTATTATCAGAACTCTAAGCCAAAATTCTAATTGCTAAGCAGAATAAAAAAAAACACCAGAAAACAATGACCAAAACTTCAGATACTTTCATGCTGAGGCCATTAAACACCTCCTGCAAACGGGTATGTATGAACAAATTTGAGTTCACCCACGTCTAGCTGCCAAATCTGAACCTACTGTCCTGCTCACATTTCCAGTCCCAGTAAAAAGAGTAGGTTACACATGCACCAAAAGCAATAGGTTAAGCATGCAAATAGCTCTGTGCACTTCACTCAGGACTCAAAAGATTTGAGCCAGAGCACAATAAAGTCTGAATGCCTTATCTTAGGCACCCTACAGTATTCATACGTTTTTACTTTGTTATTGGATATAATAAAATAGCATTAACATTTCAGATGAACATTTGGGGCAAGCTTATAAACTATTCAGTGATTAATTCCCTTGTCTCATGTTTTCAATTTTTTCATTGCTAGTGGAGGTCATATGTTATGATGTCAGCTTGAATCTAGATTTCCACTTTGAGCAAATCTAATTTAAAATTATGATCCTAAGGCATACCGTAAAAACTGCTTAAAAGTTTCATACTGAGTAAATTTATTCACTCTGTTAACAGGGTGGATTTCACATTCTAGTGCCACCTATTCATCAAGCAAACATAGTTTGGGTGCATCTTTCCAGACTGTAAAAGATGCCATGGGTTGAATGTGCAGGAGCAGAACTCATCTGTCCCAAGATTCAACAGCACACTTGCCAACCTTGACTGCAGGGGTTTGTAAGACTTGGCCAATAATAGGAAATTAATCAAATCCCCAGAGCATGACGTAAACTGAATCTGCCAAAAGGATTCAGAAGGAGGAAGACCAGATGCCTCAAAAGCTCCGCTGAGCAGGAGGAAGGCTCAGGGCTTATTTTCTTTAGGAGCCAGTGGGATGGAGATGTTTTATGGGGTCTCTCACTAGTAAGACACGTGCCCCTTTATTCTGCCCTGCTCATCAGACTGAAGAATTCCTCACCAAGTTGCAAAGAGCAGTTTTACGAGACAGCTGAGAACAAATGACGGTAGGTTGCCTCTGAAGGGACTAATCCACTCTCCTCTGCCCATCCCACTCAACTTCCTTCTATTTTCCTTGGACTATCGCTGCTTTTCTCATGACCCTGCCTGTGTCACCCACTTACAAAGCTAAACCACTTGAGAGCTACCTCTGTCTTCTTCCTCCCTGCTCCCCAAAAGAAAGAGGTTTCAGGTGCTTGTGCTCCCTAAGACAACTCATAATGGGCCCAAAAAAGAGTCAGCTCAACAAATCTGAGGGGTTTCAGGCTCAGGGTGTAGAGCAACAGTTTTCTGAATATTGCCATATCCTTTTCTCAGCTACACTGGTTCCATGTGAAGTATTAACAAAAAATTATTTCAGATGAAGTTATCAGCATTGTTGTTATTGTTTCTTATTATTTCTTCTTTCCACATAAGAAATATATCTGGAATAACCACATGTAAGTTAAAGTCCTTTTCAAAGTCCTTTAAAAAGTCCTTGTAAAGTCCTTTACAAAGCTGAAAAGGGTTTTTCAGGTATACAATGCATGAAGGACCAGACTTATTATTACTTTTTCCTATCATTTATTATTGATTTTTCCAGTAATAAATGGTAGTACAGGTGTACAAAGAAATTAATTCTATACAACCACTGAATTACAACATTTCTGTATATGGGTAAAGCAGTGGCAGACACAACCAGTGCAACTCACTGGAGCTACTGCAACAATTGCATAAGGAGGGCATTCAAAATTTAAGTAATCACTAAAATTTCAAAGTTTGATTTGGTTTATAAATGATCAAGTGTTAAAAAAATTATCGCTAAAAGAGTGGACAATGTTCTATAGTATTTTACAGCCGGATGCCTATAATGCAGTGTACACCAGCTCAAAATTTTTGTATTGCTCAAGTGCATTTCTAAAATCAAGAAATAGTATAGGAATTGCATGGAGAAAGCATGGACTTACTCATGTTTTTTCCCTGTGTTTAATTTACTAGTGCATTTTTTTTCCCCAAAAAATGATTGAACTGACTAGGAACAGAATATAAGATGTCCTAGGTATCGCCTTCCTTCGGGGAGGCATTTTTAAGCACAAAGTAATCCAAACATCTTCAAAAGGTCGTTACATCCATGCAGATGTATGACCAAAAGTGATGTATACATCCATGCAATTACATTGGTATTATTAGCATATTTGTACTCATTTCTATTCAGACTCAAGCTGATAAACAATAAACCAGGATACTGTAGAAGGAGGACCAGCATTTGCTATCATTTAGTTACATATGGTAAATAGATTACTAACCTTGTAAAGTTTCAAAACTGACATCTAAAAAAAAGTTTATTTTCAAAGGACGTATTTCTAAACTCAGCTTAAAATATGCTTGAACAGCTAATAAGAAAAAGACCCATTTTCTAAAGGCATGGGAAGACGCAGATTTGGGATAGAGCACAGAAAATTGATAGCATTTTAATAGTCTTAAAATTCTTGTATACCATATCCCTATATAAATAAAGATTAACATAGAAAAGATTATACTTATATATACATATTATATTCATTTCTCTAGGTTATAACGTTTGGAAGATTACAGACAGCTTTTTATTTTTTAATAACTCCATGCAATTTACTGGCATTTCAATGTTAACATGTCCATTTTTATAAGAAAAGGTCACAACTTTATTTTGAACTTAACAGGCATTCATTCTTTTTCCTTTCAAAACCTAGGCATAAGTAACAAAGCACCAGAGTCTTATAAATGTTCTAACACCAAATGCAAATTAAGTCGTGAAATTGCTCTAGGAAAAGTTCCAAGAATGTAAACCCAAAGGAACTTGAACACAATTTCTCAATTTCAGATTCTTTATAATACTCAGGCAAGGTAATAGAACAGGGGGAAGTCAGGAAGAGCTATCTGTGTATGGAAAAATGTTTAATTATCCAATTTCAACAATTTCCCATATTGTATTTATAAGCTGTAAGATGAAATAAATGTATATAAAAGGAAGAAACTGAAAGGATGGCAAGAGCTCTGCCGATTAAGCAGCTCACAAAGTTTTCATTAGCTTGGAAAAGTGGACTGACAGTTCACAACTTAAAGGACATCTTCATATGTTTTCCAAACATCTATCAAAATTCTGTATTTCTCTCTCCTTTACTTGCAGTCGACTGAACTGCTTACCTGCACTGTACCAGTCGTCACTGGAAGTAAAAAACACACAACCCCCAACCCATTATATGATAAGATAAAAACTGCTCACATTTTAATTTTATATCAGCTGTGACTATAAGGCTTTACAACACCATCTCCAGCAAAGTGGGAGTTTTCCCACAATAAACAGGGTAATTATTTAATCTTTCAACAATCCTCCTGAAAAGACTCAAATCCTTTTTCCTAAGCACAGGGCAGGACTTTTAACAGATTGTTTAAACAAAGAGCTGCTGATTTTTCACTCCGTGGAACTACTTCTTGTTTACCCCAGGGGAGACATCAGTCAAAGAATGACAACTTAACTTGCTGGGCACACTATTATTTAGTAACAACCCCAAGGGGACTAGGGACATTTCCTGAACATTACGTTTAAGTCTACCCATGCTTATCTGAAAATATGAGATGGACAATGACAAGTAAGCCTGCACCAGAGTTGTGCTGCCAACACATGGTGCCAGAGGGTTGCCCATTACCTCCAGCCACTTTCTCAACTGGCTTTCCTTTTTCTGTCAGAAGACAATTCTTTATCAATTCTTTCTTGAAAGACATCCTTTGTACTAAGCATTCAATACAGTAAAATCATTCAAACTTGCATACATGTTCCTTTCTCAAGTATTCTGTTTACCACAGCTTGTACCACCACAAACATCTCGAGTGAATATTCCTCAGCTTTTCAGTGTAGTTCACAAACAGTAACTGCTCTCTGTGTTTACTTCATGATGGTGCTTATTAACAACAATGGCCTTTATAGAAAGAAAATTACTTAACTCAGTCCTTACCTGAAGAACTCTTAATTTTCAAGAAATATTCTTGTCTCGCAATTTAAGTAAAATGGTATAATCTGCAATGGAGAAAAAAAAAATCACATTTGATACTGTTCATTTAACATAAGTATTAAAACTCAGTCACACTTGAGTGAACTGACAGATAAAATTTTAACTATTTTCATGCTGTGGCATATGTTTTACGTGGCACATATCAAGCAGTAACTGCACAAAATTGCATATACATACCAATAGAAGGTACCTCTTTCCTTTCCCAGTGTTCAGGCATGGAGTTGCAAGAGTTTTGATCTACCTCTATGTACTACTTGTAACAATTCATAGCATAGTTAGAATAAATAATTAAGGTCCTGTTGACACTGAACTTGTCCTCTTGTCACTAAACAACCCAAACAATTGAATTAGGCGCTTTAGGAAGAGGTGCATGACCGGGTCAAGATGCACTCAACTCCCATCAACTTCTAATGAGCTCTTCAGTAAAAACAAGAAAAAGAACATTCTTGCTTAATGTATGGATCTGATTACATCCCAATGCACACTCAATGAAGCCTAATTATTAATTAACATCCTGAAATGCAGCTAAACAAAACACTATGAGCCAGAGTTACTACTGACCAAAAAAGGCTCCCTGTCCAAAATCAGCAGTCACGCTGCAAATACGTTCGAGTCAACACAGCACATATTTTATGCACCACCTGCCACTGAGGGCAGAAGCTATGAGTTTAACCTTCCATACAACTTACTGAAAATACCATTAGGTATCAGAGGTAGCTACATCTACAGTTCTTTAATCTGCATCTAGTGCCAGACTTGTGTCAACTTTTTCATTTATTGCTTGCTGGCTTCGTTCTACAGAGAGAGAGTGACTTAGAGTCAGATTATGAACTTCTTTTGTAAGAAACAATCTATGTGAACATCTGCAACCATTTTTTCTTTCCTGGTTTGGTTTTGTTGTTGTTTTTTGGGGTTTTTTTTCTTCTTCCACTTACCTACACAGGGACAAAATAAGCTGCCTCTGTTCTAGGAGAATTTCCTGGCATAATCATCACAAAAAATTTATGCCTAGCCTACCTAAACAGCACAGGACCGAGCCAAATGCCAGCAGAAGAGAACAGCAGTAACAGTATTTGCTGCTCAAATATCTTAAAGGACCGTTGTTGAGCCTTTGTTCTCAGCGCTGGTTCTCCAAGCTGGACAGGCAACCACAAGCTTCAAATTACACTTCATTGATCCAGGGGAACTGAGGTGGTGTTCAGTTTCAGTTCTGCAACCTGCATATTGACCTGCCTGTTTGTTGGCCTAAACAATGAGATTTCAGGAAATGAAGAGTTTGCACTTTGTCCAAATCTCATTTTCAGAGAGGGATCTCTGTCTCAGAGGTCTAGGTTGGTATGGGAGGAAAGCATAACATCCAGGCCCAGGCTGCTGCACTGCATTCCTTCACTGAGTGAGTTTCTGCTCCAAATTCAATATGACCAAAATCAAACACAAACCTAGGAATGGGAGGTGGTCTCGACAAGCTCAAATTCCTTTAGCATAACATTTTTGTTACCTCTGGTAAAATTGGAGGATGTATGCAAGAGGAAGACAGGGAAATTACAATATATTCCCACATTTGGCATATTTTATAGAGTCAGTCAATACAAAACCAAACCCTTACTATTTGCAATAAAAAAATACATAGTTTATATGGAAATTTCAAAAATTCACATAACAGGACATTAATAAGAACCCTGTAATGGAGTGCCAGAAGCTACATGCAGAAATAACCTACATGAGGAAAAAAAACCCAATTCTTCAGTATTCTCTATAAAATAACTAAAATTTTCCATGATAACTTTTCATGAAACTACGTGATATATTAAAGCTCAAAATAAAGCTCAAACATACAATACAAGAGTTTCAACATGGGACTGAAGACCTTTGTTTCTATAGTGCCATGAAAACAATTCCACAAAGATGCTTATAAATTGGCATAGCTTAACTCCCCACCCACTACCCAAAAAAACCCCATACAATAGGAGAAAATTACACAGAAGACATTTTTGAGAAACAATGTTCACTTCTCTCCTGAAAGTAAGAAACACTATCTCATTGTATTCATGTTGGGAAATACAAGCCTAGGGTTTGACTTATTTGAAACCATAGGAGAACTATAATCTGATGCCTAACTCAATTCTAAAATCTGTTGCAGTACTTTTGTATTACCTTATCTTCCTTTTAAAGCTTGCATAATTTTAAAGTCCTGTTGGATTGCAACTTTGCCTTATGTCTCCAAGCAACATCTTATTATTTATTGTCCTAATTGATTTGCCCAATTCCTCATCCACATTCAGAATACACCTTTTGTTTGGAAAGAAAATATAGTACTTCTGGACTTTCGGTTGAGGATACTCATCGAAGCCAAGCCAAGGCCAAGCCCCTTGTTTTTTGAGTTTTTTTGAAGCCTAACATTCACAACACACTTTTTCTTTTTTGTGTTATTTTTAACAGACCTTGAAGGTTTTTCTCTTTGTTTTGCTTTAATTTAACCTTATATGAAAAGATTTATGAAACTCATGTTTATATCCCAAAAGCCACTTTTTGGCAATGTAAAGCTATTTTTATCCAGCAACACCTGAACAATGCATATGTGGCACAAGTTTAGGCGTCTTCCATTACAATAAGCCAGGATCCTTAAAAAAAAAAAATCAAGAAGGGCAAAATTTCATCACAGTAGTATACTTATTGTCTATGCCAAACACAGAGCAGAACTCTCCATAACAAAAACACTATTGCCAGTTCAGAAATCCCTTTTTGCCTGCTCAGAGAGGACCCAAGGCACCCTGTGGTATACTTACTGCACAGACTCAGTTCTAAGTCCTCCTAGTAGTATATGGACTGTGCAGAGTAGGTTTCCTTTCCTTCTCCTAGGTACCAGATAGCCTTTGATTTTACACTAATGTCTTAGCTTAGTCTTCCCTTGTACTTCCCAGCACAAAAACCAGACAGTAGAAAATGGAACAAACAGAAACCCAGCTAAGACAGGGTTTCTTTTACAGTTCCTTCAAACTAGCAACATGAATATAAAGTTTCACCTTCTTATCTAGAATATGTAAATATTTCAAATTCTGATCGCAGGCTAACTTCCACTGACAAAAGCATGTGGCTGCATGGGGAGCTGCCGCTGTCCATCTGCTTTACACTGATACAAGATTGCGATCAGATCTGGGCCATCTCACCTTTGAATTTGCTGCTCACATAAATTAAGAGATCACACGCAACAGTGTTTGTGCTAAGTGAAATCTAATTTATGGGGAAAAAAATGTAGCCTTTTCCCATCCATCCGCTAATGTGAGAACACTGATATATCTACATAAAGGAAAGAGGCATTTCTTTATATTTGCTCTTTAAGAAACAGAGGAACACCCAAGCAGTATGTTTCCCCATATGTCTATAGAAAATAAAACAAATATACCTCTAGTATATAAAATACTGGAGAGCTAATAAGCTATTAAAATATGTGTAATATATTTCCTATTATTCAAATATTACAAATATGTGCACCAACACTACAGAATCGTAGAATAGTTTGAGTTAGAAGGGACATTTTAAAGACCATTTAGTACAACCCCACTGCATTAGAAGCTTTATAGTAGTCACATGAATATGCACTGCCTGATAATTACTTTTGTGGGATTAAACATGCTACTATTTGTGAGAAATATCTGTACATGCTCCTGGACAGAAGGATTTAAAAAAACAGCCACTAGAAAATGCATGAAAAGTGTGACATGCCAAGACACTGCTTGCTGGTAGCCACTGCACTATTGCCTTATAGTTGCTGGTATACTGAGTACACTGGGAGGCAGCTGTGCTAAGTTCACTCAAATCAAGCAAGTCTCAGTGGACTGAAAAATTCAATATTCTAACAACTCAACATGGAGTGCTGGCTTTGAATAAAATTTAACAAGGTGTTCATGGCTGACAAATAACAGCAGGGGATCCCTGAAAGTTTCAGACTAATTGGGAGGTGCCTTTCTATGTCAGAAAAAAAAAGAAAATGCAAACCCTGACCCTTGTTGCTCTGAATACATAACACATCACATTACTGAGCTCCAGACCTGCACCTCAACCAAAACATGATATGCCAAACACAGTTGCAATACAATAAGCATGACAAAAGACAGAGCTGCTAGACTCAAGCTTAAATGGCATATACCAGCCTATGTCCACAACTCCAAGTCACCCCAAATATTAGCTCATCCACATGTACACAGCTCAGATACATTGCCTGTGTCCTCTACCATTGTTTTCTTAGTCACAAGAAACACAAAAGAAATAAAGCATTACAGGTGGAACCAAACTTTCCATTCAGTTCATAGAATTAGCACTCACTCTCACCTCTCTTTTCATAACTTATTCATGTTTTAGATTTACAGTATAGAGAGTATGTGTCAAAATACAACAAATTACAAGTCAGTCAAAGCAAGAGACACTTTCCATGTGGGTCTCTGTTTTAAAGGACATATAACTGAGGAACTCAGGTCTACAGGATAGATTTATTGTATTTGATAACTGCAGGTGTATAGTTCTTAACTAGACAACAGTCAACCAGATGAATGAGCAGGATGTCTACTTTTCAGTGCTTATCTTCTCAATGTTTTAGAGGAGGTTTGAATACAAGCAAACATAGTTTTTGTGAACTTGATGTGTTTATTAGCCACCAAACTAAATGGAGGATGGCTAGAATGATCTTTGTTAAATGTCATCTGAGACAATGAAAGCCACCACCCAAAGATCAGTGTGAACAGTAAATTATACTTCTGCTGTGTGTGACAGATGTGTTTGACAAAATTCTGCAGTTCTGGGCCACCTGGTATGATCTGGTTTACATATATAATGTGAACTATCAGGGGTTTGGAGCACATCACTCATGGGGACAAAAATGCAACAGCCTCCAATCCATAGCCAGAATTTCCTAATTTGGGGAGTTACTTTGCTTGCTCTGAGCACAGTCAAGGTGTAATCTTCTTAGGAGGGGCAGGAGGATTTCAGGCTTTTCAAGCTGTGATAGCAGAGATTTACCACAAGAGACAAAGTGCTAACATGGTTCCACATGTATTTCCTGCATTTAATTTGAACAGAGGATCAAATCCAACCAGAAGACTATGGGCAGCAGGGAAAGCAACAGTTTAGTTCCTTCCTGCAAGGGGCAGATTTTCAGACAGAGTGATGGCTGCAAAGCCAAGCTTCATATTACAAGCAAGGAAAGTGTTTCCTGTTGTTTGATCTTCCCACTTTAGGAAAAGAACACTTGCTAAATACGGCATCAAAGGCATTCTAATTTTCATCATTACTTCCACCTGTCCCCTGACATACAACTCCAAATACCATCTAAAATATTACCCTCCAAGTGGCAATGGTATGTACTATTGGTCTGATGCTATGACATGAGCACTTGAGGACTATTTTGCATGAGATATTGCTCTGACGTAGAACTAAAAGGTTGGCACCTGTCTCCTAAGTAAACATTTTCTCTCTGCCCTATCAAGATCAACACTGGACAGTAAGCATGAGCTAGGAGCCTGTAGTATAGACAGTTTTTGTCTAATTATAAAGAAAATTATTAATTTCAAAGAAAGTCACAGTGTCTAAACACAACTGTTTTAGGATTCCTCTGAAGATATCAGGGATTCTCTCAAATCATCACCTCCTCTACCTCCCTAGGAAAGCACTCTCTTCATATACTCATGTTGCCGTGACTTTTTTCAGCTGTTCAAACATTCTATTGGAATAGGAATTTTTACAGGAGTATTTTTCAGGGGTTTTAACAGAGTAACATGATGTTTTTAACAGAGTAACATAAGATCTTTATAGGAAATAATGTCTGTAATCATTGTTGCTCCTACTGAATAAAACCAGCTCAGTAAGTGAACAGCCAAGCAAGCGAAACAACACAGTGAAAGTGAAACTGACCGTAAAATCATAGTACATCCATATAATCAAAAAACTTTTACCAGCTGTTCAAATAAATTCAAACGTTAATAACTCTATAAGTTAATACACTAATGTATCTAATTGCATACATTTTTGCTTCAATAAATCTCCATCTCCAGTAAATCCATAAATTACCTGCATCATTAAACCTCAGCAGATCTGACTGCAAACATAAAACTCGAGTGCTTACACATCAAAAATCATCACAAAAAAAACCCAAAAACAAACAAAAAAACCCAAACCACCACCAAAACAATCTGAAGCAATCTATATAAACTGTTCCAAATAAACTTCTTAACTTGAAACTAGACAGGATCACACTTACTTGAAAGTGCCAAGATCTTTATATTCTGGTTGAATCCAGAAGAGCACACCCCTGTTTCTCAAGCCTGGCAACCAAGAGACCCACAGGGCAGCCCAGCGACTGGGGGCAGCCTGGGAATACACTGGTGGAGCCGCTTTGCCTGCAGTGATTCTGCAGCAGGAACAAACTGCGCCTGAACTGCCAGCTAAACTCTGAGTGGGCAGCACATCACATAGTACAGGGAAGGTGACTAATTAGTAGAGGACATGAGAGCCTTTCAAGAAGAGGGAAAATCCATGACAGACGGGCATCTCTCATTCTTCTGCTCCCTTATTCCACTCTACTCTTCTCTTTAATGGAAAACATCAAATTAACAAGGCAGTGCAATATAACACAAGGAAGTTGTGACATACATTTCCCTGTCAAAATAAGGCTGCATTTTATTTCAGTGATACATCACAGCAATATTAGTCAACATGCAAAATCCTTACAATAGTAATGCAGAAATAACACAAGCCACGTGTTGGCTGGTGTTCCCTTGTAGTCTTTGTGTAAAAAAGATGTTGGAAAACATGTAGACATAACAGAGCTGCAAGATTTCAGGCTTCAGCCATATTCCTACATAGACTTCATGAGTGCCTGGAGCCAAAAGTTTTGCAATCAAACCATGGAGCAGCCTTTTACACCCTTCTCTCTGAGCTCTTGTCTGAACATAACACTCTTGAAAAACATGGCTAGTGACACCCTGCTTTATGACTCACTGAAGTGTTTTAAGCCTTTGAATCAGCCTGGGAAATCACATCTGGAAGTGCACTACGACACGCTATCCTGATCTACGGGACAAGCAGTAACGAAAAGCAGAGGCCATTATCGACCAGTTTGTGATGGGCAAACTATTCAAAACACGATATTGGGTCAAAATCAAACCATCAAGTCCTGCCTGGCTTTTCCCACATATTGAAAGGATCTACACACATTCCAGCTCTATGCTTAAGTTCACCTCTTCCCAACCAATGCTGACGTTTATTTTGTATATTGTTCTCCCTCCAAATATTAACCACAACAATGGGAAGTAGAAAGTTCTTATAAAATAGAGATACAACACTGGCAGATGGTGAACATCAAATAACTGAACACTTCCTTCTTTACTAATCACTTTGGAAAGAATTTACATTGTCAGAGTCTTACCAACACTGTACTATTAGTTCACAAATACTCTTTGGTGATAAAGCCCATTTAGACCTAAAATTGCTTCTACTCCACCTCTCCTGTCTCCCTGAGGCCTTTCATCTTCAGACCTAAGTCAAGTTGAACATCAAACTTCTGGTTTAGGAAGTTTCTCTCATGTTTTTTACCTGCATACAATCTTTAAAGTGTCTTTCTTCCTTTGAAAAAAAGCCAGACGATGTTGCTGTTTTTATATTAAATGCTAATCTAGTGTTTGTTTCTTCAGTGCTCTAATATTTAAATGGGGTTTACTAAGGAGATGAATTTTAACTCTGATTGTTGAGTGCATTTGTGTATCATTCAGTTTTATTTCCCTCATATTTTAACATTTAGCCTCATGAACAAAAACACACGCTATTGAGTCCCCATCACTGCTAAACACCCCAAGCTGTGCTGTGCATTTAGTACCTGATTCATCAGTTGTTGGTGCATCCTTTGATCACTTTTAAAATTAGTATGCAATAAGATGCTCAGGTTTTACACACTTGTTTTCCCCGTGCACTGAAATGCACAGGCACAAAAAAACCCAGGCCAAGCCGCGTTGTCTGTCAACACGTGCTTCTTAAAAGGTTTCTCGAAAGAATTTTATGTTTGAGGGGGACACCTTTGTCCTTATATGCATCTTAAAAAGAGCTGGATTTGTCCCAAGGCTACCAGAGGTCACCTTGCACTTTAGCAGCACCCTGCAAGTGTCAGGACACAGCCTGAGCCCCCAGGCAGGCACAGTGAAGTTAAGGTTGCTGCCCAGTGCTTGCCAGTAGCCAGCCTTGGCGCTGCCATCAACTGCTACAGGTTGTAGCATCTACCTGGCTCTTAAGGATAATGGCAAAAAGGTTCTGAGCATGTTACTCCAGATCTAGTGACCCAGGACCACTAATGAGTTTTAGGAAATTTGTCCATCAGTGTCTATATACAAGCTGATGTATATAAAATGACTGCCAGGTTTCCCCATAAAAGATATAGATTTGTGGATTTTTAGTAACTATGCAAAACCAAAAGCAAGAAAAAATAATTTTATGTCAGGAATACCGAAAGAAACAGGAGCTCCCCTGATAACTAAGGATTTGCTTTCATTTTTAGGGCTTACATGAAAGTCCTTTACACTGGCATTGAGGCATCACACAGGGGAATTAGGTACTGGAATTCAATTAGAAGCCATGTCTCCTTAGAATAGGAGGAGGCATTTCTGGAACAAGAGCTTGTAGCACTTTTCAAACCTCCCTGCTTTATTCAGCAAGGAAGTAATGTCTAATTAAACTAGACAAAACAGATGCTTCAATGTTTTAGCTGGAAAAGCCAGTGAAGAGGTTCTGCTAGCACAGGGATAGCCAGCTGGGGCTTCCCCGCTCGCCAGCAGCCTGTAAATCTGCTACTGGGGGGGCTTGGCATTGTATTCAAAGCTATTTTTAAGAGGCAATACGGTAAGCTGTGCAAGATATGATGTGCAGGGAGCCCCATAAAATCCTTTAATGGAAACACTGGGCTTGTGTTGGAAAAAGTTTCAGGAGCCATGTACACCATTTTAAAGAGTTCAAGTCTCATAAGGCACCATGGCCAGCCTGAGTGCACAGGCTCCCATAGTCCCAAACCTCACCATGAGCTTTTGGGATGTCATTTTCCATAATAAAGTTTGCATCATCTAGTCACAGTTTGTACAGCAAACATTGATATAATGAAGACAGAACACATTTTTTCTCTGCTTTTTTTGTGTGTTAAACCATCAGAGGCAAAGTGAGTTGCTTAGCCAGCTAAAAGCTTCCTGGGCTGCATGTGCCAGGGAAGCAACGTGAATCTAAGAGGGATACACATCTGCTGCTGGGACAGTACCACTGAATGTCACCCAAATGAACTGTTCTTATATAAAGCACTACTGATTTGAACTCCCTGTAGGTGGAAGGCAGTCTGAGGCTGTCTAGAGGAGTTGCACAACACCAAGGGTCTTTCTACCTCTTCTGTCTTCCATTACATAAAAATGTATCGACTCCTCTCTTTAAGCAAAATCTTTGCAGATTTCTGCCACCATCACCTGCAGTGTCAAGTACTCATTATGCCCAGAGAGGGGAAGGCAGGACCCCATTCTGAAGAATATTACACAGGTATGAATGGAGATGAATTCAGCAGCTCTGGTTATGGTTATCAAGCATCTCTGACTCGTGCTTTGCTCCTGTGCTCCTGGACCCCTGTGATATGAGGTGCAGCTACTCTGCCATAGGGGGATGTTCCAGTCAGCCACATTGGATAGTCAGGATACCAGCCTGGAAAAAGGCTACAGGACCACAGGGAACAGTAAGGCACTTCTGCCTCAGGAGGAAACAAATTCCCTGGATATGTAGGCCTGTGCTTACACTTTACCTATGACATGATCCAAAACTCCCTTATAAAACTCACCAGAACAACATAACCGGCAGAACCTGACTAACACCAGAATGTATTTTTTGCCTGTTTGCTGAAGTTCTCCACAGCTTCCCTTAGCTACTTAGAGTCACCACAACCACCAGAAGAAAATACAGCAGTGGCTCTAAGCAGGACAAGAGAAGAACACCACCAGAAAAAAGTCTTTACACACTGGATCTGGAAAAACCCTGTTCTCTCACATCTAAATATGAACAACAATTTAAGTACCCAAAGGGATGGCCATAAAAATTTCAAGCATCAACGATCAGAATACAGGCCACCCACAGCTGCAGATTAGATCTTAATTTTTAAAAATTATAGGAAATCTGGACCATCAAAAACAGTGCTTGAACTGAAGTATTTTTGATATTCATGTATAATAACTGCACTTTCACTCCTGCTTCACAGGATTAAAAGCACTAATGTGGCCATTAGGGAATCTCATCTGTTTAAAGCCAGAAATAATCAGAATCCAGGGAGAGAGGGAAGGAGGAAAAAAGCTAATACCTCTTTTTGGTGCTTGTTTTGTACATAAGGACTAACACATTGCCTACTCAAAAAAAAAAAAAAAGTAAATTATTTTTTCATGACTGAGTATCTGGTTTATATTTGAACATACAGGAAATACATTCTCCTAATCAGCCCTTTCTACCTACTGCCAAAAAATGAGAGTGCAGCTTTGCAGCCAAAGCAAGCTGTTATCCACTCCTTTTATAATTCACTCCAAACCCCTACATTAATGCAATACTTCAAATGAGCACTTAAAAGCAGAAGAACCAGAAAAAGCAAATGATAGAGTCCCCCCGGCACATGCATATATCCTACAGACATCCTATTGCAAACCACTCTTATGCTGATTTTTCCCAGTGCTACTTAATCTTATTAAAACCCAAAAGTAAGTCCTATACAAAACCACACATAGAATATGTAGGAAATATCATCTGTCCCTAGTAAATTGTCTAAGAAAATATACTTTTAAAATCTCTGTTTGCGTACAGTATCATTCTGTTCATACCCTTTCTGCTTACAAAAAACAAGGTTATCGCTTCCAGCTATTTCTCAAGATATACCTCCAGATACCGTTCTCAATTTCCAAAACGCCTTTTTTTTTTTTCCCTACTAACATAAAATGTCCATTTGTTCTGGAAAACAGATCTTGCACCTTACTTAATGCACAATCACTACACAGACGGCTTATGCACATGTAATACCAACTAAAAAAAAATCTACACAAAATTTTGGCATATATGCCAAGCAAATGCACAATTCATCAACATAAAGTAAATTTGCAATATTTAGAGTGCTTTAGATTCACTGCCCAGGTACAAGCCATATGCCCAGCCCTACATGAAAAAACAGGACTCATTAGACAGCAGCTACCAAGTGTGGATGCTTGCCATGCAACTGGGAGAAGCATTTTATCAGAATTGGTAAGTGATAAAGCTCCCAGAACCTTTACCACTGTTAAGTGACAGCTGATTGATCCATTCCCATGGCCTCTGCCAGTCAGGGGAGGGAGACCTCCATATGTATGCAAGGAACACTTTCATTCTGAATTAAAGCAGGCGATATCAAAATAACATTCAAAATTTATAATTTGGAGGAACAAAAATTAGAAGTAAGCCTAGGCTTGAAAAATATGACAAGTGCTTTAATGAAAATACAACAGAATTGCTAATGTATTGTGACAAGGCAGAAAATACTCACTTCCTAAGAATGAGCACCTGAACAAACATTTATTATCCTGACCCAAGAACAACCAGAGTTCCAGAGTTTATATGCTAATTTACCTTACTTCAAAGATTTCCTTAAACTACATCAGAAGGCAAAGTTTCTAATGCCTAGAATTTTAGGAGTGAAGTAATGGGGACTGATAAACTGCCATGCTGTCAAAAGGAAAAGACACTGAGAAGTGTTCAAATATGAAAAACCCTGATTTTTCTTGCCATTTTCTGTAACTGCAAAACCTGTACTCAGATGAACCTTGCTCCCACATGATCTGGTAAAAAATTTTGTTTCCTAGGATACTCCCTTACAATCACTGTAAATTACTTTGTGTTACCAGTTGCTTGCAAATCAGGAATTGGATGTTCTAGCACCAGGCAAAAAAGAGACACAGCTGAAGCCTTACAAAGAAAAGGTCCTATGGCAACATAGCTGACTGTCAGGAAGCTTGGGTCAGCTGCTAGGACTGCTTAGAAGGT
The DNA here is from genome assembly GCA_035221455.1 of Xenops minutus. Classification (NCBI taxonomy): domain Eukaryota; kingdom Metazoa; phylum Chordata; class Aves; order Passeriformes; family Furnariidae; genus Xenops; species Xenops minutus. The sequence goes on along the minus strand of JAWWEE010000122.1, from coordinate 21,705,289 downwards.
CACTCTAAAGAGGATTTTAAAAGCACATAGAATAAAAGATGAGAAACAACTTCAGTAACTCAGGATTGCTACAGAAACCTGCTAGGATTATTTGCATTACATAAATGTAAAAAGTTATAAGGTTTGTCGGAAAAGGAGTGGGCAAAGAGAAGATTAATTGGCATTGGGTGTGAGGGAGGGTGTTTTCATTTTATAGTTACAGCTTCATTCTTCCCCCAACGAACCAAGATGCAGGTGACCAGGAGGACGCATGGACCAGGATGATGTAGGGGCCTGATTTGGTCCCTGTGCAGGAAATATGGGGACAAGTGTTATAGATTCAGGGCTGGGACACCAAACAGTCTCAAATTCTCTTAATTTCTATGTGGGGCTTAAACAGTTTACAATAAATGAAATAGTGAAGCTAAAGATGAAGAAAAGATCACACTCAGTAATACCAAAGTCTTTTTCAGGGGTATTGGGCACAGCAACTATTAACATTACAAGATGAACACGAACTAACAATAACACAGAAAAGACGATACGTTTTTAACGCATAGACTAAAGGCACCATTCTAATCACACAGTGATAGTGCTTGATTTTACACTGTACCAGAAAAACAAGAGAATGCATTGCTACCACAGGAAGATTCGGTACCACTTGTTCATTTCTCACGAGGAATAAACAGGCACTGATGGCATATGGCATAACAAATCTAACAGGCTTGTATAAAGTCATCTCTGTTCTGTTAGTACCTTTTAGTAAGGCCTATAATAGCAAGGATATTTAAAAACACCTGGAAGGTGATTAATTTTGTGTCAATGTTCAAAGAAGGACAACCCAAATAATTTACAGACCATTTCTAATCTGACACCAATTCAGGCAAGGAAAGTAAATACTTTCAGGGGATTCAACTGATGCAGAAACAATGAACAGTTATTATATTAATGTCAGACATCATGGATTTACGTAAAATAGATCCAATGAAACAAAGTAGGTTTCATCCTCTGATGAACATGGCAAATCTATGGGATTAAATAAGGGCTTACAAATTAAGCACATCAATATTTGTGAGGCATTTCACTTTGTACTATCCAAAATTCTGATCAAAAAAGCTGATGCTAAAAAATAACTAATAAGCACCTATTCAAAAGACTGGTTGATTTCAGAGTCATCACCGTAGATCCAGGCTCTACTACTAACATCTGTATCGAGTAAGATTCTGCACAGGATTACTGACATCAATCAGCTTAGAAATTTGTGTCCCACCTTTAAACGGCACCTTAAAATCATAGAGAAGCCAACAAAAGATTTAAAGTAAACTTATCGAACTTTTAGTTGCTTAACTTAGGGAAGCTCTAGGAACAGTTTGCTGCAGTTTTCCAAGTGTCTCCAGTGGAAGAAAGCACCAATCTTACTTCAGCTGATGAAGATATAAAAAACCCCCTCAGCTATGGGTAGATGTTCCAGAAAGAATGATTAATCCGTGATCTAAATTACCAAGGCCAGTAATGTTGGATTCTTCAACTCTTGATACCAGGAGATAAAGTATCAGAAACTTTTCTAGAACATATATAATGGTAAAGTATAAATTTGCATTAGACACATATAATTTATTATCTAAATACAGGGTAATTGCAAGTATGATGGTCTGTGATATGCAAGAAGATCAGGCAACTTGTTCAACAAACTCTTCTGTCTTACTTGCTTTGATTGTACAAACGGAGGGAAGAAATGGACTTGAAAGAATTTTAGAAACAACTGTATTTTTAATCTTTACAAAAGTAACATTAACATTGCCTCAACAGTGAAAAAGTTTTACATATACTAATAAATGTGAAAAAGGCACACCATTCTTCTCTTTCATTTACTGTTATATCCTGAATACTTACAAACTGCTTGACTGCTGTTGCTGACAGGAGGAGAATGAAGTAGAATGTGCCCAGTACAGTACAACATGAAACTGACAACATTACCCTACTTGAATGTCAAGTCTGCTTTGGTAGCACATGAGTGATATGAAGTTGGGAGAAGACAAGAACAAATAAAATCATCAATAACTAAAATCCCCAAGACACTTAGGGGAAAAAACCCCAACATCTAAAATGAACGATTGATCTCAGGGAAGATATTAGAGTCAAATTTAATAACATGCTAAGCAAAACCAAGCATGTCTCAGGCAAAGTGCAAATGAGCAAGCACTGAAGCGACAATTTACTCAGTTCCTTCACATACTCACAGACTGGAAATACAGCTTGGAAAGGAGCAGTATTGATAAGAAAAAAAAAAACACCACAGCAGGTGAGGACCTCAAAACCAGACAGAAAGACAGGTGGCAGTGTAAACTGGCAGAAAAGCCAGTACCAGAGAGAAAAAGATCAGAAATAATATACTGCATGGCTCAAGAAATTCAGCTGTAGGAACAAACTGTTCAACCAGATTAAGAAGGAAGGTCAGAACAGAATTCCTAGGACACTTCACTACTTCCCCTTCTATGAAAACCACACAGGGCTTGTTAAAGTTTGTACAATGCCTGTTGGATCATATACAGGATAAACAGCTTGCCAGGCAAGTGTCTCAATAAAACAAAACCTTGCTGTGCTTCTGTTTGTTCAATGCTACTGCCTGCATTGAGTGCTGGAAATGCTTTCAGAAATTCCAGTAGAATTTCACCTTTGAGGACAAGAGTAATATCCTCATCAGTAACCAATGGAATTAGTAACTACTGCCAAAAAACGCAGAAAAGCTGCAGTGTCAATGAAGCTGCACTTACATGTGGGACGTTTGCCCTGCGCAAAGTAAAATGACAAACCCCTTCCAGCTGGTAAGACATAGATATAATCTACTACTACCTCTGATACAGTTAGTAATGAAGAAGTCTATGAAAAATAAATAAATAAAGAATGAGAATTTTTTTTTTATGAAAACCAAATAAACTCACATGAGCTTGATATCACCTGGTATCCCAATGCTGGAAGGAAAAGTTGCCTGTCCAGGTATTTTGAGAAATGGCTTTGATTTTGAATAACTAGGGTGACCTGTGACTATGTCACTTCAATCCTTCATGTCATAAGAGCATAACCTCTACTGAGCAAGCAATATAAAGCCATTTTTTCACGGTTCACTTTTAACACTCTATGTGACAACTTACTATAATTTACACATGATGAGCTTGGCTAATTACTACCACCATCTAACTCCTTTCATTAATGAGCAGAATTATTGCTTTTTCACTTCCTGAATTCAGTAATAACCTGCTTTTTTTTTTTATTTTATACGCAGACTATTTTTCAGTCTTGAAGGTTCACACAAAACCGAGACAAGATGTTGCTTTATAAACATAGTCAAAGATTTCTGTATGAATTTGGCCAACAGTCTGCATAAAGTGTCAGATAACAACAGTACTTTGTCCAGGACAGGCAGCAGGACAGGTTGATGAGTATCAACCTAAGGAACACCAGAGGCAAACAAAACACAGTGTGAATTGATGATGAATTCAGAACATACATGAAATTGGCACTGAAGATCTCAAGTAAAAATTCTGATTTTTGCTTAAACTCCTTCAAATAACGCCCCAATTAGCCATAGGATGTCCCAAAAATTACATCCCCAATTACTGAAATGCAGCTGTCCTTGTTTTGTATAATCTCATAAAAAAAAAGACAACCTAGAAACTCATTTGTGGGCTGTCTCATTGTGCTTTGTGTTCAACTGAGGTTTGCTTTCTCTCTGTCACTGCAGCTCACACAAACTGAGCCTTAAAAAAGCCAACCTTGTCCAACCTGTCAATGTTTCTCCATCAGATGAGCACACAAGGGAACTTGCTTTCAGCTTAGCTGCACTACAGGATTTTCCTGGTCCGAAACATCAAGTAGTGGTTTTGCACTTTGGCGTAAATCATAAGAAACAATAAACATTCAAATCTGAAATCTCTTGTGAGGAAACACTAAAGATAAAAAGAGTACTGTACAAATGCTTTACAAAAAGCATATTATTGAATTCATGGTACTCACAAACTCTGGATAATTTCACTCCTTGACAGTCCTCTCAAGTTTCAGCAATGTACAAAGAATTCACTTTCACCTTTTAATCTTGTGGATTAAATATGTTTAAAAAAAAAAATTGAAGCATAAAAGAGACCTCCCAGTTTATAATTCACATATTAAAGAGGACCTCCTGCTATGAGCAATTATTTCCTATATGTTGTTTTAACAAAACTCATCACTTCAAATGTGTGGGTTATGATGTTTGCATCAAAAAAAATGCTTCCCCGTGCAATAACTGCCATACTTATGAAATACGGGGGCACATGTTTCTATACGAAAACAAAATATTATGGAACTCTTAAAACAATGAAAAAATTACAGACACCACAAAGGACAACCAAGAAGTCCACAAAGTCTGTTTCTGTGGACAAGTTTTCTGCTACTAGTAAACTTTTTGAATCTTAATTATGAAAGAGTAAATGATCCAGAAAAACTTGAATTAATTCTTAATTTCTGAGAGGAAAAAAAAAGAAGTCAAGATTTGTTTCTTATTTTAAAATTAGCCTCAAGTGGAAAGCACTACAAAAAAAAAAAAAAAAAAAAAAAAAAAAAAAAAAAAAAAAAAAAAAAAAAAAAAAAAAAAAGCCAGGTTTCTACTTAATCTCACAAACCTTTCTACATATATTGTTAATAGATTCTTCTGGCACGCTGTTCAGCAAAGAGTAACTCATTTAATTGTTCTAGATGTCAAGGGATTTGAAGACAAAAAGTTCTTCACAACATTCAGCAGAACTGTACTGTTCTAATGCCTTTGAATTTATCTATTGAATCTCTGCATATTGATTCATAAGGTAGCAGAAATCGTCCGATTTTAGGGAAGAACACAATCCATTTGATTTATGTTCTGAAAGCCAAAACTGGGCTATAAGACAAGGGAGGGAAAAGCCATGCAAGAATTACCTTTCCTTAAACAAATATACGGAATGACTACCAGTGAAATCAAGGGAAATGAAAGCACAGTGAAGAAGTAACACCTAAGTGGCAAAACAGTTCTTGTAATAAAAGCAATACCAGCACTAGTAGCTTGCTAATAATAGACAAAATACAACTGGCTGTCCTTTTATATTTAATTTTGCTACAGTCCAAGTGTTCAGTACATTCTATGAAGACAGCCACTGCTCACAAAAAAAAAAAAAAAAAAAAAAAAAAAAAAAAAAAAAAAAAAAAACAGGAAAAAGGAATTGGATGCTTTGCTGTTCACAAGCCACTTTTGACTTAATACATTTAACAAGATACATGAGTAAAAGACAAATGCAGACAAAAAAAAAAAAATCAATTTATTCTAACAAGCTCTCCAAGTGGAAATAATGTCTGACCTTGTTCTTTGGTTTAGCCTCTTAATTAATACTACCTCTAGGGAGACAATAATAGTCTCAACTCCTGCAACATTATTTTTTTCTATTGGAACAGATTACCTTTTTAATTGCAGAACACCTACCCATTGATGCAGCTATCTTTGAAATTATTCCTTCATTAAATGATTACCCTTCTCAAACAAGACAGCCCACAATGTTGAAGAAGTCTTGCTCCTATCTCTTAAAAACTGCTCCTCTTTGAAAATAAGAAAACCGCTTTGGAACAAGGGGGTCTCAGAGCCAATGCAGTTAGCATCTGTCACCTTCATGATGCACTCCTGAAAGCACCATGCTTCTCATTTAAATAGTTGTTTAAAAACAAACAAACAAGATTCCAAATAATTCTTTTTCCTACACATAATCAATTGAATAATTTTAGAAGAGATCACACAGAGGTTAAATTCTAACTTAAATGCTGGGTTTTAATCAAAATTTGGGAGTGGGGAAGAATAGATGTAGTTGGTAAAAATGCTAGAACCATATTGTCATCGTCCTAAATTGAAAGCAGCTCTCTCCCCCTCAAGACCCAGTTAAGGACAGCTTGAACACTGCCAACTGCGTTAATTAAACAATGTGCAAATATTGTCTCTACCCACCTTCGGCACAGACCTTTCCAGGTGAGAAGCCTCATGCCTGATTTCTATCAATATGATCAGATAATGTTCCCAGACAGTAAAAAAAAGTTCCTAAAGTAAGTATTTAAAGTCATGTATCTGCTGCAGCCCAAGTCAGTAATCCAAAGCACTGGAAAATGAGAGCATGACACCCGGGAGATTTTGAGCTACCATTCTCTGATGGTGCCAAATTTCAGACAACTTGACCTCACTTGCAAAATGCTGCATTTTCCAATTTAGAAGAATTATTATATTTTAAACTAAAAGCATACTAAAGTGCAGATATGTCCATGTTGACAACAACCCACATTGACAACACTGCAGTCACAGGCCTAGGTTTGCAGAGGAGAACATGAGACTGAGGAGCATCCTGCCTGCTCCCACCTCCAGCCCACCACTCCGCCTTTGGCTCTGTGCCACTCCATGTTAACACATTATTATCAAGAAGCAAAGAAGATTCCCTATGGAGTGCAGTATGATTCATGTTAAGAATGAAGATTGAAAAGAATTATACATTCTAAGACCAAGAGAAACAAAGAGCAAACAGATTCTCCTAATTGAAGACATGATAGTTTCTAATCCAACTGAACTTTTTTCAGTTGCTCACAGTTTTATTAAACATTTCTTATGACTCATTCTCATTGCCTAAAGGAAAAATGTTACTAAATCCAGCTAATGTGCACATATGTATGACTGAGTCAAAGGCAAATGAGCCACAAAAACACTTTCCAGCTATACCAGATGAGATTAGGGAACATTTCAGGCAAGTAGTATTACCTTGGCTTGCATTTATTCAGCCTTCCTCTAAATTTAAAAATTAACTAAGAAAATCAATTCAGGTAAAATAAAATTTACAAAGCTTTTAATTTCACACTCCCCTGAAAGACTTAGCAGATTATATTTTTCATTCTTCCAATTCTTTAAGAATCCCCAGCTTCATAATGAATATTTGTATAACCAGCTATTTCAATCATTAATGCCTCAGGGGGGAAAAGCATTTTTCAAATGTGAATTTTAGTCAAAATTTTTACTTTTTCAACTGTAAAACCTAAATTAGCAGCATAACTTACTTTAATTATTGTGCTGTTATTTTACAGTGTTAAGTTGGTATATTTACATACTCAGACCCCTGCTGAATCAGACAGTAACTTTGGCAGTTCTGGGACTTCAGTCAAAAGGCAGTTACCTAAGAGGCAGACAAGTCCAAGCTAGGAGCCCTTTAGCTGTTGCTGAATTCCAGTTTTCAGCCCAACAGACAAAACCTGAGATAAATGTATTCAAAAAGCATGGATATGGACATAATTTTTTTTTTCTCTAGAGTTTTTCTTTATATGCATTTTACTTCTGGAAGCTTACTGATTTTGGAACTATACAAAAATAAAACGTCGACTTTATATTAGGTCAGCTGAAAGAGAACTACCTATAAAAGTGGAAAGATCTAAAGTGATTTTTGTCCTTGCTTATCCATCCACTATCCAGGCCCACAAAATCAAGAGTTGTCTCAGAGAAGACAACAAAAAGCAGAAAAATGAACCTCAAGGTAGCTTATACAATGATCTTCTACCCAATTTCATTTTCAAGTTCTTATGCACTAGTAAATTGTGCATTATAGTAGCTTAAAATTGACAAGAGAAGGATGACACTAATGAACAGAAAGCTATAAATCTTGCCAACCACAAGAATGTCTCCACAAGTAAGAACTAAAATAAGCCACTTGAAAACCTGCTCAGATGTTTTTTACTGTATTTCTTAGCCCTTGGGCAGCAGCAGTATGTTAAGATACATGCCTTTTCTCAGCACATCCAGTATCTCAGAACACTTGATACCAGACACAAATCATATGCATCACCTCAACAACAGTCAAGAGTCAGAAGGATGGGAACCAAACCCAACTAAATTGTATGGACACCTGGGAGCTTTTAAATTACTGCTACTTTTACCATAAAAATAATCAAAAGCTGCATCAAAGCTACAGCAGAAGAGTGCTGAAATACATGGTAAGCCCCTGATCCCTGAGTATCCAGGGGATGTCTCTGGACTTGGGGTTGGCATCTGCTCCAGCCTATCATGACCTCAGGCCTAGGAACGATTCATGTAGCTTTAAAAGAGCAAACCAACAATACTTACATTAAAATACATCTCACACCAAAACTATGCCAAGCTGAAATACCATTAGCCTTCAGTTCAATGGGAGTCCAAATATGGTGAAATTTTGACAACACACCTATCTCAATGTACACTTGCTGAGGCCTTCCTTAAAATTCACTTCAATACTTTCTGCTCATGTAACATTCTTTGTGCTATTATTTTTATACTCTATATCTGAGAAGAAAAAAAAAGAAAAAAAAGAAAAAACACAAAACCTTTGGGTGTCAGATACGAATCACGCTTGCACTGGGACCAAGCCTTCTTCTGGACAGAGATGGAAGGAGAGAAGAGCAAAAGACTGGAACTCTCCTATCCTATACAACAACCACAAGCTTATTTGCTAACTCAGGAGCAGGTTCCACAAGAGCTGCACATGAAGAAACTCACTGGGGAGGGCAAGGGCAGTTCTACAGGGGCATGTGAGTAAAGCAGAAAATACCTAGGCACATCTGGTGGTGAACAAGTTGAGCTTGAACAAGCCTTCAAATGCCTGTTGAGTATAAGAGGTATTTTTAGCTTTCTTTATAAACTGAAAAGAGTAGTTCCCAAAGCTTGAAAATGGATTATTTAATTTCGTTTTATTTTTTCTGGCATTTTATTGCAAACACTCTTAAAACTGTTTTCAGGTTAAGAAAAACAAGCAATGGGAAAATGCACAGGTTACAGTTTGCTCTTCTTGAAATTTAGCCCAGAATTGCTAAGTGTTAATCTCTGGAGGAAAAGCAAATTAATTCTGTAAGAGTGGCTCTGATTTTAGGCCATATGACCTGTTTCTCACATCTCTCACAGATTTCATATAGTTCTCGACAATCTATCATTTTCACAAAATCCCAGGAAGATTTTATTCATTAAATGTACTAATTGCAGCAACTCTCATCTCTCTTAATAAGCTTTCAAGAGCACATGCCAATAGCAGCATTCCTGAGCAACTAGCTACTGATTTAATGCGGTTATGGCAGCTGAAATTTTGCTTCCCTCAAACACAGCAAAAAGAATATATTAGAACCTGCTTAGAAAGGACAATAACCAAACCCAGGGTTTTTCAACTTTTTCAACTGGTCAATTTCTTAATTCTCAGTAAAATTTTTCAAGGGTATAACAGTATCACCAGTGACATTCTGTGTACCTATGTATTTTGAAATACAGGTTGTATATCACAACTCTTTTTCCAAACAGTTTGTATGTGTGCTTAGCAAGTTGTGATTCTGTGTGATATTCCATGCTTAACATTTATGGACTAAACAGAATATGGTTCTAAATGATTTCAAGCATTATCATTCACAGATTTGCTGGTGGGGAAAAATAGAGGGAAGATTTTTCTCTTTCTTCACTAACCCATTTAACCTTCTATAAAAAACATGAAAGCTTATTATATTTGTTACAACATTAGAACAGGTATTATGGATGCTTCAGGAAGCTACACTAATAATTCAGCTATATACAGATGCAAAACTGCAAGGGACTTTGTGGATACTCCTACTCCACAGTTCAAGCTTTATTAAGGTGTGTTTTTCAGCTTCTCCTGCATGGAACCCATTGTGGTCCTCACTCCCTACCTACCCTCAGCCTATGAAAATACAGCACTCAAGCCAATGGCTCCTCACCCTTTTGATGTTTGTTCTTCCCTTTAAAATACATTTCCTTATTTCGAAAGCTGTTTTAGTTCCCAGCTCCCCAGTGGGTGAAAGCCGTTCCGTGCCTCTTGGCTGAGCAGCAAAGGTGCCATGTGCTCCTCAGGCCGTAATGGTTGATGATGGACCTGGCCAAAACCCACCATATTTAAAAGTGTTTGGATTTTCTCTTTCTATGAAGCAAAGCAAGGAATGGCATTCCATGCCCTGACCCACTGTCTCTGAAAGGAGTCACTAAATTACCAGGCTGCTTAAACCTTTGCTTTTCTTTCTACCTACCTCCACCCCCACCTCAAAAACAAACAAAAACCAAAAACAAACCCACAAAAAACCCCAACAGAAACAACTCAGAAGAAGGGTGAAGACAATTAAATGAGGGCTGATTTGCAACTTGGTCCTTGTGTGTAAACCTCTAACCTTCACTGAGTCTTCCCAGGTCAGTGAAGCACTTGGATAAAGAGTTATATCCACCTAAAAACAACAGCAGGAGCAATGCAAGATGCATGAACATGAATGTCTAACAAAGTTGTGTACCAGGTACCAGTACCACCAGCAACCTCCCCCAAGCCAAAAGAAAATAGGTGGCTGAGAGAGAGAGAATCTCTGGCTACAATAGTCATGGCCTTAAACAACACAGCACAACAAGTGGTAAAAGGATTTCATAGTCTGATCCTGCACTGTGCTGGGAATTGACATCTTGTATAGCAAAGTGCAGGGGTCTCTACATTTACACATACTTCTTGTAAGAACTGTATAGGTTGAAGAAGCTTACATTTTTCTAAATGACATGTCACTGTATAATTTTCTAATAAGACATATAAACATACAAACTCCTGCTCAACATAGTGATGAGTAAACTATGAATCTTACTAAAACAAAGGCAGGCTAGTATTGATTTTAACTTCTTTTCATATTAAGAAGTGAGAATTGTTCTATTTTAAGAGATGTGTTTTAGAAATCCAAAAGCATAGAAGACCTTGAGTATATTTCATTATTATTATTATTACTACTTTCTAGTACACCTAAGGCCCTGTAAGTCAAATTAAAGATAAATATTGTCACTCCCGTTCACTGCTATTATACTAGCTATTCTTCCCTCCCCTATAATCCTTATCCTTCCCCCCCCACCCCCCCTTTACAGTCACAGTGCAAAAACACAACTGATGTAGAAAGTTGCAGCTGCGCACAAAGCCAGCACTGAATCAAACTCGTGGAGCTGATCTCCTCCACTGTAGTGCCTTTCTGAAAGGAGCGTGCAGCTCAGCCTGCAATGTTGTGCTTGGATGCCATACAGGTCTCCAAAGGAAAAAAAAAACAACAACCCACCTTGTTTTCATTCCAGCCATGTTTACATAAAGGCCCTAAAGAACCCCACCACCAGGTTATTTCTAACCCCTGGCCTCCTTCCCACCCCTGTGCCTCTCTCCAGCCAGCCCCCATGGTAACAACCTGCCATTCTCCTCAGCAGCAGTGGTTAAACATCTGGCTGTAAATTGCCATTGCCACACGCTTCAAGCCCTAACTATTTATCCTAGCTGGAGAAGGAAAGCAGAAAAGGTTAACTGCATCTAAACTCAGCTCCAGTGGCATGGCAGTTTTTGTTACAGCATCTTCACTTGGCACCTAGGCAAAACCAGTCAACAGCTCCCATTTTTAGCTGAAGTTACATTTGCAGTGAATTAGCCAGTATTTATCTGACTGACTCTAATATGGGTCACTGAACTTCACCCAGCTTCACCCAGCTTTTCCTCACAAAACAGAGAGAAGTACAACCTGGCAGTCTGCAGTTACTTGCATACCTGCACATCTCTCAAAGATGTGCAGAAAGAGCAAATACAATTCCTATGAGCTCTTCAGGGCAGGGCCCATGGTTTCAATTTGTATTTTAAAGAACCCCAAACAGCATAGCAAGGAGTTCCGTGGGCAGCTGGTCTAGGCAGTACATCAGCACAAATGATAAACAGTAAGAAAAGGGAAAGCAGTCCCTGTTTTCACATGTCCTGTCACAATTCCACTTCGTCAGCCAGGATAGTTAGAAGTGCAGATTTAATCAACATTAAAAGACTTCAGCCAGCTGATGAGATCTGACGTGGCTTCTGCTCATCGCTCAGCACATGCCACACAGAGCAAGGAAACTGTTTCAAGTAACACTTACATAAATGTGCTTTAAATCTTTAAGTATACAAGACAATACACTGAATAAGAAGCTACATGCTTCTGATGTTTTAAGGGCTGTTTGTGTACCTCACTGAAGCCCAAGGGAATTTCACCATGTGTCTTAAAACCACTGCATGTGGCTCTCAGTTCCTCAGGTGACAACTGAACAGCACCTCCACATCTGGGAGAAACAAAGGAAAACATGGTGTTTCATGTGCCTTGTCTTTTGTAGCTTGGTTTTGCCTATTTTATGCATTATCAAAGAGGCAGAAATCATTAGGAGAATGCACTTGAGAGAAACTTAAACTCATGAAAATAAACCCCTGATTTGCCATCCCAAACTTCAGAAAACATGCACTTCTCTCATGTCCTAGCATAGCAAGCATGTGGGGTTTGGCACTGGGTTTTTTTTGTTTTTTGGTCTGTTCACTAATTTTTTTAATTTTTTTCCCTCCTCATATATTTGAAGAAGATGGAATCTGCACAGCTATTTTTATTAAACTCTCTTCGGCAGCACTTACCAAACTGACTGCCTCTTGTTCTTGAGCAGCTAATGTCAAACTCACTGGAAGCCTGTGATCCAACTGCACAGCTGTAAAATTTTACAAGTAAATGTTACAGACATAAACAATTCCTGACCATGATCTAAGCCCAGCCTAAGACCATTCTCCAACCATGGTCCCTTATATGTCTTTATTCCTGAATATATTAAATATTCACACAAATGACATTCATAATTTGACCTTAGATTAAAACATGTTTTAGGAAGTATTTGTAAGAGACATCACCTTTCTGGGGCTTTTAACTTCACAGTAGGTTTATTTTTATGCTTCTAGTCCATTAATGGAGTGCCAAAGAACAATCTTGTGTTGCTTAATTTAAAAGCTCTGAACTTTTCATCTGAAATTAATGTTTAAGATTATTAAGATATGAAGAAGCAACAGCTATATTTGCAAAAATCTGGAATTCTTGCAGATAACACTGCTTGCTAAATCATCTACACTTTTCTTCTAACATATCCTTTGTAAAAATTTTGAGTCAAGGGCACTATATCTATTTTTGGGGCAAGATGTCACATACATAGTTGGTCTTATCTATGAACTTTCAGCAACACTGCCATCTCAGAAAGGAACCTAAACGTTTCAACCTTATAAAGGGAACACAGATGATAGTGCTAGGATATAAAACATCCCCTCATTTTGCCTTGTGCAAACCCAAGAGACATCTACTTCATACATCCCTTCCACCTTTACTACAGTTTTTATCTTCACATTTACATGTACCTGATATGCATCAATTTGTCACACAATGTTGTTGGATGAAATGTAGAAAGAATCTGTCAAATTTTATGCCATCTGTAGATTATAAATTTATTAATTGCTCTTCTGATAGAGTTAGTCTATGACAACACTCTTGTTCAGTATTATTTTTGGCTTGGGTCACAGCATTATTTGGATACAGATTCTTTTTTTAGTACTTATTGGGATCATGAACTGAGAAGTAAAATAATTTCTTCAGCAGAAGCCTCCAAAATTAGAGAATATTCTCAGAGTGAAAACTACAGCTTTTATGAGTCCTTCTTAAGACTTACACGAAGGAAAAGGAAAGAGAGGGGGGAACTTGGCTACCACTTAGTTAAAAAATTGATCCTAAAAATCTATTCATATCCCATTGGATATCCCATTTCATCCATTCTTCTAGAGAAGGTAGGTGAATGATTGAGAGATTTAGCATCCCCTCATATCTATTCTGAACAGCTGCTAGAAAGGTAGCAAGAAGGCACACTTTGGAGATCAGAAAAGCTTATGATCTGATGTGCAACCATTATGCCTGTGCAGATGAAGACAATCTATGGTAGCATTTTCCTTCCCTCACCACCATCCCTCACAGCATACTTCAGCTGTGCTGAAATCAAGCACAATTTCCTGCTCGCTTCAAGAGAAGGATGCTCAGGCTACGAACGGACAGAGATTGTAACAGGTACACAGTTACTGTAACTTGCCCAGATCGAAGTATGATAGAAGCTAGCAACAACTTCTGCCCTGGAAAATTAAGCCCTCCAGAAATAACTAGATTCTCTCTCTGACTCCATGGTCTTTCCCTTCTGTTTATTTTACTCAATTTCTTTCAAATACAACTTTTTATGTGTTCAAATCTAACTGGCAGTATCTTTACAAAACTTACTCTATCATTTTGATATCAAAACTATTTCTAGCTTTTTATAAAAATCTTGAATATTTACTGTGGAAAATGAACATAAAATAGAACATGTTCTATTCCAAGGAAAACAATTCTTATTTGAGCTTCATAGATTTAGAAAATGGTTCAAGAACTGCTTATCTGAGTGAAAATGGCATCTCTAGAATGCCACTAAAGCCAGCAAGAATAGTTCTTGAGAGGAATAAATCTAACAAAGTTACAGGATACCTACCAGATTTTATTTTTTAAATAACAAAAACCTCGGTAGATCTTATAACCCTCATATATTCAAAAGTATCTTTAGGACAATTTTATAACATTTTATTCGGCATGCCATATCAGCCCTGTATCAATCAGTATTTACACAGTAAGTTACCATGGGCTAATGCATGAACCAAGAGCCTTAGACTAAATACTCCATATAAAAGCTTTTGTTGGAACAAGAGTGAATGGGTGCAGCATGTTTATTTTCTGTTTTCTTGTGCTTTCATTTGCCTCACTTGTAAATCTCTCCTTTCCTGACTCTCAATGTGACAGGATACTGAGAGGAAGGCAACACTATACATGAAGCTTCTACTTTACATGTCTGTCTCTCCTTAATCACTCACTGTACAGCAAATCTTGCACCCCCAGGAAGAACCCTATATGGGTTTTTTTCAGACCCTATAATTTAGATGAAGTTTTAGAAATGCCAGGAAGCAGATGACCTACAAAGAAAAGCAAGAGAAATCACTTACTATGAATTTATGCTGGTTTTCTGGATGAAACCTCAACTCAAAAGCAGCTCTCCTCCAAAAAGAAAGAAAAATTGACAAGAAATTTGCCAATTTGCCAAGAAAGAATATTAGCATAAATTCTTCCCTCTTTTATTGCTATTTCTTCCATGTTTCACTATTGTCTAGCTTCTATGTCAGTCAACATCAAGTTAATTAAGTTCTACATCCATCCCATGGTTGGTTTTTGTTGTTGCAATTTCTGGGTTTTTTCCAGTTTTTCTTTCCATGCCCTTCCTTGAAGTACCTCTGATTTTTGACAATAGTCATTTGGATAGTTTGATGGCTTTCACAGACAGATGCAGTAGTCTCTGTCTTGGCATGGCCACAGGAAAAGCTTAACTATGCCTGACATTAAAGACCAACACAAGATTTCAAAATGCAACTATGGATATACATGAAAGAACAGGAAGAAGTGCTGAAAAGAAGCAAGAACTTTTTCATTGGATTAAATGTCATCGTAGTGCAGGTCTATGATGTGCAATATGATATTGAATATTACATATACAAGGATGCAGATCCAGCACATCTAGTAAACTTTAAAATTTGAAGAAACTCCAGTCTCGCCATACAAATTTATTACTCAACCACTGAGGATACTGAACAGAGTATTCTCCTCAGAGCCTACAGTTTATTTTTTGCTGTCTCTTGAAACCTTTATATTCAAGTTTCAATCTCTCAGCTTCAGTATTTTGTTAATATCCAGGCTCATATCTTTCTACTCTATTCCCTTTCAATGTGTGCACCAGATACTTTGTAGACAGCATCCAGACACTTGCTTTAAGAACTTCAGCTATTAAAGCCATATAGTGATTATTCTTTGTCATTGACTATGAAAGAAATAAATAAAACAAGAAATCTACATCTACATTAACCAAACTAATAACAAGAAAACATGCAGCTATGTTTGGGAGCTCATTAGCAAAAGGCACAGACATACAGACATTCCCTTGCACAAAACCTCTTTCACCAACATCAGATATAGAATACTTTCTGCATTTGTCACCTTTCAGGTCTGAGTTTCCAGCACGCTCCTTGTTATATGCAATTAGCCCCATGCCAAGGTTTGGTACATTTCATAATAAATCCCTGACCACATTTGCTTCAGGCTTGGCAGCTCTGGAAAGGCTCTATTCATCAGGGCAGCAGCAAGCCACAGGACTCACCACACCACACAACTCACTCGCAGAATTCCAGCACGCTACACATTTCAACAAGCCATCCCCTCCCTCCTCCTTTCCAACAACCTGACATATGCCTGTGATTAAGTAGGATATGAAAAAGCTCCAATCCATTTTTCTCTTTTTCATCTGTCTTTCCACCTCTTGTCCCTTCAGACAACACAGACACACACCTTCCCCCCCTCAAGAAAACCCTGCCTTCCCTCCCCAGGCTGCGTGGTAGATAGGAATCCTTTTTTTTTTTTTTTCTTTTTTTTTTTTTTTTTGGCCTCTATTTAAAACAGTAACCATCTGTTACTTGCAGGAAGGCTGTCTCTCCTTCTCAGGTTTCTCCAGCTTTGGAGCACTACCCTCATAGCAGCACATAAGGCAGGCTCTCAGCTGAGAACGCTCTCTATGAGGCACCTGAGCAGAACAGAACAGCAGCCGGAACAACCACTGGCAATTGAGCCATCTATTCATGGACAATTCAAACCAAAATCCCCCACGTTTTCAGCATTCAGACAGCTAAAACGACAAAGATGGAAGCTGGGAGAGACACCATGCAAGCATGCATGCCACAAAGAGCATGAGTGTGAAAAGTTATCTCCATCATACACATACTGGATTCCTCTTTTCAGTGTGCTGTGGGACAAACTTGCTGGCAACACTGGAATAATCTGTTTCTGGCACCCAAAAACCCACTCAGAAGAAAGCAGAGCCCTGGAAAAGACCTTTCATCATGCTTAGTAGCAAAATGTTGCAACTAGGCCTGAAATGAGCTTTCTTCTACCTTAGAATGGGTGAAAAACATCTGTTAATTCAGTATTATCTCATCTTTCATAGAAGGGCACCCCAACTGTTACACCAATACACAGGTGTAGGACGCAGGGAACCCATATGACACCTTACAACAGTGCCAAGGTACCTCCCTTCATCTCCAGGGGCGCTTTCTCAAAGCTTCCCCTTTTCCTTAGCAACTCTTGTCCATCCACTTAAGGAACTGCCATAGAAATAAGTGGGACAACTGCTAAGTTGCAAACCCTCCATTGTACACCCTTGACAGGTGAAAGACAGACAAAACTACACCAAGAGGGCATAAACTAAACTCCAAAAAAGTGCTGCAGCTCGAGGGTTACAGTCAAGAACAAAGAAACAGCATGGAAAAGATCATGTTATATTAACAGGCCAGGTTTTCCACAGGTCTGATTTCTCTTGGAGTCCTTCCTTTCAGGATCCATCTTCCCCAAAGAACTCTCCCAGAAAGCTGTTCACTCTAAAGCCTTCATCCAAATTATTCCAACATAATGCATGAACTCATGCTGCAGCTAACCATACCCAATGGCAAAACCTAATGAGAAGCTAAAAGAGAAATCAAACCACGATTTTATCTGCTCCTATCTTTTCCCTTGTTAACCTACCCTTTACCTTGCCAAAACTAATCTAAATGCATCCTAATTTTATGTCATCACCTTCCTTGCCTGGAGCCACTGAATACCAGAATCTGTACTGAGATTTCCTCACAATTCTTTTTCTTCTTAATTAATTTTTTACTGAATACAAGACTTTAAAAATAGTAGAACTGCCTATGGTATAATAAAATCAGACAATACTCATCATCAAACTGTAGCAGCCACAGAATGCACTTGATTCATCTAAAGACAAGTCAAACTTGCCTGAGACTTTTAAAGCTTTGTAGCTTGTTCCTAATGTCCTTTGTAAAAGCTGAGTTCACCTTCTGCTCAAGTAGAGCCTGCATGTGCATCCCAGCTCAGTTTCCTCCAGTGAGGGCACAGTTTCATTCACAGTTTTGGAGAGCCTGATTGTGCAGCATCACACCATGTTTCCAAGGTTCCTATTTACCTCAACACAGAGCACTGCTGTAACAGGATCAAATGCTGGAAAGGCTGAAAGATTATTTAATAAAACAACAATGCTAAATTTACACTTCACCTTGAAAGATCCTTCAGGAGTTCTTACAAAGCTCTCTCACGACCATTTCATGGCTGTGTACACACAGCCTTGAAATGGAGCAACACTTAAGCACCCCACAAAAGCCCTTTGCAAGTACAGAGGTGAGCATATGAGTATATACCAAGTTACTAAAGATACCCAGCACACACAGGCTGTTCCTTTGTTAATAAAAGTGAGAAAAATTGGAATCAGAGTTTCTGCAACTTGCTCTTCTCACCAACCATTAGTCTTGCTTCTAAATTTACCAAACCTTTCACAGACAGCAGAGAAGTGTAGATGTTTAACATGAGTAAAATGGTACCAGCCCTACTCAGAGGAAAACGAAAGTCCAATCCATCTGTTTTTACAAATACATACACTTAACTTTAATCTAAGCACTATTTACAAAAATACATGCAGACATAAAAGAGCATAATAAATTAATAGCTCACAAGAGGCAACGATGACTAATGATAGATCTTACTCTCCTTTCCAAAGCCCTGGCCCAAGGGAACACAGCAGATAAAATTACCTAAGTTGACTTTCTGTGTTTCTGTTAAAGCAAAAAGTTGGTGTATTCTGAACTGTCTGTGTGACGTTTCCCAGCTGGAAGACATAAGCTTTTCTAAACAACTCAGGACTTTAACACGACCTTACAGCCGTCATCTTCTTTCATACAGCCAAGGGATATGCTTGTTAGTTTATATGGGGTTTATCTTATCCATCAAATTCTCCTGCCTGAGCACTGATACTGCCTACTTGTGGCCATACTGTCAACAGACTCTGCAAAAACCTCTCCAGTCATCTGACTCCCAGTCATGCTCAGCAGTCAGTAAAACTGTAAAAAAGCAGTTCTGCAAAACCCTTCATGGGCAATTAGTGCACGAGCTAAATGGTCCAACCCCCACAAATATGCACTAAACACTGTTTTAAATCTGCACACTTGCTCTGTATTTCTTTTCTCTGATGAAAATTGTCACCAATGATTACTGGATGCCACCAAATTTGTACATTTAAATGATGCATTGCCTGAGTTGGAGCTGCAAGTTCAGAGCTGAAACAAGATGGTACTCTGAAATTCTTGACACTTCTGCAGTTACATGTAAATGTCAACTCTTGAGAGACTATTTTCAGTGTATTTATTGACGTAAACATAGCAGATAACCTTTTATAAAATTGAGAACCCAGAAAAACCCAATTGGCATTCCCCAGATCTCTTCACATCCCACATCTCGTGTTGCAGGGATCACTTACAGAAATCTGCATAGGCTTTTCTATTCACTTTATCCTGAACTGTAATGTGATTATACATGGAAGAACAGCATGTGTACATATGCACTTCTAATTGAAACATGACAATTTTTTCTCCTCTCACAATTTTCTCTTTCCCCCCTCCTAAATTATCTTTTCCAACACATTTTCCAGGAAATCACCCCATTTCTTAGAACTGAATTGTATATTTTTATTATCCTGCATTTCTCTTCAAAAAACTTTTAACTACTCTATGTCTACCAAAAGCCCACGTTAACCAAACTTTGAAAACATTAACAAATATCTAAAAGGACATAACTCTGACCCTTTGTTGGTAAGATGTCCTCATATGAAACACTAGTGCACTATCATCTGTCCTGATGGTGCAATTCCACAAGCATTTACTCCAGTAAATCCATGAGTCCTTGTCAAATAGCGAATTTTATGACATTTCTCTCATTCATCATGCTCCTATTCCAGAGTCAGGTTCACCATGGCACCAGTTATGCTGATAAAACAGAGAAGTATCATGCCTGAATAAATTCCGGTTTAAAAAAAAAAGTATCATTCCATTTTAATAGTGTAACTGCTGTTTATTAAAAATGTTTAAGTCACGGCAAGGGAAACTACAAGATTTATGTGGGAGGACAAATTGAGGCAAGGGAGAGTAGAAAGCATGCTGACATGGAAAATCTTCTTTGCAATAAGAGGGCGGGGGAAAAGCTCCAAAAATTGTACCCTGACAACTACTAGCTTTCAGATAACAGCCCCATTTACTTCAATACAATTCAAATATCTAATAATATTAAATTTTTAATATGCAGTAATAATAATAATTGTAATATGGGATTCAACAAGATGGTAACTGCATCTTCCAAATGCTTGATACATAAAAAAGCAATGAAAGCTCATGACAAAAAAACCTGAACTGGTACCAAGCCATTCTGCTGATACAAATGCATTTTTTAAAAAAAAAAAAATTAAAGTAATTTTATCTTGGTAGATTTTATGCCAGATCAGGTATCATCCTTCTTCCTGCAGCTGGTATAAGGCAGTTATAAATACATCACTGTGTGCTCTGCCAGGCTGACAAATAGATGAGCAAGTTCTCACATCTGACCTGATTCAAATCCACATGGCTTGGCTATGCTGCAGCACTCACATGTAGTGACAAGTATTGATGATCACGGCCTCACAGGATAGCAGGCACTCTTGGACTCTCCAAAACACCCAGGGCTCAGGCACCAATATCTGGGATCAACACAATGATTTCTACAGTATACTTTCTTTTCTTAAGCATAAGTAAATGAATAATGTTTCTAATAATTACTGAAAATTTAAAAAAAAAAATCTTATCACAATCAAAATCTTCTGATAAATTCAAAAGTCTTAGATCTGTTAGGAAGCTTTCAGTTCACTTCAGTGGGGTATGGATTGGGCCTTTTATCTCCTACCTGCAGCTGATTTAGCTACAACTAAGACTTGACAAAATCCTGCCAACTTGAGCATGTCACTTCATAATAAACGGTGCTTTTAAACTGAAACTAACTGAAAGACTGAGCTTTTGATGACTGCTTGCAATTACATTTTCATTTCCCTTCGTTGACTATGCACATAAGTGCTGTAAATCTCATTTTAAATGAGGTCTTCAAGGGTAACTTTGGCAGCCAAAGAGGAGCAGGCATCATGTTTGAAGTACTGTAGGATCCTTTTTTCTTTCATTTTTTTTTTTAATCTTTTGGACTTAGTTCAGTCTCAAACAAATTCATTGCTCACCTATCTCAGATGACATTTTAATTGTAGCTTTTAACTACACATACGCTAATGGAGGAAAACTGACTAGAACGTTCTTTGAGTATTCATTCAGATGGAGGGGCCTTACTGTGAATTTTGTTTGCACCATTAAATTTTATATTAATGCGATACCAATAAATATTATTAAATACAATGGCGAAAAAAGGCCTCTAAAATAAACTTTCTGGATATAAGAGGATTTTTTTAAACTTTATTTGCAGAATATAAGCATTTAAAATCAAAATGTGATTTCATAATTCATGGAGTTATGCAAACAATTTCCTAAATTTCCATATCTGTTACCTCTTTTTGCTTAGGTTTTTTTGCATTCTTTCAAAAATTCCCACACTATGTGTGCATATATATATTTATATGCCCAGAGCTAGAAAATCTCAGGGGTATTTTTATTTACTTATTTTACTTTCAGGCATCACAAAGTTTACCCTTTTCAAGTCAATTCTGTGACCCTCATAAAAGATGTTCTCTAGATTGTCTATATATTCAAAGCCTCACTGACAATACTTATATTTGTGAAAACTTAAAAGCACAGAAGGATGGTCATGCAAAAAAAGGGAAGTAGAATCCCCACAATTCACAGCTGCATGAAACAAATAAAGGACTGTCCCTCCACATCCTACCACATTTGCTAAGGACCTTTCTTTTCTTTTGTAGCACTAGTGTTCAGTGCAATTCTTCATATGTTTATAAACACTAGAGATATATGTGGAACAATATTCATAGGTTTCATGTGCTTGTTGGTGTTTTAGATATGTATACTTTAATTTAAAAAAAAAAAAAAACAAAAAAAACAACACATCGCTGCAGAAACCTTGAGACTAAAACCAGTTTCTTTCAGCTTTGACAAAATAAGCAACACTCTGTTGCAGCTTTGCAATATTAATTGCTTAGTCTTCTTCTTCTGGTGAATGTTATTTATAACAAACTTAAATAGCTAAATGCAGCTGAAAGCCATTAAAGTAAAAAAAGTAGGAATCACCCATTACATCTGCTTTTCATAACAAAGGGATACAAAGACCATATTGAACATTCATTCCCATTTCTCTAAACCCATACTCCCAAAACAGAAGCCCAAAATCCAACCTCAAAAATGCATGGTGTCTTAGAGGCGTAAAAAAAGGAAAAATAAATAGGAAAACACATGCTGCAAATAATGCACAAAAAATTGAATTGTAAATAAAATATTTCAGCACTAAAATTTATAGGAAGCAAGCATAAAAGCTCTCAACTTTAGTAACTATCAAAACACCAATTGGAAGACGAAGATATTTGAGGATTTTGATGTCTGATTGTCAGAAAAATTCTCTGTTATATGGAAGTGGTAAAAAAGTACCTCTTCATTAAAAACTTCACAGAAGAGCTAGGTGTCCTATATATTGCTGTAAAACTGAAAGGCAGAACTTTTTTATACCAAAACTACATTTCTAGCACACAACCCTGTAAACCAACAGAAAAAAAAAAAAAAATAAAAACAACACAGCAACATAATAGAGGAGAATGCAGCCCATGGTGCTCAACTACCCACTGCCATCAGTAGGTGCCTTTCAGCTGGCCTTGGTGAGATGTGAGTGAGGATGTCCCACACATAACCTGTTGCTGCACAAAGTTCTCCAGCTTTGGAGGCAATCTTGAAACCTGCACTCAGCTGTTTAAAACACACATTTTCTGATGGGAAATGTAAATATGAAGACATACCTATTACAGCAGAAAGAAGTGAGAGCAATGACTTATACATTTGCCCAAAGAGAAGGGCTCGGAATTAAAATTTTAGACTATGCTGGAAACTTGATGACCACTAAAAAACACTACAGAAGATAAGTACAAGCAGAAGTCTGACATGAATACCCCTAGCAATTCCTTTCCTCAAGATGTTCTCATCAGGACTATATTTCTTCACTCAAGTTAAAAATCTAGTTTTTCACTGAAGCTATGAATCTGGTATATTTAACAAAACCAATGGCCATATGATGTTAAAAAAGTTACCCAGAATTCAGTGAAAAGTTCTAACTGCATTTTAAGACATTCTATAAAGCCTAAAAACTTCTTAAAGCAGCATGAGTTCTTCAGACTGTAAGACTAAAATATATATTCTAGCTTCACATTCATTAACAAAATATTCACATTTACTTTATGCTAGATATTTTACAGAAATTGCCAGAAAGGTCCGGTATCTAAAAGAACCATTTGCTACAATTATTTTGTAATTCACATCACTTCAGCTTCTCAACTGTACTACCCTGCTTTGTGCAGGGCTTGAAATTTTAAAAGCTTATATGAAGTTGTAGTCCTAACTCCTATTACCTTTATTGAAAAAACGGTGCTTGATTTCTGAAGACTCTTTGAAAATCCAGAAATAGAGATTTATATATTAACTCCAGCAGCCTTATGCTTCAGATGTAGCTAAACAACTTATTCCAGAAGCAAGACAGCTTGAACCTAAAACATGATACATTGCCTGATGAAGGATTAGTTATGTGATCCTAAAAACTTACACAGGAAATGTAAAAAGTCTGGTTGCTATGTAGGTGTATTTAAAAATCTTACAAAAAGTTTAGAAAAAGCTTTATATCTGCACTTTAGAAAATAAATGCCTCCCTTTTCCCCCTCAGAGCTAACACTTTTGTCAAAAACAGAAAGCAAAGCAGTGCTTAGAAAAAGGCAAATACAGATTTATTTAAACAACACCTCGAAGAAGCAAAGTAGGCTACAACTCACCTTTCGTAGCACACTAAAGCCACGATTAAGTTGTTTGTTTAATCTTTCCTAGTAAAAGAAGCAAAGACTAGTCTTTGTAAGCTTACTGCAATAAAGCTTACTGCCCTCAGAAAGTGCAACGTTTATAAGAGCAGTTGCCACTGTAATTTGTATTGTTATTATTCATGCTCTTTTACAAACAAAAATTGTGGAAAGACCCAAAGACTGTGGGGCACTTAACTTTTCTCAAAATATTCTTTTTCTTCTCAGGTTGTACCAAATAACTATCAGAGTCCTAGTGAGAGTCATGACATATGTGAACTTGCTCATTAACTGCTGAGAATTTCACTATTTCTAATCATCTTTTTAAGGGCTTATACACAGGCTAATATTAAACCCTTGATTTTAACATATTTGTATATGGTGCCCTTTCCACACGGCATTTTTGCATCTCGTGAGCAATTGCTTCTTTGAGCTATCAAAGTGACATCCCTGTCTGCAGAATGAACAATCCATCAAACTTTGGGACTAAAATTTTCAAATCACTTTCTCTATTCAGTCTCAGGATCAGTCTCTCCTCCAGCAGTATCTGAAACAAGAATGATTTTGTTCTTTATTCCTCATGGTTGAACAACTGAGGTTTTTCCTGGAATTTAAACTAAGTTAATGACTAATATCATCATCAACAAACCAACTCTTTCCTCCCTCAGTTATTTGGTATTATTCTTTAAGGGCAGTCATAAAGCTGCAAAGAGAGACAAAACACTCAATGGCTTTTAAATAAATGCTACCACATTTTAAACATGTGCATGTTTGCAAAAGCTCTAAGCCCCTATTGCTCAAACCACTTGTGGTTTCTCAGCACTTCTTTTTTTGAATGATTGTGTCTTTATAAAATAAACATGTTTGAGACTAAATTACTTGTATGTCTGTTGGGAATAATTATAAAATTAGCTTGTTCTAATTTACACTTGCAGGTTTTAAAAACATAACTAAATAGCATAGTGAGTCTCCTGGTGAAACCAAAGTCTGGCATGTCAAACATGGTTTAAATCACACACATGGAATTTGATTTTCTCAGTGCAGCAGTCTGATCTCTACAGCAGGCTTAGTCCTTTGGTTTTGACTTCTAATTCTCCAAATAAGTATTCTTTTTGTAGGTCTCTAGAGACATTCATTCAACATGCCAATAGGTTGTGCAATATATTACACAAGTAGTTCAATTCCAGACACAGAGCTGTGATTTTCAAAATGTAGTATCTTCATGCCTGGTTTCAGCAGTTTGCAATATGCTGTTCATCCATAACACATAAAAGATCACAGGTCACTGAATATCTCAGTGTCCCAAATATGATGGACAGATGTGCTATGGTTCCAACTACATTACCTAGGAAGGTATTTAAGGTCCAGTTTACACTATTGAGGAGAGCAACACATATTTTAACTGTGTCCTTCAGTCCCACTGATTTCAGTGACCTAAATTATGTTTTTTCAGGAAGACAAATTATCACATTATCACAATGCTTCCATTGTACTACCTGGCAGAGCATGTTACATTTTTATGCATTAGGTAGTCACAACTGCAGATAATTATTTCCAGGGAACTGCAATGATCAGCGTATTTCTGAAGTGTTTTCTGTTACTCCTGTAGACAAAACTGGTTGATGCAATCCGTATTCTCATACTAATATATGAGGATTCCGTTCAAATAGTCTCAGTCAGCAAAAGCCAACTCTGGTAAACCAAAATCATACTCAGCTTCCTCCTCTCTTGCTCTGGACTTGCCACCCAACATCTTTTCAGCAGTGGATTTACAACTCCATGAATTCAAAAAGAGCTGCATTTGTGATGAAAACTAGTCATTTCATATGATAACAAAGATGTGTTTCCTCTCTCAGGGACTAGAACAACTTCTGCTATGCATCTTATAGCTTGCCTTTTTATTCAAGGCCAGAGGAGACGCAAGTCGTACTTTCTGTACCAAGATAAGGGGGATTTAGTTTCTGTGTTTACATCCTCCTTTTGATCCCTCACAGCTGCAAAGGTTACATTACCCTGTCCTTGTCATCACAACTTGTTGTACATTATTTTAATCTTTTTATAAATACCTGAACAGGTTATTTTATTTTAATCACATCATAACTAATACTTTATCCAGCAACTTTTCCACGTATAGTCTGTGGTTTCAGACTTGTTCCACATTTCTCAAGCACTGTAAATTCCCTTTCCTTTGTCTTAGGGACTTTTTAACAGTTCTTTTCTACCACTTCTCCTGCTTCTTCTCTGCAATATAAATATATATCTCAACAGAATCGCATTCCTAGCCTTAATCCAACTTCAGTCCTGCCAGGTATAGTAGAAAATCATAACATCAACCCCTTCACTCCCTTTTCTTCCCCTACTAAAAAGAAGAAAAAAAAAAAGCTTCTTGGGCATTCTCCTGCCTTCCACGACACTTCCTGCATCCCCAATTTGGGAAAACCTGTGCTTATTGTTGTTACACACACACATGTATTATTAACACGTGTATGTCTGCATATACATGTGTGTGCACTTATACCTATATGCCTATGTATGAAACTGTCTATTTATTTACAGGACATTTATGGATATATGTTTGTACATTGAACATATCCATACACATGTATATTCTATAGGTAGAAGAGACACATCACACATATTTAAGTGGTTGTGCAGGGTGCAAAGCACTACAACGTACACTGCCACTTTTTAACATCCTACATCACGTATTTTTTCCAGTGCATTCTCAGGAGTTGATTTGTTCTCTAACTCAGTAAAAAAGTCAATAGTAAACACTGTATTTAAAAGCCTGAACTACACATGGGGTATTTTACCAGTGTGGTTTTTCAAGTGCACTTGAGTTTACCTTCTGGCTATTTTAAAGAATGAGTAACTCGTTCTGCTCCATTCAACAATATCCACTCCTCCCTCAACCTCACTCTTCTGTACTAATCTCTTCTTAGACACAAAAACACCTGAGCTGCTATGTGTTAAAGAGGTGTATTTTAACCAGGTGCATTCCCTAGCGTTTCTGTTTTATAGTAGTCACCTTCCCAAACTGAAAATGGCTGATCAGTAATCTGTGGACTACTAGAATATGAAACAAGAAAGGTAACAAAATATTCCCTTGCATAATTTTCTATACTAATCAACGTTTCCCTGTTGTATTTGTTCAAAGTTATAACATGCAGCAGTAAACTGAAAGTCAAGCTAACAGTTACTGAAAGGCAGTTCCTAGACACAAAACTTCACACACTTCACTGGCTCCACTGACTCCACTTTCAATCCTATATGCTGCTAGAAATGCAAATAGCACTCATTTCTCCTCCTTCTATGGAAGAATAACAATAAATCTTCCCAAATGCAGCCAGTGGCTGTTTCAGAGACCTGGCTTTGTATTTGAATAATTAGATTACAATCAATTAGTGGAAATATCCAAAATAAACAAGTCAAGACAACATCCAACTTCCTGGAAAGTTAACTTTCCCCAGCAAACCAAACATTTTAGCAGTATTAAAGCTCTGTTCTTATTTTAGGAAAACAGCAACCCTCCTTTCCTTGTTTCATTTACAATATAACTCTTATTCCTGCATTTTGTTTCCAAAAAACATCACAAAACAGGTCAAGCTCCTTGAGGCAAATATTATTTCTGGGGACAGCATTTACTTTCTGACACAGCTCTCTGTTCAGGGAAAAGACTGACCAGAGCACACACGTGCTCAGTCATAAACCAGACACGTATGAAAAGTGCTGCTGCCCCAAGGGGTCCTTGTTTTTTAAAAAAGTCAAGGAAGAAAGAATTAAGATATGCATAGGGAGGATTGTTGGCTTGAACTTGAACTATGCTGTGATGAAAAAAAATTACGCCACTCATCATAACTGGGAGGGAAGGTACAGGAATGTTGAAGGCCAATTTCTGGCCTTCCACTCCCAAGGACCTGAGTTTTCCCTGCCTGAACTGGTAGCACACTGGCATGTTTCTCAGCATGTGTTCAAAGGATTCATCCTACACTTACACACAATTTACAGACTTAAACTTTCTGTGTCTAATGCAGAAGTGTATAATGTCAAAAATAAGGCTAAATTAATCCTCAAGGGCGTTAGTTTTGGAGCAGGCTGTGGGTAGGAGGCAGAGAACAGTTACCATTTTTCTTCATGAAGTCTGCAGCCACTGAACAACTATTTAAGCTGAAGTAGTAGTTAGATATTGGGAAGCCTCAGACCTCACAAACTACAACTTTTTTTCAGCGATACTGTTATTTGATCCTGCCTGTATAGCTCAAGTTCCTCCCACAGTTTCACACAAGCACCAGTTCACACATCTAGAAACTGAATCTGCTCCTGTTTATGTTTGCGAATTTCTGTCATTAAGTGCAATCCTTAAACCCTGCTGGGTACTGATAAGCATGAACTCCGAGCTCTTCCACTCCCACAGAGTAACACAGAGCAAGCAAAGTGCTGCTGCTCTGTTTGTGCACCCATGGGGGAAGTACGCACTACAGAGACTTCAGAGGTACTGATTTTTTTAAAAATAAAGAAGTGCAGCAAGTCAAATCTAGCCTATTACATATATCACTGAACAAGGTTTAATGAATGTACCAGAAGCATGGAGCAACCTCAAGAAAGGAATAATTTCTGCTCAATTTTTAGAAAATACAAGAGCATGTTGTTTCACCAGAGGACTATGCTTTATACAGGCAACTGAGTCTCACAAGGATGGGAAGAAAATTATTTGACTGTAATCAGCAAGTTTCCACAGTATATACTATTAAATATTTAAGGCTATTACTTTACCTGAGTTCTCCAGTGCAGGAAAGAAGAGGGAAGGGGAGGGGAAAAAAAATCAGGCTAAATTAGATCCTAACTTAGCAAATTCTCATTTCCTTCAACATGAGTTTTGCCAGAAAGAGATTAAGCTCAGGTCATATTAATTTATCTGTAAATTATTATTAATACATTTTCATGTATGCTAGCATAGCAATTTTTCACCCTGCATCTTTAGCAATCTAACACTGGAACACATTCCTTTACTAGGAGTCCACAAGTCCTCCAATAGATATATCACTGCAGCAAGAAAATTTCTTTCTCCTTTCATGAGTGGTTGAGAATTCTTCCAACAACAATTTATCCTTTGAGATTGTATATGTTGAGTAAACTTAAAAAACTACAAAATGTAAACATTTGAAATGATGGGCAACGGCATCACAAGGGGGAAGAACAACAGGAGCACCAGGGTAAATTAGAACAATTTTACTCAGGAGCATTTTTTGCA
This sequence comes from Xenops minutus, assembly GCA_035221455.1. Classification (NCBI taxonomy): domain Eukaryota; kingdom Metazoa; phylum Chordata; class Aves; order Passeriformes; family Furnariidae; genus Xenops; species Xenops minutus. Next base: position 21,676,223 of record JAWWEE010000122.1, on the reverse strand, counting down.
CTAACTAATGAATAAGTGACCAAACCTAAAGCCTAAATTCAGAAACCAAAGACTCTGAAAGAACATTTTAATACCAAAAATATTTTAACTGCCTTTTGCTAAGCAAGAAGGTGATGTAACTCTTAATGTCTACATATCCATACAATCATAAGGGTATGAAGGTGATTATAGCTTTCTCATTCCCTAAAGTAGTAGAGTATATATAGTACAGTAAGCACTTACAAATTCATAAAAACTCCATCCCTACATAGCGCTGCTTTAAACTACTGATCAAGGAAGTTCTATCATACTTACAAAGAAAACCTCAAAATAGCTACATCAGCACAAAAACACAAAATTGATTTTTGGTCAATCTTCTGATTTCTCTTCAGCTTTGTTAAGAGTTGTCTTTTTGTTTTTTCTCTTTTCCAAACTATTTAACTGCCAAAAAGTAGACTTATGCCATGCTGTTCTTGATAATCTAAACATTGACATAAAACTGGAGCCTTCATTCTACCATCCTGCTAAATGCAACGCTGAACTGGCCAAAAGTAGATCTGCAGATGCAGTTGCAGGATAGGTAGTGATCAGCTTGTGCTCATTAAAACAGACTACCACCTTCGAATAGAGAATGCAGCCTCTTTCACACAAGGAATTGGAAATGAACACATGAATTTCAGCCCCTTTGGACAGAAACTGAAACAGGCCTGTGTTCCCCACCTGCATTGCACTGCACTGCACGGCACGGAGGACACAGGATGGTCAATCTGCTGCGTGTGCAGTAACTGTTAGTAATTGTCACATCAAACCTAACCGCTTTTTTCAAAATTTGTCAAATGGAAATAAGGAAAGAGAAGTGCTGTGTAGATTTCTGCATCAAAAATTGTAATTAAGAGTTCAGCACTAAGCTGCATGTTATACTCCTTAATGTTCCTTGCAGGCTTTAATTCAACACTTGAATTTATAAAAAGTCAGACCTTTCAGCATAACATGAAGCAAGAATCATTGAGGAAGGCATATCTCTAAAAAGATTTCCAGAGTTTTATTCCCTTCTCAGTCTCATACTTCTGACAAACAGAAGTAGGATAGGTATTCACAGCTTAATTTTGAATGTGTTATCTCAATTAAAATAGATCTCAAGGCATTTCTCTCCTCACATCAAACTCTGCACTCTCATGCAACAATACGGAGCAGTGAAGACAGCAGCAGGCAAGCCTATACATTTTCTTTGAGAAGTGGCATGGAGAAAACCCTGCTGTTTTTAAGAGCTCTTGCTGAGTGTGTGGAACTATGATGAAGTGAACTTGGGCAGGCCAGTTTAATGGCATATGGAAAATATCACAAGTTCCAGTAGTAGAACAAATTAACAAATTGCTATCCACTTTGTCATGCTGATCTACAGGTATTTGCTTATCTTCAGAGTCTTTTCTGATACCTGAGATAGAATTACACATTCCATTCCCAATACAAGTTAGGTTATCACATATTGCACTTACTACAAAGCACAAAAAGTTTAAAAAAACCCCCCACAAAATAAACAAACCCTCCATTGACAAACTTTCTATGAGCTCATAATAAGGAACAGTGTCTTATCAACAGATGCAGTCTCACCTTTACCAAGAAAAGCTGAAATGTCGCTTTCTCCTATTCAGTTTCCAGGAACAAAAGAAATTAACTCCACCCTGTGGACAAAGAACATTTTTTTAATGATTAGTGATATTCTGAAAGAAGGTTTAAATCATTACAAAATAATACAGACCTTCCAATTCTGGTATGATACTCAGGTAAAAATGCAATGCTATCTGAAAAAGCCCACTGATGGCATATAGCTAGTTATATATTTACTACCTTATTTCAAGAAGTAACATGTAAACACTCCTATGAACTGCAGTTCGTTCACAGCAAAGGATTTAATAATAGTGTTTTATGAGGAAAATTACACTTTTATATATTAGGTCCACTGCCAAGATAAAATGGTAATCTTGCAACCCACTACACAATCTTCAGCCACACAGTTTTCCTTTACATCTTAACAGAGGCCTGAGAAGATTGAGATTATATGACACACATTATTAAAATAATTCCGGATGCCCTAATAATTTACACCTCTTACAAAGTAAGGATCATCATTCCTCCACGTCATAACAAACACACCAACTCAAGGACTTCCATAGGAGTAGGATGGGATTTGTATGACAAGAGATGTCATATGTCTTAGGGTGAACGCAACAGTCTCATAAGCAACAGAAAAATCAAAATTCATTTACCCTACAGTATAACTATAAAAGCTTTACTGTAGTCCTCAGCAAGTGCAGCTTCAGTCAGCTGCAGAGGACTGAGGACAAGGCTGAAAAATTAATCATAGAGGCTAGAAGCAAAAGAGAAAAGGAAGATAGAACAACAGCTGCAGAAGGATGATGATGACGGTGAAAGCTGCTGGAAAATTAATGCACTACATGCTCATGTTGTAAGGAAAAGAAATTTCATGCATTGAACAAAAGACACAAGAGCAGAGAGGCAAGGAGAAACAGGAAGACTTGAGCCTCACTGCGTTTGCTCTTTAATGAACTACTCCATTATTACAGTAATTTAATATCTAAATTATTCATTTAGATAGCTTCCCAAAATCTTTATAATCATAGAATCATTTAGGTTGGGAAAAGGCCTTTAAGATCATTGATTCCAACCATAAATGTCAGTGCTTATCTTATCTAAAGTAGTTTTACATGTATCAACACCAATTCAAGAGTTGCAGAATGGCTCCCTTTCATTCCTATCCCAAACAGAGGCCAAATACTTATCATTTTCTTCACAATACTGGAATACCTAGACATTTTACAAGGGCATAAATACAGTTGACTTGATGAAAATGGCCTAATTCAAGTGGTTGTCTTTGTTCCTGCAGCAGGTTTGTCATTCTATGTTTTTTATAACATGTTGTTTGAAAGGAAAAATTAATGGATTTTGTTATTAAATAACTTGATCTTAAGTTGGTACACCCTGCAAGTGAATGTCCCCAGTAATCATCATAGTACAGCCTCTCCTCCTAGAAACAATAATTTCCATTTACAGCCTTCAAGCATATGATTTCACTTATTTTTAAAGGCTTCTTTAAAAGAAGAATTTTACCATGCTAAAACAATATTAAATGCACAAACGGTGATACATCTCACTATAGACAGACAAGGCGGGTCTCTCTTCCCTAACCATAATACTCCATGTAAGCTTCCAGCTTCTAAAAAGCATGTTGCCCTATTTGAAAATGCTTTCCACTCTTCTCCTTAATTGACTTAGTTTTTCTAATTGCAGTCAACAGAAGTTGCCTAACAAACAAATGTTTCAGCTCGCATTTGACCATATGCTATCTCTACGGGCTGGGTTAAAAATATAAAGACTTTCCTTCATTTTATTCTCAGAAACACAGAAAAGCCAAGAAGGAGTAAAAATAATTCCCTAAAAAGCAAGCAGTACAATTTATGCTGTGCTTTATCGGACCAATATAGCTGTGATTTGACATCCATGTGTCTGACTGCAGAACTGGTACATAACCAATACATGAGCCAAAGATGTCAATGCCCATAAAAACATGAAGAGGATTCAGTTAGTATTCACTCTAAATTGCATAGAAAACACTTGCAATTCTGAGCTAATTTATCTTTCCTCTTAAACCCTGCAAGAATAGAGACAGAAAGTTGAACTTAACCCTGGCAAGTAAGCTGATATTATGACAATAAAAAGTTGGGAAACAGTAAAAGAACCATAAAAATGTCCTGTTCCATAAGATAAGGAAGCTTTTCGCTACAACTTATATTTGTTTTGACTTCTTAAACGAAGCTAAGCTGTATTTTCATTGTTCTTTCACAGCTCTTTCAAAAGGAGAAACCACTCTGACAACCCAAGAACCAAAGGCCCACAGCCACTGACAGGAAAGTGCCCTTTCCCCCCCTGCCATTTGTCATTTTTACAGGCAAATGCTTAGAGAGAAGCACAGATTGGAATAATTACACAGAAGGTTTGCGGCTAATTAAACACATTACTCATCATCAATAGTATTTAAAATCTATAGAGAAAATTAATAGATGCCATCAGAAAATTTCTAAGGGAAACAGATTATAGAAAAGTGTTACAGACTGAGGAATAAAAGATTTCACTTGATACAGCCTCCATGGGGGGAGGGAAGAATGGAAAAGTGAGAATTTTTTTGTAACATGTGAACATAACATATAGAAATATATGGTTTGATTGTAGAAACTCAGGTAATTCTTCTGGACGTCAGTTTTCATCACTGGCTTCAGTTCTCATATTACCCAACATTAACAATAGAATGAAATAGAAACGCATTTGCAGTTGTCTGTTCCTACCAGTTTTATCAGGGGGAATTAGAACTGCAATACAGACAAGAAAGTGAGTAGGCACATCAATCTAATTACAAATAGACACAAAAAGAATTTATCTTAATCTAAATCAATTCCTCTCCTCCTATAAGAATACATGATTTCATAAGACAGAGTCACATAAAATAGCACTTTTAGTAACATCGGGGCAATTGGAAATTTGCGTTTTTATAGTGGCATATCAGTGAGACAAGCTAAGGCTCTAAATGAAAAAAAAAAACAAAACACAACAAAAACAACAGAAGATTTAGCAAAACACTGAACTGACAAGGACCTTCAACTGCAGAGAACTGAGTCTTTGGAAGGACAGGATTTTAGCAGGAAGGTGGTAGTGTCCACTGTGACCAGTGACAACTGTGAAGTCTTCTATTCCTCACACACAGTCAAACACATGGGGAAATGGCAGCACACAGACAGTAAGATACTGATAATCTGCCACCTTAAACATAATTCACAGATATGGCTAAACTCTTCTCCATAAGTTTCCTAGCTTTCCTATGGCTGCCAGTGTTTAGGTTATTAGGAAAAACATAAGGCCCTTTCTTACAATATTCTTAGAGAATACAGCTTTGCTGTGCACTGCAGGCTCATTTATTTTGATGCATTTCTTACTATTTCCTGTTTTCAGTAGTTATTGTGCTGCAAATTAGTGCCATCTGAGAGATTCTCCAAGGTGCAGGCACTAGAGGAACTACAGGTGATCTCCTTCCTATGCAATGAAGCCCTTGTCTTGCTCACACTTTACCATATCCTTCCATAATATGCTTTCCCTGCCTATGGCTCCATGCCATTCAGGTATTCACACACTGAACCTTCTTTGCTCATTTGTTAGAACGACAAGCACCTATCTAAACAGAGACTATGAAACATGATCCGTTTTCAACTAAAATCCACCAAAAAAAGACATTTCAGACTGTGTTTTGAAATAATACGCTCAAATATTTTCTTAGTATGAAAAGAATAAACTCTGCCCTTCCACTCTGGAAAGTCCATGCAAAGATAAGGAAAATGGGGCATTTGCCTTCTGTATTTGCTGTGACTATTTCCATGGCACACAAGTACCACAAATCAGAGGCTCAATGAGTAACGCTTACTTCATAATTCATGAGACTAGGACAGAGTTATCCCAGGATTAATGAGATACAACACAACCATAAACAACCAAGACAAGGGCCCTCATTGTTTGATATGGTAATAGATTCTGCATTTCGGGTTTTTTGAGGTTTTGGGGAGGGTTGTTGGTTTGTTCAGTTTTTGGGTTTTTTTGCTTTACTTTGTTTTTCAAATGCATAAGTCTTTGATATTTAAAAGTCCAATAAACAGCGTCAATATATAATTAATAATCCACTCAGCTTCAGAGGATTTTACTGCTTCCCTATCAGCAGAAATTCAGTAACACTGTATGCATTACCACTTACTTCAGAAAAGAAACCTAGCCATGAAACATACATAATCACTTAAAGTCAACTTTTAAAGATTTTGAACAAAGGTTGAGTACAAACAAAATGCGATGGTATAAATATCCCTTAAGTTTAGGTGGCTCTATTGAGACTTATCAGACTTGTCAATATTAGAATACTGTATTCTAGGCAGTCGTGAAATTAATACTTGAGATATTCTAGTGTTGTTTTCAACTCCAAAGCTGAAGAGAAAAGGCACTACAAAAATCATGTGTGTTGACATTATGAGTCATCTATTTATGCATTTTAAAGTAACTACGACTATTAGTTTGAGGCATGTAAGTTTAAAGGAAGAGTCCAAAAATACATTTCAAAGGACTAAGATTAAGAATATAATTTTGGCTTCCACCTACATTTAGCAACTGGAAATTAATTTCCAGCCTCAGGCATAGACTGGATCCAAGGACCTATTTTGTTCTCTACACACAAACTGGCTGGCACTATTGGTAGAAATGCTAAGGAACAGCTGGTTGCCATTAGCCAGCTTCACTTTCCTGTAGTGGGTGCTTGTGCAAGACTGGTTGCACGTACCTAGCTGAGGACATGCAGCATTCAGGTCGTCCTCACAGAGACACTGAGAGCAATACAATCTCTACCTCCCACAGCTGGCATGCAGTGTGCAAGTAGGACTGCCGGGACAGTGGTCCAAAGAGAAACTGTAAACCCAGGTCCCTCCTCCTTACTGAGTGCACACATTGCACATCATATGTGTCATCCACCTGAAATAGTCTCCTAATGAACCCTCTTCTCAAATTAATCTGTAACTCAGTGTTGATATAGTAGGCCACAACTATGGAATGCCTATTAAAACAGAAAAATATTTATCCAATTCAGCATCCAATTCTGGGTGCGCCTCCATAAATTTGAAACCTTCCACTGAAACAATAGGATTATCACTATAGTAAAATATGTTAAAATAATCCATGCATTTGACAGTTCCAACGTGAAAAGATAGCTATATTGGACAAGGTTACTAACAGAAGTTACAACATTTCAATTTTTATTCTCCCTTTTTAAATAAGGCTAACAATATAACTAGACAGTGAGAAACACCCAGCGAAGTGAGAATTGAGTTCAAGTTGGTGCAGTGAAAAACAAGGAAGCCAGAATACCAGCATAAAAATCAGAGAAAACTCTAAAGTGATCCTTATTTACTACATGATGTGCTATTACTATTTTAAACAAGGAACAAGAACGCTTCTCTCCTATTTTCAAACGTCATACACATCTCTGCATTTTCCAATAAAAAGACCACCACATACTGTAAATACAATGTGGTGAACTGGAGGTGGAGGCACACAACAGTCACAGACGTGCTTTCTGAAAGGACACAACCACGTTGCCTCATAAGCTACAACGGAAATGCCAGCCAGATCTCCTCCACTTATGAATAGACTTCACTGCCTTGAAAGGAGAGGAAAAAGAAGGGGGACTTTCAATTGCAACTTCGAATATGGCATATTTCAATTTCAAACCGGATGGCCAAAACCAAAAGAACACACATGTGAAAACTGGTAACTCAACAAATACTGCTTGCTTGATGAAATCCCGTAACAACAGTAAAATATTGAAGTAAAAAGCCATTTGTGAACCAAATGGTTCAAAAAATGTACTTACTACAGCAACTTATTAATTCACTGCAGTAGAAAGCAATTTGTGAATTGAATCTTGGAGCATATTTCCTTTAGCTTTTGTTTACTTCAGAGTTGAATGTTCTTAAACTACACAGGCAGCATACTAAATAACAATCATAGGGTTTGTGTGTACTTATATTGTGTATGTGTAAATATATATATAAAAGTTGTATGAGTACTGGGAATGATGAGAAGCCTAACGCCACAGAAATATATCATAGGCATGAAGAGTGTGTAAATTACTCCTGAATTATTAAGGGTCAGAAGGTCAGCCCACATATGCAGACCTCTCCTCAAAACAAGGTTACCACAGTGACCTCTTCAGAACTGCTTCCTCCTGGTGTATTTTTTTGCCTTTCTCTACTCCAGGTTTTCCACGTAGTTGAAATTCCACAGATGGTCCCCATCACCCCCAAAGAAATGCTCTTTCCAGATGAATTCCCCAGAACACAACTTCATGTCTTTGACAGCAGAAGGATATTTTCCAGAAATTCGTGATTCCCAAAAGCAAAACAACTGGCTAATATCTAATCATTCCATGATCTTAGAAAATCTGGTAGAAGTATAAAAACATTTCAGAAGGCAGTGATGTGTTGGAAGCTCACTGACGAGCATTTGATAACTGTACGTTAAAGGATTTGCATATCCCTTCTCATAATTTCAATATGAATTGTATATTCATAATAAAGCCTATGCTTATGTAATGCTTTTCAAGTTTTAGTCAACTATTTTAGACATGGTAAACATGATATTCTAATGTCCTTTGAAAAACACACAGAACAATCAATAGTTCAATACTCCAGTCTCTCCCTTCCTTTACTATTTTGATGCTAATGACTTCCTAAGTTGATTTTCCTTCAACCACAGCCTCTGTGTTTCTCAAAGTTCCTTAAAAATTACTTATGTAACAAAAAACATTATGTCATAAGAGGGAAGATATTCTAGTATTTAATTTCCCAACTGAAGCGTCACAGCTCAACACACAAAGCTGAGCCTATAAACACTCTTCTTGCCATCACAATATGACATGATGCATACACGTACACCCTTCAGCAAAATAATCCACATTTATCACAGAATATTTGCATTCAGATTCCATGTTTAGCAATCCTTTTCCAGGATTTCTGCTTTTATCTCTGGAGAAATGCTGGCATTGTACATCCATTCTACACAAGGAACAAAATGCAGATTTTGTCCTTAAAAGAAACTTGGTATAATTACTAACAAAATCATTATTGTAAAGAAGTAAGTTGTCTGTGTGCAGAGAGGATCCATATCTCTCATACATTATAAGTGGACTTACTGAGAATGTTTATCAGGAAGAGATGTGAAACCCAGTAACTCAAGATGATACAGAAACATATATGAAGAAAATCTTTAATTTCCTACATTAGTATAATACTTTAAGGGGAAGTCATCGAAAAGAGGTAAACATAACTAGAATAAGAATAAAGGAAATCTTGATTTAATAATTGATTTTTAATCTCCTTTGCATTTATACTTCACTGACCTTAAAAAAAAAAGATCTCATTTTCACTGCCTTCTGTAACCACTGAAACAAACATTAACCCTAAACCAAATTAAAATAGGATTTAAAGGCAATGAAATAGCTCACTAAAGATTTCTTATGTGAGGAGTAAAATGCATTTACCCAAATGCTCTTTGATTCAAAATGAAGTTGCTGAAAAAAGGATTTTCCACAAGAAAGGTTTGTTCTAACTGTGGGTCAGACTTTTAAAGGCTTCGGTTCACTGTCCCAAAGCTTTCCCAGGATCTTCACAGAAGATGAGTATCATCATCTGTACCTTAAAATAGGATTCTGTTGAACAATCAAAAAACCAATAATGAATATATTAAGCTGGCATCTGGTGAGATTTTTAAATGAGCTATGGTGAGCTTCTGAGCCTTGGTAACACCACTACACATTCCTCCTCACCTGGGTTAAGACCTCAAATGCTGTAGCTCGTAGAGGCTACAGGAGGAGGGCTGTGAAGTGATCACCAAAAATAACCCAACAAAAACCCCTTCCACACCAGTGAAGTCTGGTATAAACCTGCCTGGTCACTCTCATAGTATTATCCACCAAGATAAGTTGATTTCAAGCTTTCCTCTAATTCTAAATTTAAATTTTCTGATAGCAATTCAGATTCTGAACATTGAGATGGTAACCGTTCAACACTTTCCTCAAGGATTGAAATTCAAGTTGCCTCAAAGCCTGTGCATCACTCTCTTCTTAAAGAAACACACCAGATGAAACTTTAAAAGGCAGGACACTTAATTGAATGTTACACTTGAAAATACATTAGAATTACCACTAGTATTGAATGTTTAAATAAGATTAAATGTTTTACTTTTGCTGTACCATTCCTCATATTTATAGGCTTTTTATTTTTATCTTTTCAAACAATTTTGGCAATGCAGACAGTTAAGTGATTTTTCTTAGTTTTCATTGTAGCTGACTCAGGCTTGATTTCAAATGTCTGCAAAATATATTTGATGTCTGGACTACTAATCCACAGAGGTTTCTTTTCCAGCTTGTTTCCTTGGAAGGTGATGGAATCAATTCTATTACTGTTATTTTCTGAAAAAAAAATTGATAGAAGTTCAAACACTACTGTTTTGTTTTAAATAGAGCCAGCCTTTGAAATTCAACTACCTGCCAGTGGTCTAAAATGCCTTTTTAAGCAGTTCACATAACATAGCAAGTAATAAACATAAGGCAAAACTTTAGCAAGTATGAAGATAGGAAAACACCCACATGCCATTACAGCCTGTTTTGACCTACATATACAATATAAATCAAGCATAAGGTAACAGTAGCTTAACTAATTCTATTAATCTCTGTGAGTAAGCGTTTCATTTGGCCATTTTCACATCCTGTAATTATTCCAGAGGAAACACAGGTTAAAGGTTCAACTAGCACTTAAAATGTCTCCTAAAGCATAATTATATATACAAAACCTAGCCTGTGGGTAAAATTGGAAAACCTACAAGACAAAGCATTTATTTTTCCTAAATAAACTGCTGAGTCCAATTATAACAATAATTTTTTATTTTTGTTATTAATACTCAGTTCTGTCCAAAGTGTATCTCAAAAGGAAAAGCTATCTACAACCTGCAAAATTTGGGCTATAAAACCTTAGTATTCAGCTTCTTCAAGTTCATTCAAAGGAATGAATCATAAAAGCATAGTCACAGTTGTCAATTGCTCCATGTTCTGTAGGGGATCACTGCAAGGGCACAGACCTCAAAAGCAGCCCTGTTTGTTTAATGGTAAAATATGGTTTCAAAAATACAAAATCCCTATTTGCTTTCTCATGGCTTGTTTTTGGAACAAAAACTGATTTTCAAAGATGGAAAGAGCCCACAAACTATGCACCTCGTGATGTACCTATTTATCTAAACTATGCTATTAGGGAAGAAAAACAAAGCAAAACAAAACCAAACAAAAACCAAACAAACAATTCCATAAATTGAAATTGCCTGGCATACGGTGGGAAAAGGCTGAGAAGAGGTGAGCATTCAAAACAGGCAGGAATTCAAGTCAAGCAGACAAGAGAATCTTGAAACTCTTATCTATGGAGACTCTTAATCTCCTTCTTCCCATTAAATATGCATAATGAGTACGCATTAATTTGAAACAAAAATCTTCAATTGTGTTGATTTGCCACTGGCAATTTACAAGGCACATAAATTAAAGGCTATTTGCCATTATAAACAAGGCTCTGATTTTGCTCAGCTATGGCCTCTAGATTATTGGATACGAAAACATCAATAGAAGGTGTTCATAATGAAGTTTGTAAGCACCATTTCAAACTCTGTGCTCTGGAAAACAACAACTTCTCTACTTATTTCAACCAGTGCAATTAATGGAATCTGGCAAGCAAGTTCCAATGTTTTAGTTTAAAATTAAAAAACCCTCAACTTAAAAAACTCATGAAAGGAATGGTAATGTTAAAAAAGTTCTCAAATTAGTAAACACTCGAATTAAGGATGCTCATGAAGAACGAATTGAAACCTCTTATTCAGTGCAATGGCTTTGCTCAGTATTAAAAAGGCAAGCCCTGTATGCAACCAAGGGGAAAAAACCCAAATCTAACAAAACAAAAAACCCTAAACCAAAGACCAATGCTCCTGTGACCATCCTGTTTTAGATGATGCAAACATCTACAAAATCACTGTATCACCTCATATAAAAAGATTATATAAAACCGTGGAAAGGGGAGTTTAAACTTAAATACAAAGCAAAATGACCATATTATATATTGAGTAAGAATTTTGGTTTACATAGTTTTCCATTATTTATTTTTTAAAACATTCCACACTTTTACTATAAAACCCCAAACCCACCCTAAATAGTTTTGACATATTTTTAGAGTTCTCCCAATGTTTTCCTTTCCTTAGCAATTTTTCTTCAGGCTTGCATTAACATCTCACTCACCAACACAGATGGCTAATGGATCTGTATAGGTATCTGCCAAAGGTGCCAAGCACTAAAATACAGGCAATACAACAAAGGCCAAAGTGTTTTATGTTTGGCACACTCATCCCTAATGGTTTTGACCTTGCAACATCCAGACATATAGTAAGATCAGAGAGCGTCTTGAAAGGAGTCCCCAGGTATCTTCTACATACATAATATTGTATGTATTTAGGAAGATACATCTTGGTCACTAAAACTAATTTTCTGGTTATTTCTTACTTAATTCAGTTTATATGGAAGACATCGAGGGGATAGAAAGGGACTGGAAATGCCAAAATGTTGTTTCTCCCTTTTTAGTGTGAGGAAACGTTCATCAGTTTACAAAGCAGCAGGTAACTCCAAGGTCTGCCTGACTTTCAGCACTCTGAAATTTCACAATCTTTATACAAGGACTAACTGTTCTTACACAGTTCCTGTACTGTACAAGGTACTGGGGTTTTTTGGTAACACTTGGTATTCAGGTCTCCTTGTTCGATTTCTGTTTCCCCAAGAAAATTACTCACAAACAATGTAATACCAGCACAGCAACACAGCACGGGATCCTGTCCCAAACATGTATCTGATTTCTCACTCCCTTCCTTCTTCCTTGTCCAGTGTCAACCACTGGAACAGGCTGCCCAGAGAAGCTGCGGATGCCCCATCACTGGAAATGTTCAAGACCAGGATGGATGGAGCTCTGAGCAACTCAGTGTAGTGAAAGGTATCCCTGTCCATGGCAGAGGCACTGGAACTGGATGATCTTTAAAGTCGCTTCCAATACAGGCCATTCTATGATTCTATGATCTTAGTGACCCTCTAAATTGGAGATGGGAATTAACTCTCCACATCAGTAATCCTATCATTTTGATGGTACAGCTGGTGAAAGCATGGAGCTTCAATATTTTGTATGGTGGCAGGGGTCAAGTTCTGTTGGTTTACAGCAGGAACAAAAGAAACAGGTTGGCTTTAAACATTGTATTTGTCCAAGGTAGGTTCAAAATTTCCCTTCCTCTTTCTACTCCAGTACTAGTGAGTTGCTGCACACTACGTAGAACAATGTTACTGTTGCTGAACACTGGCAAGTCCATTGCAAGCATTCCCTGCTTGGTTTTCCCTCTCAGTCAATGCAAGAGGAACTCATGGGTCACACTGAAAGTTTGCAGCTGAAGTCAATGCGCATAGTGTGAAGTATTCAAGCATGCCAAACGTGTCTCTTCTCAAACATTAGTCACTTGATTCATCCAAAGAGAAGATATATTTTTGAAGGGAGAGGCACATGGTAAAAAGAATGAAGATATTTATATGGAATCAGAGTGGATGCAGACATCTCTAGTAATGGACCTTATTCAGAATGCAAAGACTTTATAAATTGAGTGCTATTTTTTCTTAAAGCATAAATCTTCTAAAATATTTGCATAAGAAAAAGAGTGGTCAATTGATACATGTGACTATCAGAAGTATGATATTTAGAACTGAGAAAATGACAACTAGTTAGAAATAAACACTAATCAAAACAAAACCAATATGAGAATGTATGCATAGTCAAATGTAAATTCTTTTCGTTGAAGGAAAGTATGACAGCATGCACCTGTTGTTTACAACCATTAATGAAAAGGTGCCAACACAAACTAACTTGTGACTTCTCTGTGCTGCTGAGTAGAAAGAAACTAAGTCCCTCATTCAGCAAGCACCTACTTTTGCTGGAACATGTCACCCACCTTGAAAGTTCAAAGGAATGTCTCACCCAAAATGAGCTGTCAGCCTACAATAACATTTCAACACTTGGGGCTAAAATGCGAACCTAAAAAAGAGCCACACCAACACTATATACTCTGTGAAGAAGTGTGATGTATACTTTCAGTTGGGGAATAAAGTTCCCTGTTATTTTTGTCACAGATGGTCTGTCATGGCTCAGTCACTGCCCACTAGAGTAGCTATTGGCCAGAGAATTTCTACAGCTGCAGTTGGAGGGCAGAGTTAAAACTGATGGCTGTTCATTTCTAGAAGACACTCAGCACCCTAAAAGTGAGGTGTGGCATTCTCTGTAAGACACAGCAGTTACTTTAGCTTTGCTGTACAAGGGTCCTACTTAGGAGGACAAGTACGAAACAGCACCAGTTTGTAATCCTTCATGTGCTATAATTATCTTCCTCAAGTACAGTGCTGTGTCAAAGGCTAGTGCTTGACCTATTTGTACAATATGAAACAAAGAAATTAAACACCTGGAAATTAGCTATACAGCTTTCATTCTAATTCCAATTATTGACAGAAAAGAAAGGATGGGATGAGAAATTAAACACTTGCATTACTTATTAATACTTTGGAATCATATTTTTTTCTAGAAGATTAAACCTCAAACCCTAATCAGCATTCATCACCAAAACACACAGAATTCCTCCAAAGCAAGAAAATCCCCTTGCTCTTCTCACCACAATCCCATTTAATCTAGCAGCATGTGCAAAACAACCTTGGACTTCTGCAGGCAGTTTCCACACAAGCCAGCGCTCCGTCCCCATCACTGATCAATGCCTGCAGCTGCCACACTGCGCTTCCCTGCAACACCCCAGTTACTGTAGCCACTCCTGCTGTAAAGCTGAGAATGTCTTTGGGCTCTAAAGCTTAATTAAGTGTTAGAGCTTTCAAAATGCATCAAGTTGAGAAGGGCAAACAGAAATCTGCTATATCTGTTCATCTCTGCTTATCATAAATACCCTGATCACTTGTAAGATACTTAGTATCTTAACATATATAGGTGTTTTTCAGAGTTTTGTACAACCTGCAATTACTAAAACCAGATTTCATAAGGTGATTTTATGGATCTAATAAAAGCAAGCATCTGGTGTCTTCTTTGGTTTCATTTTTCAGAAGAGACCTGCTCATCTCTAAGATTTGTTCTTTGCAGAACACTTATTTTTATATATATATATATGGCTTGATTTATGGAGTACCTTCCAGTTAGAGTGTTACCTCACCATACAGAGATGCAAACCCCGTGCATCTAAGCCTACAATCTTTTTTTACATTCCACTACAAAAAAATCAGGCCAGCTACTGCTACGTGGGTAGGTTGCAGAGTTATAGCAGGCACAGCACATTGACAGAGTTGCTTTTTTAAGATACAGAAATGAAGAAATGACAATGGCAGTGATGTTAGATAGCAATTAGTGATATTAACCAGTAAATTTAGGAATGGTTTACAACAGGCAAAAGTACCCTTTCACTGCAGCTGGTAGTGAACATCTCTGTTGCTGAATGAGGCTGTGGTGTGAGACTGGGACTTAAAAAACAGACTAGGTAAGGTCAGGGCAAGAGGCTGGAGTGCCATCTCTAGTACCCACAGCCCAACAGCAGCAGGTGCTGGGAAGGTCAGTAGGAAATGGATGCTGATGAGGCATTCACCCTATGGCCCATCCTCCGGAATCACCACCAGGTTCCCAAGACAGTCCCATTCTTGTTCTGCCTCATCTTAGCAGTCATTATTGTTATTAATTAATCAAAACATGACTTCCAGGCTGAAGTATGCAGTATTTGAGAGCAATTGGTTTGGGTTTGGCCACTTCTCAACACCTCCATGCAAAAAATTTCAATCTCACAAAAACAAATATCAAAACATTTTGATAATTCCTAATGCTTTACAAATTAATTTTCATTTTGTTTCTTTCTATTGGGTAAATTTAGAGAAACAGTCTCACATGCATATAAATGACATAGAACTGTGAAACAAACAAAAATACTTAACTTCTTTAAAACCTTGATTTTCCCTTGCCTTCATCTGTGAATCTTGCAAAGTGTCAAGACTCAGTTGTGTACCTCAGCTAAAATATTCATAATATATTCCAGAACATATCATGGAATTAAGCACACTGTGTATCAAGCAAATAAATAAAAGGCATAATATTTTTTTTTAACTACATTATTACTTGTGGATAAGAATGTGTCTTCTATGGCAAGTGAAAGGATAATTTAGCTGTTGCTATTAGCTCACCTTCTGGTTGTAACTTCCAGATACCACTTCATATGATTTAAAATGACTGTCAATAACTTATTATTGATTTGACATTTACACGTGTGCCATTAACAATAATTTTCAGTTTTCATTCAGATGAACAAGGATTTTAATCTAATAATTACAAGACTAAATAGGCTACTAATACTGATTATTAAAGCAATTATTATTTGAATTAAAATTAATATTTTAATAAATGCAATTATTGTCAGAGTAATTATTTGTACTAGTACCACTGAGCCTTGCAACTCAAGAGGAGAGCCCTGATTTTGTTTTATGTTAAATGGTATATTTTTGGTGTACTTCTCACCTTTGTAATATTTTTTTCTAAAGACTGGAGGTTCAATAGCTGAATTTGAAACATTTGGCTCCATTATTTTTACTCACCTGGGTAAATAAATCCTGGCCCCACAGAGAACACAATAATTATATTTCTTTAGTGTCAACTTCCTCTGTGATGCAGAAAGTCCTTTTTAAAATACTGCCAGGTACTAAAAACATATTTAGCATTTTCTTAAAATGGAAGACTTGTAGCAGGAGACGAGTTCCCCATTATCCATCTGTTTCCAGTTGGTTTTATTCATATTACCAAACTTTCCAGATGTCATGCTCTTCAACTTTTGTCCCTGCAGAACAATAAACTATGTTCCTCTTACAAGCTCTGTATATCTACCCTTATATTTAAACATTATAAATAATTTTTAAATGAGAGATGTGTTAAATTCTTATTTTCTGTAGAGATTTCGGAGTCCAGCATTTACCAATTTCCTCTTGCAAACTACCTAGCAGAGAGAAAGGAAAGGATGGAGTGTGCTTGGTGCAGGGATGTGGGTGTTGGGGAACAGGAGCATGGGTTTAAGTCTGCTGGAAATAAAACTAGAGGTAGTTTTGCCTCCAGTGAGCCATATATATATTGAAAGGAGGAGAAGCAAAGAAGAAAACAAATGCCAGACCTGCAGGTGTGCTAACAAATTAAAACTGGAGCAGGAAAAGAAAAAACTGCTATATCCTTTCAACCTCTGCCTCACCTCAGCAATCCCTATGATGTAACCTTTCTTCTAAGGAGAACTGCATGCAGTCAATCTCACCCATAAACAGGCAGTGAATGCCTACATAGGTTGGCATAACCCTGCTGCTGCCCCCAACCATTGTCAGTCATCACCTGTAACAAGAGTCCTATGACTGTTAAAAGATGGAGAAAGGACAAGAACTGGGTACTCACTCGAGCACAAACAGTAACTCGAAAATAGACATTATGTGCAACTACAAAGTATGTTAGTTACAAAAGTTTTCAACACTACATGGTACTACCTTCTGGTTTCTCAGAAAAGCATTGAAGAATTATTCAAATAAATAATCTGTCTTTTTCTACTTATGTGATTTCTCTCAGATGAGTTACTCTAATGCAATGTAAAAGAGAATACTTGTAAGGATGTTGCGTGGTCTGCATCAAAAAAGGCAGAATCAAAATGTCTTCCTAAATTCCAAACGGTATTTTATCTCTGTACACGTCCCACTTGGAATTTTCTGTATCTAGTGAAAATACTGCTCTTTCCTTTATGAACAACAGGAAATTTTATGTTACATTACCAAGTTCCTTAAAACTAGAGAAAAGGAAGAAACTGAGTCATGTCACTCAGGTGTCAATATTGTAAATACACTAGGTAGAGCTTTCCACAGAAACTGCATAGACACTTTTAAACAAAAAAAAAAAAAAAAAAAAAGACCACTTTTTTAATATGGAGAAAACATAAGCCATGATGTTGCTATGAAAGGGTTCATGTTGTAAGCATGCTTTCTGGGATTAAAAAACACTATAAAAGACTCGTGCTTCTATGCTTTGCATCTGCAAAGTGGAACAGTGTACTTTTATGACAGCAGTGAAATTGTTTTCCTGAGAAAAAGACCAAATGGAATGGAAAGATTTCACATCCAAGACCTGTACTCATCATGGATATATACTCTGAAGTAGAGTAGAACAACCTCATAGACACCAAGCAGTCGGGCAGCACTGCACATTTAGAACAGGGCAGTAAGAAGGGCATTGAGACATGCTTTAAGCATTGAAAGTCAATACATCACTCAAACATGAAACTCAAAAACTCAGGAAGATCTTGTGAAACAGAGGTCTCCACAGAAGTGTCCTAGCAAAATAGGTCTTTGGTTTGGAGTTTACTCTAGCTTACAAACACTTCATAATCCAAAGACAATTCTAGAAATAAGTTGATGTCAAGTATACTCTGTGGACAGATTTTATTGCTCTGTTTCTTTTTTATGATTAGGTCTCCAACCCTGTACCAAGAATTTAACTCCTTTTCTTTACTAGAAGAAAGCTGCTAGTTCTTGTAAAAATTGCTTGGTAACTCAAGTCCCATTGAGCAAGTATTTTGCCTAAGGCAGTAAATTTTAAATGTGTTATGGCAAACCAGTGCTGTGGCAGGGGACCTGCAGTATCAGAAATGGAAGAATTCATGCCAGAACTGCAGGTCCCCTGCCACACAATGCTGGCAATCCACAGCAAGTTTGGGATCTGAGAGTTTGGGCCACAAGTTCTGCACAGGTTCAAAAGTCAGTTTGTGGACTGGTATTATCAACTCACAAAATTAAGAGAAATACACCTGAGTGGGATGACTTCTCAAAAGACCCTGCCATCCTACACAGATTTTGCTTCCCTGTAAGTCCAGTTTCTTCAGGTAGTTCCCCAACAATCACCTGCCCTTCCAGGGAGAAAAAAAAAAAAAAAAAAGGCAGACTTTTATAATCCAATCGGAACTCATGGGTTTGGCAGCTCCTGAGCTTTTGTCCTGTGGACAAAACCCCCACAGCTGGCTCTGCAAGGGCTCAAGCAAGATTTCTTGCAGTTAAAAGTGTTTTCCTGCCACAACCCTGCACTGGAGTGAATTATCTTGAGCCGTTTTTTTCTCCTTGCATATTTTTCTCCCACACTTTCTTATTAAACTAAATATCTAGCATACACATACACTATCTCACATATACACAGTATGCTATGTATACATATATGTAAAGCATACATACAGTAACTACACTATTTGCCACATGGCAAGCAGACTGCATGAGTGGCCCTAGAAGAATTTGGCCCCATCTCAGTAACTTCTCTCTGGTTTGCTCCAACAGTACCAGGACAGATGATGAACTCTCTATTTATAGGAGGTAAAGACGCAGCTCTTGGTCTTTCTTACCACTCATAGAGTGAGAGTTTTTCCCCTATCAGCAACAAAGCTCTCTAAACCAATGCATGCTTGCTTTGGGTTGGGGAGGTCAAGGGAAAGGGGAGTTGGACACAACAAGAAGACCAGAAAATGATTGTTAATACAAAGGACACCCTGCAGTCAATTTAGACCATTGTAACTCCATTCTACACTTGTTAAACCTTTTCACTGAACCTGATTAGAAACAGTGCTTGCTCAGCCAAGGAGGGAATTAGGGGATTTCTACAGTGCACTCACACCATGATGAGTTGTACTAGAGCAACTATGTGCTGAAGTGTTTTCTAGGGCCTTTAATATAAAGCAACTCACTTTACAGGTCAATGCTCTGGCAAGCTTGCTTCTTGGCGAGACTTGCAGCTTCCACAGTGGCAGAGTGAAGTAGCCACAGCTGTACCAGATGTGCGTTTAATGCCGAGCGCAGGCTCCCAGCAGTTTAAATAATATGAGTTCAGTGTAGCAGTCAAGATTACACATTAAGCAACCATGAGCAAAACAGGAGCAATTAGAGAACAGCTTGGGAGTGCTCAAATGTGTAACCAGATACTCTCACAGCCAATACATATCAATACAGCATATAAAAACATGGTCAAGAACCACAGCTCTTTCCCTCTGAGTGTTACAGTTGGGTGGTCTTGCAATGAAAAGTATATGTTAAATCACATCTTGTCCACCCATAAAGAGAGCCAGCCATAAACCGGCTCCTGACACTTAGAAATAGAAAGTGCCCCAATCAATGCTGCCAGTAATTTGAGTTACCCTGAAGAGGACATTTCTGCACAGGGCGATGGCTGACCACGGCTTTTCATCGGAAAGCAGTGCTGGACGGGACCTCCTGAACGATGGGTCTAATGCACAATTTCCTCCTTTTACACCAAAAGCTCTCTCAACGTAATTGTGAATGCTCTATACCTACACATCTATACCTTGACAGCTGCTTTGCTAATAACACTGCACATTTTCTGCTACTCTCAAGCCCAACAGGGAATACAAGGCACTACTAGAAAGCAAACTACTGCAACAAGAACTGCAAACACCATGCCATGAGAAAAGAAACCGCACTAATTCAGAGGTCCTAAAGATGAGAAGGATGAGATGAGGACAAATATATTCACACACAGGCATAATTCCTGACTGATGAAGAACTGTTTAACAGAATGAGTAGGTACAATGTAGGAGTTTGGGGTTTTTTTTTTTAATTACATCCAGCACACTACCTGTGAAGAGGATAGATTTTCAGGGGAAAAGACCCAACCAACAAACAACAATAACAACAACAACAACAAACCACCAAACAACAAATCAAAGAAACCAAAAAAAAACCCAAAAACCGCAGATGGTTGAGTATGTAAAGTAACTGCTTTCTAAAACTAAGGAGGAGCACAAAAAAGGCAGTATGCAGAAATCAGGCAAGGACTGGAAGACTGCACAGGAAGCTGGAAAGACTATAAAGGAGATGACAGCAAAACACAGAAGCACAGATATAAAATATGGGAAGGGTAGAAAGGAAACTGGAAGGACAGTAACATTTATGATGGACTGGAACATCAGACACATGAAAGGAAAAACTCCACATGCAAGATTTCAAGGCATCCATTTTCTTCCTCCTATACTAAAGGAATGTCAAGAGGCAACAGATTGAACAAAAGTCAAAAGTTAGTTGAAAGTCACAAAGGAAAATGACCATTCTTCTGCCAATGGACTCCTCATCCCACAATTTTAGATTTCTGGGAAATGTACATTACTTTTACTGTCAAATGGCTTGGTTTTTTTATGGCTTCTGAGGTAGTATTAATAGCCTAGTGAATTCTACAGGCAGTTTTAGAGAATGTTTACCAAACTGCTTTCAAGATTTCTGGAGAATGTGAATTACCAAATATATGTTTTTAATTTAGAAACTTATAAAGCACAGAAACTATATTTTCTTCTCTGAGATCAGTTACTGGACATGTAAATAAACACAGGCAATGTGATAGAAAAATTCAATAGAATTCAAGAACTGAAGTTAGGACTAGATAATCTACATCCCAGAGCTGAGGAAACACTGGCACATGAAGGTGTTAAAGAAAATATTTTAATAGGTCTCTAATGCTGAGAGTGCTGTCATCTGATTGGAAAATAACAAATATAATACCCATAACTTAAGAAAAAATGCAGTCTGGGCAAAGAAAGTCCAGTTATTCTGATCTCAACAGAATGTATGGCTTTAGGACAATTACTCAGAGAGGAAAAAAATGTTGAAAAATGGAAATAAACAGGAATAAAGGCATTGAATTAAGAAAAAGAAAGAAAAAAGAAGAATGTGTAACTAATGAGGTTTTTTTTAAAGAGCATCATTTATCTGGCCTTCAACAAAGCCTATGATAGCATGACATATAAGGAAATCTTTAGTGAACTCAAACTGAGGGGAAACTTGAAGTACATATTAGCAGCATGAACAAACTTGCTAGCTTACAGAGTTTTAAAAAGAGAAAACAGGTACCAGGTGGAGATTATTAGTGTACTCCTACAAATATTTGCTCAGAAAACCATTTTATGTAGAACTTTTACCAATTAACTTAGTAAGAAAAAAAATAAATAAAACCCCAAAACCTGCAGTACCTAATTAAAAACAGCTTCCAATGCAAAATTAGGAAGATACCATCAGCACACAGAAGGACCATTTAGAATATCGCACAGAATTTAATGAATAACTTTGAAATATGTGAGCATGAAGTCCTGCAGTATAAAATGGAAGGCTAGGTGCACGAAAGCACCAGGAAATAAGCTATTATCAACAGTGAAAGTTCAAGGAGGGAAAATACCTTGTTGACTATACTCATTGATAACAGATTGACTGTGACCTGCCAACACAACACACACACGTCAAAGGGAAATATGACCTGAAAATGTTTCAGGTGTTATGTGACCAACAGAGATAGGAAAGCACAAATGTCATGATACTTCAGGAACTGCATAAGAAAATATGGCCACTCACGCTCCAGAAAACTGACTCAAACCAGTGGCAAAGGAAGATTTCCAGGGTGCTACAGGAGTGGGGTACCCCTCTCAACGAAACCAACCAACCAAAAAACCAAATAAACAAAAACAAAAAAACACAAAAAAATCCAAACAAAACAAACCCAAACCAACCAAACAAAAACAAAAACAAAAAAAAAAAAAAAAAAAAACACACACCAAAAACACCACTATTGAGAAAAACTAGACCAGCAAAACATATGGTGGGAGAATGACTTCTCTCTGCAAGTGTTAAAATACAAAAGACCCCAGAAAAAATTGACTTACTGTACCTGAACTTCCACAGCTGGTTGCTCAGACTAGGAACTTGACTGTAGATACAAGTCTCACATTTGCTGAATTTCTACCTGATTACATGCAAATTTCAGAGCTTACATTCCTCTTTACAGGGAATTTGAATCCCACTGAAATTAACAAGAGTATGAAACTCAGAATCTAAATACCAGACACCCAAATATTAAGAATTCTAAAGGAATTCAGACATACAATTCTTAAGATATTTTGATTGGAATCCAGTAATCAGTTCAGTTAGGTCCTGTTAAATAACCAAGCGGGACTAAAGAAACAAGGACAAAAGCACTCCTACCCCTACAAAAGAGGACTCAAATTTTTCTGCCTGTGGTGCAAGCTGAATTACTTCACTATCAGAAAGGAACATAGGCTATTTGGCCACGAGAAACCCTTTAAGCAAAAAACTTCAAACAATTAAAACAGAAAATATAACCCCAATTTTAAACTGGGTCCCTGCAGTGAAATGCGTACACTTCTAAAGATGACCTTCACAGGTGCTGAACAATCCCTCTGCAGTCAATTTTAGCTTCCTGCAACAGGAGGCTGATGCTGTCTCTACAAGCACTCCCCACTTGGGACAGCTGTGATCCATAAGGCAGGGTAAGAGTGCATTTAGACTGTGAGCAGGCTCTGTAACACCTGCCTGTACCACAAGACCAGGAGCATGTCCTTTGAATAAGCAGACAGACTAGTTCGACACATATCTCAACCTGTTTTAATCAGGACAATTCTGCTCATTTTAACTCTGCTGTTCATTTTGGGAAATTACTCAAATATTTTTTGCTGTTCATAGCCACAAGAGATTACTAATCCAATGTGTCCCTGTTTTCTTCTCCTAAACACATCCCATTTACAGCCATCAAATATACTGGTATAGCTTTAAGGGCAGCCTTGACCTGCACCAGGGATACTTTTAATAACACTGAAGTTTTAAAAAGCTAGGATATGCAGAACATTCCTTCAACATAGATAAGCAGGATGTAAAGAATTTTTTTTATATTTGCATAGAAAATTTTCCTTTCAATAGAAAATCTCTTGGGCTCCTATTTGGACTAAATAGAACTGAAAGCCGACTTGGCAAAGCAACTAACTGTTCATAGCAAATGGAAAATAAGAAAATACTTGTAATTCTTTTACTTCCTTCCAGCTCTTGTTCAAAACCGGCTTATTAAGTACTTTTGCAGTTGCCCCAAAAGGAAAAGTAATTTAAACAATAGATTTTAAAAGCCTCATTAAATATATAGTTCTCATAAATATTGTACCTTTGATGTGGTTTATTGGATTTTTTTTAAACTCTCTGATGTCTACTGTTAAAAAAACAAACAAACCTTTTGAAATGATATATTTATACTCAAGATGGGAGAAAGTGCTTCCATACTTGCACTTTCTAATAGCTTTACATCCACCTAACAAACATCAGGAGTGAAATGAGACAAACATTCAGAATAATCCTCTTTAGGAAGGACACATGGTCAGTGGATGAACCAGATAAAAGCAAAATAGAATAGAGAGCATGATGGTCAAAGCAAATGAGAAGGCGAAGGGGGTAAAATCCCCTAAGGTTTAATTTTCAAAGAGTTCAAGAAAACCCAAAATGTGAAAAGAGAGAATAAAAGAAACAATAACTTCAAAGATTGCCAAGTTCTGTCCTGCCAAGGATGTGTGCAAGATCCCTATTACACTCATTTTACCAACTTCAACCGAAAAGTCCTTAGGCATCATACTGTAGGCACAATGTACCTGCCAAATGTCAATGCTTCAGTGGAAAAGTGCTACTGGACAGATATGGCATGGGTAAATTGGTGCCTGATGCTTAATACCAGCAC
Organism: Xenops minutus; assembly: GCA_035221455.1. Taxonomy (NCBI): domain Eukaryota; kingdom Metazoa; phylum Chordata; class Aves; order Passeriformes; family Furnariidae; genus Xenops; species Xenops minutus. The sequence continues at coordinate 21,651,927 of JAWWEE010000122.1, read as the reverse complement.
CAATACAACAACTTGCCTGAAGAGAGTTGGGCTGGGTTATGGCACGCAGCTAAATACTGTAAGCTGAAGGAAAAACATATGTCCAGGAGTAGAAAGTCTAAGGCTAAGGCTCAACCCGGGCTGAAGCAGATATTAGGGAATGCACTCTTTTCTGAACACAAAACATGAAGGAAGCCTATGTGAGGGGGGGGGAGGGGGGGAGAAGAAAAGAGAAAAAAAAAAGGCAAAAAGTATTCATTCTTCCCTTCAGCTCTGGAAGAAAAAGGCCTTCAAATGCTTTCTTGTTAACTTCCCCAGTATGCATTTGCTTTTTCCATGAATGCCCAGGATAAAGGGAAGTACGCAGTGGTAACCAACCTGTAAATTTATATACTACTTGAGAGAAATTCCATCCATTCCTGCACTCTGGATATTTCTGTAAGTACCAAATTGACCATTTAGAACACTCATTTCATGTCCCCGTATTCCTCCTATTAGAGGCAGGTCCTTTTTATCAAGAGATCTGTTGCCAGTACCTTACTATTACCAAGCCCTTCTGCTTGCACAAAGCTTCTTTCTGTGCAACCCTATGCAGATGACTGCCAAAGAACTGTGGTAAATTTCCACTAGCTGTGGCATATTAGAATTTGGCTTCATAAAAGTTAATATTTATGTCTTACATAAAGCATCTTGTTAAACTTATATGCACTCAAATAATGGAGTGCTGGGTTTTTTTATATTTTAAGGTATATAAAAATGTATTGTTTAGTTGACAGTAAAATAAACTATCTTGTATAATCTCAAAGAAAAAGTTACCATAAAGGCCTTCTTGCAAAATTAAAAAGGGCATGTTTTCAGCAACACTGTGAAGTTTAATTAGTCTTGAGAAAGAAGATATCAAAATTTATGTACAAAATAGCATAACCTGTGATACATAAATTTGCATTTGCTTGATCAATTACACACTTCCAACGTGCATATACCAGTTACGTTCAGGAACATTAGCTCATATCTTAGTAAATCTCTAAGTCATTTACTGATTACTTTTTTCCAAGGCAATCTAAAACTTGTTCTGCAGCTGAATTCCTCCAGATAAATGCAAAATGCATCCAGAATACAATTTAGTTCCTTCTCTCTAAAACTACACAGCTAACTTAGGATTTGCTAGCCTTCAGATTCTCACTTAAAACAAAGTTAATAATTGCCATAAATTGTATTTTACATTTAGATAACTAAAATGTATTATGTCCTTTTTCTAAGGCAGTACCACCCTTAACTTTAAAAAATGGAAATCTGAAGTATAACTGCAACTGTTCATACATGAACAAATATGTAAGGAATCCAATTGTGTCACAGCTATCCAGATGACTTAAATATATGCCTTTCTGTATGCATTTCACAAAATCTTGTATCACAATTAGTATGCTGGACTTAGGGTTTTTTAGACTTAATTTCAAGGTAGGGATCATGCTTTCTACCCGTGATGTACAGCATCTGCCTCCTTCTGGGAACTACCAGAAGGATGATGGGTTACCTGATGATGGGTTATTTCCCAGAGAGTGAGCATTGGTTCAGCTCACTGATTTTGGAACAAAAGGAGTTTGAGAATGAGCACTTTTCAACCCAAAGGCATATGACCCATCACGGCCCAGGAGGAAGGAAACCACTAAGGAGTTTGAAGTACATTAGGCATGTAAGAACAGAACTATGATCCCTGAAAAATAAACGTTTCTACTATTCATGCATATTCAGAAGAGCAGTAAAAACATAAAAAACAAAAGGTTTCTGCCTCCTCCTTTCAAATGCATCCTTTCGGGGTGGGTGGTGGGAAGGGGGGGGGGCTGGGAGAAGCGGGGAAACGAAAAAAAAAAAGTATTTTTGCTGTTTCTAGGGCATCTTTAAATAACTTTAATATTGGGGCTGATTGGTGGTCAAACTCCATACTGGTCTGAACTGGAAAGAGAGAGCAACCTACCCTGGTGCCAGGAATCTTGCAACCTAGTCAAGCTAATATGATACATAGATGACATCCAATGAAAGCTTCAGGGAGCTGTTAACCCCTCCAGTTTGGAAACCCTTCTTCTGCAGCTGAGAGTCATGAAGACATAGTCCTAGCCATTTTTTCAGCGTATCTCCCAAGCTGCACGACCCAGCACTGAGCAATGCCATCATGCCTCTACAGTGTTTTCCACCGAACTGCTCCTCAGAGGGTCACTTATACCTCACTCAGGGCTCTTTCATGCCATACAGCACAAGCAGACTTACAGAACAAGTATGGGATAGGACCTAACCTCACTCCACGAGAGCTGTCTGAAGTATCAAGAGGGTAAGGAGGGCTCCCCAGTCTGTGTAAGCACCTGCAGAAGCCACTGAACATGAAGAAGAGTCAGGCTGAGTAGAACACCAAGAGCAATAAATCACTTCCAGCCACAGAGGTACATGGATTTGCAGTGCTTGAAGAGCACAATTAACCACCAAAACAAAGCTTCATTTTAAAAGCATTTGCATGTCAGAATAAATTGATGAGTCATTTTGAGGCTCACAGAGATTTTTGTGGATGAAAACTGGTCAAAACAATTCTGGCCTTTGTATAAACTCCTAGGAAGAACTGTAAATTTGGATTAGATTTAAATCACATTTATCACTCTTGTTTTAGCAAACATGAACAGTACCTAACTCTCTATTCAAAGATTTTTGTATAGGAACTACATGGGAAAAAAACAAATCAGTGATACTTGACAGTATTTTATTCCATATTAGTATGCTTAACACACAACCTAAAACTAAGTTTCTCAAACAATCCTTTATAACACTGAGATCCACAATAAACATGTGCTAAAACAAGCAAAATAATTAGCAATCAACAAAACGTTTGGGGGTTCTTAATTAACAATTTACAGTGCAGAAGAAACAGAAAATATGTTAGGATTTCTTAAATGCTATTTAAGCATCTTCAAAAACAAAGCATCCATACCATGTTCATCATACTCTCAAAAAAATCATAAAAAGACAAATGAGAAACTCTTCACCAGTGGAAGAGCAGTTACACCACTTTGTGGGGAAAGTGTTATTGTACAGTAGCTAATATGCATGAAATAATTTTGAAATGTGCTGACATGTTGCACGCTATACTAGACAAGTGGCCTGGCTATTGCCTCTTGCACTGAATGCTGGATTTGCTGAATGTAAACATACATATCAGTGGTTCTATACCATGAGATTGCAGAAAATTGATGCTGGGAGTCCCAACTGACTGGATTAATTTTGTCCACAGCCAAGCATAACACCGCTTTAGAACCTCACACTCTATCAAGGGAGAAATTCTAATTGGATCTAACAAAGGGCTCACTGCGTAGACACACGTGTCAGAAAATAGTTTCCACATCACATAAACTGTACTGCTAAGGAGAATTATAAAAAGACATTTTCAGAGCTCTGGAATAATGACACATTATATTACACACATTGCTTTCAAGTATACTGCTTTCAGGGAAGTATCATGTAAATTATGAATAATGTGTTTACGCCGGTAAGAGCAGGTATGGTGAATCAAGGCTGGATTCAGACACAGTTACTGGCATTCATATGCGCTTTCACTTCACTACAAGATCATTTACACTACAGCTCACTACAGGAAAGTGTGATGGAAGATGCTTCACCAGAATCTTAATATTAGAATATCAGAATCTTAATATTTAATCTTCAAAATTATGTACTAGAAAGGAAAAGAAAGATGGTGAAAAAACAATGGAAGGCAATATGAGGGTGAAAAAAGCAAACACTTAAAATGTAGGAAAGGAAAAAATACATCTCCACATCCCACTGAAGTCCCTCTCCAGCTCCCACTTCTCTGTAACAGGCATCTCAATCTTCATAACTAGATGTGAACAACATCAGAATTACAAGTTGAGAGTACCACGCTACTATGAAACACACAACAGTAATCCCATCAACCCACAAAAAATGTCATTACAAAACTCCCCACTTACTGCCTTGCTGCAGCTACATCTGCCAAAAAGCAAATAATAAGTAAAACCGCGTAACACTGACTTTGCCTGCCCTGCCTAACTTAGCAAAGAAAGCCTAAGAGGGCATTTGACTGCTGTCTACCACGATACCAGCAGGAAGGCACAAATAGCAGAGAGGAAAAAGCAGCATATATACTAAGGGCAATGTCAAACCCTATGTTTGAAGCAGTTGTGATGATGTTCAGATTAGAAATGAAAACAAAAGTCCTCACAACTCCATAGCTCAGCATCAGAAAGCACCCTCCACACAGGAGAAACAAAAAGCAGGCATTCAGTCTTTAAAAGAAGAAATGCGCTACTTCTACAAAAGGAATTGTAAAATAGATGAAAAGGTAGAGAATGGAAAGTGAGCCAGGAAGTCTCACTGATTTGCTGCCAGGAAAGGCTCAGAGAGAAGCCCAGAGCACAAGGAGCTTCCCTAGGTATCTTCTGCTGGAGCAGTCAGCTTCTAAGCAGGATTCCTCAAGAGAGGAAGGAATTAATCTCAAATCCTTATTCTGGTGTTGGGGTCCCTAAACCCCCAAAAATGTATATTTTAATATCTGCATTTTAAACCATTCCTAAATACTAATAATAAATAATGAATTTAAAAAGAAAAAAAAAGGAAAAAGAAAGAAGATAGGACAAACTGAACTCTTTTCAGGAGGGTCCATTTCCCTCCACTGACTATGGTGAAGTGTTAAAGAATTAAAGTTATTAACTGAGATGAACCCGAGTTACCAGTGCAATGACACAGAAAGAACAAAATCAAAGGGATAGGCCCAGTTTTCCCTGTGCGAATGGCCTATTAGAAGCCCTAGTAAGAAAAAAGATAATAAACAAGGACTTCATTGGCAGTTAAGGTGTGAGAGTCTTAGCTCCTAGCTAAATTATTATACTTAGCAACCTGTCTTCAAGTGAATTACAAACTCACTTAATTTGTTTAAACTTCAGAGTACTAATTCCCAAATTCATGGGTGAACCACATTAAGTAATAGCTCATAAATCATAATAATATTTTCAAAGTTGCTCACTTCTGTAGCCCTTAAACCAGAAGATGTCATTTTTATTTTATCCAAATATTCCTCACCAGAGCTGTCAAACCACCCAGGAGTGGAGCTGTGACTCACCCACACTGCTGAGGTTGTGGCTGCTTTCACCTAGCTGCTCTGGTCTTGGAGGCGGGGGGGTTGCACTGCTGAGTGAACCAAGGACTCCCCAGGAACATCACACGCAGTGCTAAACCACTCCTATCAACTTTGCAAGTGGAAGTTGAATTATTTTGTCTAGGGGTTTCTTGTTTTGCTTTGAAATATAATGTTCAAACAAAGGCTTTCTTGGGCTTTGCAAACAGAGAGAGAGGTAAAGGGGTGGTGAAATAAAGTTCTGGCTTGCCAAAAGAAATTACAGTCCTATTAAACAAGCAAGTAACTAATGAGAGCCCAATGACATAATAAAAACATCTTAGTTTTCTTCAGTAGATTAAAGGCAGTTCATACATGAACTCTGAAAAATAGTAAAAGGAAAAAAAATCGAGATATATCTCTATCCCTTAGATTTAAATTCACATTTAAAACCTAATTATAAACTTTTTCACAGTTGATTTTTTTAAAGACAAAAGTCCTTTAGAAAGGATCACAGAGAAAGGTAATATAAATATCAGTGCATGTTCTAAGGAAATAACCGAGCTGTGTTCAAGGCAATGTCGTAGCACTCAAATCAGCACCAACCTGTATTGAGTACTGTACTCATTTCTCTCTTTGATACTCAGGTGTTATTTTTCATGTAAGTTGATGTAAACTTTGAAGTTTTGCACAAGATCTTGAAAGAAATATAGAGTGTAACCAGCTGCTAGGTATGATTCTCTAGCTAGTGACTGCCATGCATATTATATATAGAAAGCATAAAAGAGAATAGGTTGAGCAATGTAAGCTGCCAACACGGAAACTCTTTGAAAACTTATACAAGATAAAAGCATCTGTAGTCTCAACACTTTTGCCCTGTAGTCCAGCACAATGATAAAAAACAGTGTCCACTGGAACAGCTGGAGTTCACTGAAGAGAGCAAAGCCAGAGTTTGAACACAATTTGCTCTGGCTATGCTCAAGTTGTACAAGAAACACTTTCACATCCACAATAACCCTCTTGCAACATCTAGTCCATTAGATGATCCATCTTTTTTTAAGGTTTGGAAACTACAAGACAAGAGAACTACTTTGAAAGGGTGTTATCAAGTACAAAATAAGCTGGCAAGACAACACATCTGAAATGACGCAACAACAAAACTCCTTTGCCTGTTTGGGATACGCTTGACATACAGCTACAAGTAAAGGTAGTATCTTTCATCTCTTGTCTGCAGACAATTCCCTCAAATGGAATTTCTAGGTGCACAAGGAGTACCATCTGTTTGGCCAGTACCCACGGGCAGCCTGTGCACTCACAGCACCACTCAGGCTGAGTGAGCATCCCTATCTGCACCCATCCTGAGCCACAAGACGTGCCTTTGCCAAAATACTTCTCACATTACAGAAATTAGTCAGTCACAGGGATACAGCACCTGATGCTAAATAAAATGCAATTTCTGCTCTGTGAAATGGACTAAAATCATGTCAGCTGTGTCAAAGTCCATGTAAAACTACACACAGAGAAAGAGATCACCTGAATCTGCTCCTTGCAAAAACACCTTGCCCATAGACAAATTGCAGAGACATGACACATTAGATGAGCTTTTCCATGCATATAGTGACACTAACTTAAAAGTGACCAGTCACAACTACATGGAAATACAGAGGAGTGGGAATATAAACACACTACTAAAAAACATTTGAATAGATCATTGCATTTAAGGTAAATGTCAAAGAATGCAACAGAAAAGCAATTTATCAAAATGAAAAAAAAAATTAGAATGGAATTGCTCTGGTTTACATATCTAACTTATTTCCTTGCTCTTCAGACTGTTTTTAAACACTCATCCTGAACCATCTCATAAGGGAGAAAAGAGAGGAATTCAGTTAATATTGTTCTTAAAGTCATGCAGGAAAATTAATAACATTAAGGTCCAAAGTAAATGTCATTCCCACAGCTAACAAATTACAAAAACGCAGCACAACCAGAGAAAATGAAAATTATTTTATAACTGATGAGTGGAAATTGTGCTTTTATTAACTGTAATCCACAAACTGCTAGGGTTTTGCAGCTTAAAATCAGCAGACTTCAATACAGCCAAACAATTCTGTGGAGAGGAGGTAAACATCTTCCTAGATGAGCTCTACTGTACCTAACCTACACCATTAAATACTGGAACACAGTCAGAAGGTCTGATAACTGCTGAGCAGCACTAGCCCAGCACCTGACTCTACAGAAACACAAAATCTTGAATAATTCAGAGATTAAGAACAAAAAGATGCCTATGGGCTGAAGAAGTGGATTCATGAGGGTAAATCAATAGCTGACTACATACCAGATTGAATAAAAGATGACATTAAGGTGTCAAAGCAATGTCTTCAAGCAATGAAAAACACCTCACAAAAATAATTTGAGCGTGCAAAGCCCGTAACTGCTTAGGGAATGGAAAAAGGGTCTCAGGTTAATGGATGTTCTTTAAAAATACAAGCTCGTCCCACACAATTACTCCTGATATTCCCAGTAAGGGCAAAGATGGAGGAGGGAGAGCTTCACATTTCACAGTACAAGGTGGCTCTTCTTTGGAGTGGGGGAGTTCTGCCTCTATCTCTGAGGCAGATTTAGGATATAGCAGGAAAAAGCAGAAGAAAGAGTTAATTTTTTTGAAAACAAAATTGCATATCTATGGAATAATAAAATGAAGGCTCCTATCCCATTGTGAGAAACTGTTGGAAGACAAGAGGATACACTGCAAGAATTCCTGGGTCATAAACAGGAAGGGTGCCTAGAATTATTCAGATTCTAAATTTTTTTGTGTTTTAAAATGGGAAACTACAGAGTACTTTACCCATAGTTACAGTAATTTGCACATAAAAAAAAAATAAATTATTTTTTACACTGCTGCTTTTTTTTTTTGCAATTCATTTCCATAGCTGATATAAGAACTGTGGCTTGGAAAAGCTGATTAACTGAAAATAACAAGACAAACGACACCGCACGCTCTCAAAGTTGATAAAATTAACCAAGTAAGCTTGGATAATTTCCGTATTTCCAGATTTTTTGGTCAAGCTGAATAGGACATTGGAAAATACACCATTGAACATACTCAACTGTAACAGTGAGGTATTTGACTATATCCATTAAGATGAAGTTAGACCTCCTTTGCATCAGCACTTTTGAAGATTTCTGAATAGCTATGGATGCTTGTTTCCCATGAGTTTAAAGTCATTTATTCATCATCATTTGAGTTTCTCTTTGTATTTTTTGGATAAAAACATATTTTATAAGTCTATAAAGAAACAATGACCTTCCAGTTTGTGATGTCATTTGCCTCTTTTGGCAGGGTCATTTTGAACTGAACAAAATCAGCTGTTGCTTTCATTTCAGACCTTTCATATCATCTACTGCAATTCTTTCCTTATAACTCATAAGCATAATGTCTGCAACTCCATCACATCAAGTACCCCTTCTGTCTGCTGCTGAACACAAGGGTAAACTTCCAACTAATTGCTGCAGGCTCAGATTGAAGGATTAGATCTTAAATCTGAATAAACAAGTTTTGCCAAAGATCAATTAAACTGGGAGTTCTGTTAAATATTCAGTGTGAAAAATCTCAATGTATCAGTTTCTCCCAGTGTTCATCACCTTCAAGTCCACCTTCTTTGAGTGACAGTAAGAAGGCAGCATCCCTTACACTTAAGTGGAAGCCTTAGGTGAACTCTGAAAGTCAAAATGGAATTCTGATGAGACAAGAGACATTCCCACACAGACATATCTGATAGGTAAGGTAAAATGTTGTTTGCTAAAGTTCTCTCTAGATATATTTTTAAGCAAACACGCTCTATTGCAGCCTTTTTCCTAAAAATATGAGACTTAAAATCTACATCTTTGTCATTTACCACCTTTTTGGTTCTTCCCTTCAATAAATGTTGAACCATACAGCCCACACAAACTAAATCTTAACATAAGGGAATACTACAAAGTCATAGAAAGTTCTTCCATCCTAAATGTAGGACTGAGTCACGAGTTCCACAATCATGTCTTCTGCTTTGTGCTTATTAGCTTGCTAATGAGGCTTTAGGGAGCAGTCCATTTTAACACCAAAAAAGGCAGATTTTTTTTTTATTTTTTTTTTTTTTTTTTTTTGTGAGAGAAGTAATTTAGTTAAAACTTTCTCAAGATGGTCATAGAAATAAAACTGGCTGTGAAGTACCAGTACGCTTATTTTTACATACACAATTATGGCAATTTTGATTGAAGCACTTTTGTGGAATCTTACCCGTGTGTACTATTTCAAAAAGACACTTCACATATTGGCAGTCTCCTGGTAATTGTTGCCAAGTACATTTTAGTGTAGCCCCTTGTTATAGTTTCATGAACAAAGGACCTACTGGGAATGTACATCACTTATAGGGGTTATGGCAATCTAATCCCATTTTGGATTTCCTACATCAAATGATATGGTAAGCATCATGTTGGAGATAGTACAAGGGTGGAAGGAGAGGAAAAACTCTACACGTGAATTCCATGTGTGGCACAATTCCCTAGACTTACCTGTAAAACCAGCTGAACTGCATATGGCAGTTGCTAGTGTACTACATCCACGTGATGAATTTACTAACTTGCCACTCCCACCTTGTGACTGTAAATTCTCAGTGCAAACTGGATCCCCCAACTTCCTTGGGAGGATCATAAACACACCAAGAGAGTAAAAAGGGATTATAACCAATGTGAGCTAGTTATTTGAACTGGGACCCCTTTAGAGAGCTCCTGAGCACTGATGCCTCCAGCCAAAAAAATCAAGTGACCCAAAAAAATACTTTAAGTTAAGCTGACTTATGCAGATCTGCAGTCATCTAGGCTTCAAAAAGACCAAGCAATACCATGCTTTATCAGAGGGGAAAAAAAAAAAAAAAAACAAGGAAAAAAATTTGCTATACGCAATAAGTAATAAACATACCAATTTTGTTAGTCGGCCAGTCCGCTGGCCTCAACATATGTTGACGACCACCTACAGAAAGTACACAATGGTTTCAAGAAGTGCTATTTTGAGAGCAAACTCCTCAAATAAATGTTATGACCAGATGTTTAAAAGAAATTTTAAATCATTTTAGACATGAAGAGTTGGGGGGGAAAAAAAAAATACAATGCTCAGGCCAGACAGGAATTTGAGAAAGCAAAGAGCCCAACATGATTTTTATTCTCACTAGTGTGAGGCCCTGTTTCCTGGACAATCATATCAGATGGACCCCCCAGTGAAAAACAAACCATGCAACTTTAAAGATAAGACAGAGAATAACACCTCCGTGATGATTTATATCTACTATAGTAACACTACTTTTTAAATGTTATGGCTCAAAAAATGAAGACAGTTTTTGCAAATGCCAGCTGATCAGCAGTAATCACAGAATCTGCATTTATGTGGACAAACTCAGTAAAAGGAGCTCAGACATGCAACTGAGGATTCAGCCCAAACATTACTTCAAAAAGCAATGGAAAGGAAGGAAGTGCAGGTGCCTCAAAATCTTATTAGAATAGAAAAATGACTGAGATAAAGCCCACAAGACTGTTGTCTGTGCCGCTGGGGATTGCTTCTGTCTCAGACTACCTGAAGACTGCTTCAAAGAAAAGAGGCTTCTCTACATTTTTCATAAAGATGCAGAACATATTATTTTTACATAACATTTCTTTGACCTCAAAAAATGGGCACAAGTGAATGCCACTGTTAGTTCTACTTTGCCAAAAGACAAAAGATTCCAGGTAACTGCTGCTGTGCAAGGACTGATTTTGAGCATGCACTGCATAGCAGGAATTAGGAGGCATTCCCCACAATGATAATTCAGTCAGGACCAGCAAGGACAACTGATGCCAACAAAAGTTTCACCACTAAGGTAGTGTGTACCATCTAGTCACATCCTCACACCACACCTCCAACGAGACCGCCATGGGCACTAGTCCTGGGGTGTGGAAAGACCCCTTGCACATGAGCTACCACATACTCTGGACAGCACCAGGTTGATTGAGATGCCAGCACATGCAGGATTCTGAAGAATAAAGCAGAGTGGACCTATCACGATGTAAGGATGGATAGAGGCAGCACCAATGCCAAAAGGTTTCTTGGAACTTAAGAAATCTATATCAGCAAGCAACAAAATGTGCATAGACTAAAACGCAGAGAGCTAAGCAAGCCACAACTCTGCTAAAACAAGAGTGTGTGGAAGAAGAATCTTCTGTTGTTTGACATTCACTCCTGGTACTTTTTATGCTCCTTACACTACATATGTCATGCATTCACTGATGAGCAGGATTGTATTATTTGCATATGGTACACTTAAGCAAAAATCAAACTTATATTTATCACTGTGTTGATAACCTTCCTTGATTAATGAATATGGAAAAGAGCTGTTATAAACAAGCATTTATCATCTGATTGGAAACTATTATCATTAACTGCCATGATTACTGACGCTAAGGTAATACTAAACAAAAGTTTTCAAAGTATTCAAAGAAATATTTTCTAAACAATAAAAGCAGCTGAAAATTTTGAGACTGGCTTATTTGACAACAAGAATAGAAGTTGGCTGTTTTTGTTGAGGGAAGAATATCGTGGAGAGAGGGAACTGGTGTGGTGATGTACAAAAGAGGTTAGCCTCTGGAAGAGAACTGAAATAGTACCGGAAGAAGGGAGAGAAAGTCACTTAAATGGAAATAGCATTTCCATTTGTTACAGAAGTAGCATAATAGCCTCCATCAATACATTATTTCATTAATTAAATAGGCAGCCCACTCATTTTATTTCTCACTAGTCAATTAAAGAGTTATCATTTGCAACACCTTTTACAATGTATTCTAATTATACTCACATGGAATACTTTTTAAAGCTATTTTGCAAGACATATTTTGGGTTTTTTTTATTTTTTTCAATTTCAATAACGTGGCTTGTCTCTTGGAGTGCTAATGCAACAAACCACAGTAAAATATTTAACCTAGATATATAAACACTTAAAAAAAATCTTATTTGAAAATGTATTTACTCTAAGAGTTTTACAAAAGAAACATGACAGAGAAATTACTGTCTTTAAACGTGGACACCTGTACTTTAGAAGTGCATACAACACCCAGTACTGTAGCACACAACTGCTCTTAGCAAAACAAAACTATGCTCGCATCCCCTAAATTATACACACTCATAGCAATAAAAACCTTTGACTTTATCCTATCAGCTGTGGTGATATTACAGAAGTCAGATAACTAGAGAAGGAACAATCTTAGAGAGAGCCTTAATACCAGTTTTAACTGCAAACCCAGCTGTTTATCTCATTACAAATCTAAATCTTGGCCTGCACAGATTAGCAAAACTGATCCTTACTTTACAGTTGAACAGCCATTTAGCAGCTTTTCTGTTTCTATAGCTAACCTGTTTTCCTGCTTTTAAAGCAGAAGGAAAGGGCGAAAATGGCAAAATTCTATTAAAGTTGTACTTTTATCCACACCTGAGGACAATAAAGAAAATAAAAGTAGGGACAAATTGATCCTGACTTTACAGTCGCTCACTTGGTTCCTTTGAAACTGGCTCACAGCGTTTAAGAGTATGTGTGAAAGAGTTGAATGCATCAACGCACTAAGAAAGTCTCCGATATCAGCCTTGCCTTCCTATGCTACAGACCATCTGCTGGAAAATGGCATACCCACAGCCAAAAGCTGTGTGTGGGCTCCAGGAAAAAACCCAAAATGCAGCAAATCCCCAAGATTAATGACTTCACACATGCATTCCTTGTGTTGCAGCCCAGAGCTGTTTCCTCATCTCCCCCAAACCACACAGTACTGCTATGACTGCCACCATCACACCGTTTCCTTCTTCATTCAGCAAAGGGCAGCATGTAGATCCATGCCAAGAGTATTGCATAGAGTGCCTCATGGTGGGATAAAAATCACCTTAATTACTCTCTCTCAGATACAGGGCCTTTCAAGAATACAGTGCCTGGACTGACACTTCACCTTAGATACCTTAGGGAAAATACAGAAGGGATGATGAGATTCAGAAAAGGTTGTTCTGTGCAGAAAGTTTCTCAACTCGTGACATGTATTTATGATTCGTTCCCCACCACCTCTCCTTATCTGATGATACAGCTTACAGACTGTATACAGTTGAAGATGTAGTTTGAAGTTGCTAATAGCTGTTCTGTGATAATTTCCAGTCCTCACAAAAAGAGAAAAGCCACAGCTCAGTCCATTCTTACAGCTAAAGAGAACAGGTAACTAGATCAGTATCTGTTAGAAAGAGAAAAATCACCTGTTATTTAGAATGTGCTTTTTCTGAAAAGATAGATGGTCACCTGGGATAGTTCAAAGGCCTTATAAATCTGAATTTAAACCTGCAGTACACAAGCAAAATAAAAAAGGTAACTATTTTATTTGTAAAGGTGCTAAATACTCATACTGCTCAATGAAGTGAACAAAGGCCAGAAATACAAGTACGCATTTTTAAATGAAGCCAATAAACCACCAAACTAGTGATGATCAGTCAGTTGTCACACAGAAAGGACTAATCCTGGTTTGCAACTGCTCCCTGGAACAGCAATGCCTTTTAAAGGCCAGATTTTGTTTCTTTCCACTGGAGTAATATGCAAATGTAAGCATGATTTTACTATTTCAGTGTATACTGGTTTAAATGAAACAACCTTTGCAGATAAAGATCCATGCTGTTCATTACCTGATGTCTACACTGTAGGTGAGACACATACACTATAAGAGTACAGACTAAATGAAACGGTCAACACCAGAGCGTGGATTGAGAAAAAGGAATTGCTGTGCACATCCTTCAAGGATTTTATTACAATAATTTCCAATGCTCACTATGATCTCTAACCCTTAGCAGAACATGTAGACAGCTGCTGCCTGAACTAACTGGTTTCTTCTGTCCTTGGCCAATGTGAGAAGCAGAAGCCATGAGTCCTAACTTTTTCCTGTGCTTTTTCTCCCCAGGTTTAGACTGATGGCAGTCACTTTTGGCTGTACCTTTGACAACTTTAGGCATTCGGGTACTGAAGCTTATATTTGTTCATTCCATTTGGGATCTGAGCACCTAGTACCAGTGTATCTACACAGAACCTGTTAAGTTCTGCATGTTAGACTGCTGCTATCAGTCAGCCTATTCATGAGACCACAACCAAATGTGGTAACTTTTCAGGGTCCCTGTTAGTATAACTATGTTTGGATCATCTCTATCCTACCTCATGGGTACTGCCTGCCACTGTTTTCAATTTAAAAAAACAAACAAACAAACATAAAAAAACCCCAACAAACCAAAACCAAACCAAACCAAACAAAAAAAACCCTCTCCATTTCTAGTCTTTGACATCTGTTAGGCACCATTTGTGAGTATTACTTTTTTCTGGAGTCACAGAGAAAAGAAATTAATTTCTGAGGCAGACAGCACCTTCAATTGTTCATTTCTGTGTTGCCAGCTAAGACAACCTGCACTCCACAGGAGGATGCCTCACTTTGCTTGAGGACAGCAGTGACGTTATCTCACATCACAGACAAGGAAGAGACAAAACAAGGCAGGTGCCTTTGCACTAATGCAGACCAGGCACATTCCCGCCACTTGCTGAGAGTGCTGAGGACCCTGTCTTTCAGCAAGAAGGATATAAAAAAGAGCTAGGCACAGCAGCTCCTCAAATACTCCAACAGTTCCCAAAGTAACTGCCCATTTAGGTCCTTAATTTTATGGTAAAACACTTCTAAAAGCTTAACTCAGCTTTCAGATCATTAAATTATTCTTAACAGTACTGCTTTTGGTCAATCAGACTATTTACAGTGTACTTTTCACCTTGAGCCAAGTCCAGCATTTGACTAACATTAAAAAAAAAAACCAAAACAGGCATTTCAATGCATGTAAGACAGCTTCTGCCTGTATGCAAAGGCTCCGCCAGCTTCTAGAATGATTTAACATCGATGAATAAACCTGTGAGAATATATTCATTTACACAAGTAGAGTCACACAGTTTTAGTTTTTATTAAATTTGCAGTAAGGGAAAAGAAATTCCAAGAATGGTTCATAGAAACAAGTGAAATGCTGCTAAAGAAAAAAAATTACACTGGGATTAATAATTTCAAATATATGTGCAGCACTTGAGAGCAGAAGGGCAGTATAAAAATAGATCAAACCTCTTTGACAGGCTCTCACTTCTTCACACCATTCCAAGTCATGTTGCCTGAACTGGTAAGGTGAATCAGAAAAATTTTGTTCTGCACAAACTGTGCAGAAATCTACTCTTTTGCAAAAAGCTAGCACAACATTTATCCAAAAATTAAGCTCCAAGTTCATTAAAAATGATGGCATTTTTCACACACAAAAAGTCAAACAACTCATAATTCAAGCCTTAAAAACAGGAATAAAGTTTACAGCCCAGAGGACTAGAAACTGCATGTTGCTTTTGTTTTGGGGTTGTGTATGTTTGTTTGTAAATTATTTTGGGGTGTTTTCTCCATGGTTCTGACTTGCTCGTGGAAGAAGACAAGGAAAACAGACAAGCCTAAACTGTTGTGATACATGGGTATCAGAGAGAAGTTAATTAGGTTCAGGTTTAAAATGTACTCCTCCTCCTCAAATGCACAAATATGGATCTGCCTGCTGCTCAGATGGCTGTCAGGAAAAGCACAAACCTGTTCCTTCCATAAAATACAAACGTGCACCTCTGTGATGCCATTGCTGTTCATGTACCGCTAGCAAGCACAACTGACATGCCCATTGTAAACAGTTAACTCCTAGATAAATCCCCAAAGTTGGCATTCCATTTCCAATTAATCCCAAAGTTCTGGAGGAAAATGGTTGTGCTTTTTAACTCTACTAAAGCGATTACATCTGTGGCAAGAAATGCTTGAAAAAGGAGATTAATACCTTTGGGAAGAATGACAAAGTGGATATCTTAGTGGACAAGGGAAAAGCTGTTGATGTCAACTGCCTTGACTTTAACGAAGTCTTTGACACTGTTTCACAGCGTTCTCATGGACAAACTGGCTTCCCACGATGTGGACAAGTGCACACTTCACTGCATAGAAACATGGCTGGACAGCTGGGCTCAGAGAGTGGTGGTGAAAGTAGTTAAATACAGCTGGAGACCGGTCACGAGTGGTGTTCTCCAAGACTCAGTATGGGGTCAAGACCTGTTTCATATCTTCATCAATGATTAGGACCAGGAGTTCGAGAGTACCCTAAACAACTTTGAAGGTGACACCAAGCTGGGCAGGAATATCGGTCCGCTAGAGGGTAGGAAGGCTCTGCAGAGGGATCTGGACAGGCTGGATTAAGAGGCCAAGGTCAGTTTTATGAGGTTCAATATGGCAAAGTGCCAAGTCCTGTTCTCAGGTCGCAACAACTCCAAGCAGCACTACAGGCTGGGGGCAGAGTAGCTGGAAAGCAGCCCAGCAGAAAAGGACCTGGGGGTGCTGGTCAACAGCCAGCTGAACATGAGCCAGTGTGTGCCCAGGTGGCAAAGAAGGTCAGTGGCATCCTGGCTTGTATAGGAAATGACATGTCCAGCAGAACCATGAAAGTGATCATTCCCCTCTACTCAGCGGAGGTGAGGCTGCACCTTGAATCCTGTGCTCAGTTTTGGGTCCCTCACTACAAAAAGGATATTGAGGTGCTGGAGTGTGTCTAGAGAAGGGCAATGAAGGTGGTGAAGAGTCAGGTGCACACCTCTGATGAGGAGCAGCTGAGGAACCAGGGGGTGTTCAGCTTGGACAAAAGGAGGCTCAAGGGGAACTCATTGCTCTCTACAACTACCTAAAAAATTGTAGTGAGGTGAGGGTCAGTCTCTTCTTCCATGTAACAAATAACAGATGAGAGGAAATGGTCTCAAGTTGCACTAGGGACGGTTTAGATCAGATGTCAGGAAAATTTTTTTCACAGTTGTAAAGCACTGGAATTGACTGCCCAGGGAAGTGGTGGAGTCACCATCCCTGGAAGCGTTAAGAAAACATGTGGATATGGCACTCAAGGACATAGTTCAGTGGTGAACATAGTGGTGGTGCTAGATTGACCTAGGTTGGACTTAATGATCTTAAAGGTATTCCACCTTTCCCACCTTAATGATTCTATGGTTTTATGATTGTATGACTGTTTCCTACCATAAAAAGCTCACTTCATGTAACAGTGACGGGCGTCCTGTGAAAACCCCAAGCTACAGGGACTGTAGTTTGAATGCACAGATCACAGTGGCAATCTTAAGACAAAGTACTTCTTACCATCTTCCAAAAAGAAATTATACTAGTATTTCAAACCCTAAGCAGAACACATAGTTTCATGTTCATAATAGGTGCAAGATGCTGAATGTAGTAGTAGCCCTGAATGCCTACCCAGGAATGCTTGTGAATAAAGAAAAAGACAATTCACATTAATATTTTTAAAGATGAAACAATGTCCTGAATAACTGTAGTTTCATTCTGTCCATCAACAGTAGCAACTTGACCTCATTCTCGGCCAAGGGTCTCAAAACACTTTAAAAGGGGTGCTTGTGTCTGCACCCCATTGGACAGAAATGGAGAGAGAGAGGGGATATGGACCCACCCTGTGACATCTCCTTGAAGCATCAGGACCCTCCTCGGCGTGAAGGGTTTCTCCACTTCGATTTTCTGGTAGGACAAGACCCTACAAGACTTGTCTATGAATAAAACATGTCTATGATGCTTGCACACATTTAATTGTATTTCTGCAGGCTACAAAAGTCTTGCTCTACTCATTTTAACAAACTCTACCAGATAGTTATGCCTCAAGAGAAATTCCCTGTTAGGAAAAAAACTCAAACCTATTCATCCAACTTCAGTAGCAAATGCAAATAGCTAATTAACCTTATCTCCATTACAGTGTCCTGACTTTGCAATATGTCTGGCACAGATGCAAGAATTTTTTTGCCTTGTCCAAATTTTCTCACATATGTACAGAGACTGCAATCAACGGAATCTGAAACAAAACTGACTAACAAAGATTTAGCACGTATGTGCAGCTTTACTCTGCACTTTACTCCCTATGCACACCTCTGGATGTCATTTCATCATCACTTCTGTTGCGGATGAAACAAATTGTCAGACACATGAAGAAAACTGCATTTATCTGTCTGGTTACAAATAAAGTTGTATTTGTTTACTTAGGAGAGATAAAAACAAAACAGCCAAACCCTGTTCATGTACACATTATCAGTGAAAGGCAAATGAATCTATTCTTTCAACCCACGGTTTCTTTCCCCCTGAAAGACACACGTGCCCAAAATATGTACTTCAGCATTTTACCTTTTTATGGACTGTTTTAATCACAATTCTTTTTCCTTGGCCAAAATTGGTAATCAAATTGGACAAAAGGTCACATTACAGTGAAATCAAAATTTTTATCAGAACAGCTATTTCTGCCAAGGAAGATAATCACAAAGGTAATTGCTCGTTTGATCCTTAATTGACCTGTGTGTTTTTAATTAGGAAGCAGGAGAATTAACCTAGAGCTAATTACGGTCTTCACTTTACAACCCTGTAAGTGCATAATTTTACTCATATAAGTATTCCTTAGTGAAGTTATGCATGAACAAATACGTTTGTAGCTTCAGGGAATAGGTCTTGAATAACTTAACCTTTTAAAAACTTTTAAGTGGCCACTTTATAAATGTTTCTTATATACAATCCATTTTGTATTTTACGCTTTAGATGTGAAATTTTGCTGAACACCAAAGAATATTTCCTTTTGTTTCAGAAAAACAGCAACAGTTATTTTTGTGTTAAGGAAGTAAGTGGTAGGCTTTAAAGAATTAACATTTTAAATATGTGCCTTTATTCAGCCTGGTCAGTGAAACTGCCGTTTTTGGCTTAATGACATCGAAGTGTAGAGGTTTGTAGCAATGCATTTTGACTTCAGCACTGAATTAATTTTAATGTGTAACACAGTCGGTTCCAGAGGAAGAAACTTCCTGAGACCTGTGTCATGCAGGTCCCTGCATACTACAATTCACTCGCTATTGGAAAAGTTTTCTGGAACATGTAAAGGAGGAGCCCACTCTCCATGATGCCCTTCCCATGCCCACACTGTTACTCTACTCTATCTGCTACTCTAGTCTCTTCATTACATTCACTGGTTTGCACCCATTTCCTCAAACTCTGAAAACTCTGTGGACCTGCATCTGCAGTCCTGCAAGCTGCTGCAGATGATTCCAAATACCAATTATATAAGGCTCAAAATCGAAATCGTGACTTCAATGCAAATGCCCTTCCAGCTGGCCATTGTACCACCAGATGAGGACTTGCTTTACATCCAGACTCCCAACAGAAAATAGCTCCTTCGGCTTACTTTCCCAAGGCAATGTTTAGACTTGCTTATCTGTGGATAAACATGTCTGCCTCTAATAAGTTTTGAGTCTATTGGCCAATTATAGCCAAATCTGACATAGGCTTGGAGGCCTAAAAGATATTCACTCTGACAAGCAGCAGAAAAGCAGGCAGCTGGGTTGAGAATATGGCCCCTGTGAGTGACCCTGTGGAGAGAATGCCTGAAGCACCAACACACTGCTCAGCCAGTGGGAACCCCTGCCTGGAGACACAACACTTAAGAAAAGAGGTTCCTTTGGGTTTTGCTTCCTATCACAATTCTACAAAATGTTCTGTGTACGGGAGCAACTAAAAAGTATGGCCTGTATACCAGAGATACACAGATCCACACAACTCTTTGAGTGCACTGTGTAAGCACTCACACGTGGGTGTGCATGCATAGTACAGCATGAACTGATCTTAAAGAATAATTGATCACATAGGATTTTTTTTTTTACAGCTTGATGAGGTGTTGACATTTTAAGCAGAGAAAAGTAAACTCAGTAATGTAATGTATGAAAAAAATGGTATAATGTAATCAAACACTTCATTTTAAAGTATTTAGTTACCATTTCCTTACTACAAAAAAGTCCAGCTCTTATAAATGCTCTAATAGGTAAGTCTTTTCTCCTCAAAAGCACTCAAAAGAACAAGGTTATTGATGTATAGCATAATACAACTCATAGATATAATCAGAATGTTACAATTTGTAGGCTTTTTCAAAACGTTATCCTATAACCCTTGTCACATTTTTGCTCCCTCAACCAAATACAAAACAGCAAGAGGCAAGGGCTCACCAGAATAAAAAACAGTCTGAAACGCATGCTAGTGAAAAAAACAGTTTGACATATGCAAACTTCAAACCAAACTGCAGGGTTTACAAATCAGTTTCCTCCAGATTTTGCCTGTCAGTGGCAAGATTCTCAGTTTGTTTGAGAAAATTTCTAAATACCTCTAATCTTCTGAAAAGGATCAAAAATCCAAATGGCAATAAATCTAAGATATATTTTATAGTTTGTTTTACAGAGTACAACCAATAGATCTAATTAATTTGTTTCTGTTCTACATTTGCAGTATTTACAGCACAATTATCATTTTGGAACATACAAGCCAAATACTGATATGTCTATAAATCCTTACCAACTTCTTAAGTTAGAGTAATAGCAACCAAAATAATCATGCTGTTTTCTTTATATGCTATTGTCTCCTTGCAACTACCCTAAGGTTGGTAGAAAATACCTGTCACAAGTTTTTAAAGACTTTTCTGACTTAGCTCATATTCTATCTGAAAGCTACTACAATAGCTGTTGGCAGCAGCAGCAAAGGCTGGACCCAGAGACACCCCTTCACTCCCCCCCAGCATGCTGCATCAAGTATCATGTTCACAAAACAAAGCAAAGCAGCCCCTTCCCCACACGATTTATAGTCTGGGCAAGTGCTTTGTAGTCAGCATCAAGCAATCAGTGGTTAAGAAACAGAACAGCTCATAACCATTCTTCTAAAAAAAAGGTAATCTTATTTCTTGGAAGTAGTAACACATTGTTTCCCACCTGAGCATCAGACTTCCTCTCCTTGTTTCCTTACACCTGGAAACAGATATTGCATCTTACTTATTGTAGCTATTGTTTTCTAGGAAACAATACACGGAGAATTACAGAAACAGGCAAGAAAGATTAGACGCTGGGAACAGCCTTTGTGAATCTGTCAGTTTACATCATTACCAACCAAAGCTCTTTCAAACAGAGTTTCAAGACCTGAGGGCTTGATTCCACCAAGAGAGGAGTGCTTCGGCCTGGCTGCAGCAAAGACCCCAGCACATGCATCACTTTAATTACACAAGTGCACCAATTAAAACAGACCCACTCATATCCTTAAAATCAAGCATGTACTTAAGCACTAACCTGAAGCCAAAGCATTCAGCATACTGACCCACAGGAACGAGTGCTATAGGTCAGGGATACACATAGATAGGTACAGACTCACCTACCTCAAAGGCCTGAGGGTTTTTTCCCTGATTGCACAAGTGTCAAGGAAGGGCAGCTCAGCTGAAGCCAAGCAGGGCAGTAGGCTGTGGGAAGGCAGTCAAGGCCCTTAGGTTGTATTTACTGTGATGGATTCCTTATTTTGAAATAACTGCAAAAGTGTTTCATAACAATGCAAAATTTCAACATATGAACCAGAGAATCTTCTTAGAAGGACATCATAAATTCATCATATCACTCGAATAGTAAAATGCAGTTTTCACTTTTGGTTGCTTTTAAAAAACCCTTAAAGAAATCCTCTCCCTGAATGTGTAGCCCTTGCCAGTAAAAGAAAGCAGGAATAAGTGGTGCTGTAAGCCACATTAGTCATCATACAGAGGTGATTTTGTCCTCTCTAGGCCATCACATGGTAGCCACTCTTAATATACATTGCCTCCATAAGTTATTCCCATAGATTGTAGCTTTTAACATCCTAACTTTAAAATGCTTGTTATTCAAAATGATCCATTCTCAGAAGATAACTCATCTCTACTAATTTCCCCTCCTCTTAAAATAAACTTTAAGTGAAGTAGAAGAGACCATTTTGGCCTGAAAAGGAGACAACAGAGAAAACACTGCAAGTTTATTAAAGCATGAATGGGACAGAGAGAAATAGGGACCAATTCTGCACTAACTCTGTGCCAGACGTAGGTACTATCAAACAAGGATTCAGAATAAGATGGTGTGGGGTTTGACACAGTGTAGAGTTAAAGCTATGAAATTCCTTGCCACATGTTGCTAAAAGTTTACACAAGGTCAAGGGGCACTAAGAGCAGCTCACAGAAAGAAAAAAAAGTGCCATAAAGACACCAGCTCTCCCTTGGGAAGCATCCACACTGCAAATCATTGCATGCTGAGAGAGCCTTCTGGAGAATTATCCTTAGACTCCTTATTTTCACTCCCCCTCAGGCACCACTTTTTGCACTGTCACACGCAGGACGCTAGACAGACCTCTGGTTTTATCCGTAAGAGACTCCTGAACAGTGACACTTTCTGTAACTCACATTCATCAGGTTCTTAAATCAAGTGGTCGAACGCTGTGTTTCTGATCACCAAAGACATCGACTGCTATAATCTGACTGATAAATCGGAGTTCAGGTCAATCCACCACAAGTGGCAAAGTCTGTCAGCTAATACCACCGTAATGCTGGCCCAGAGATTCCCGCTTCCCAAAGACTCACAGGGCCCTTCATCATCTTCAGTTACAAAATAAGGTGTACTTTGACACACAGGCATTATTATTTAAAAGTTCATTTCGGGAGCACTGCAGATTAATCTCCGGCTTCTGGCGCGCACGTAAGGAGACCGTACTGAGGCGCGGCGTGTGACCGAAAAGGTCGGACAATCTGGTCCCACAGCCTCCCTCCTGGGGCCACTAACGCGCTTCGCCGCAGCTGCTCCGCCAGAGTTCGGGACAGCCCGCGGCGAGCGCTCCGTGCCGCGCACGGGACGGGGCGGGAGTGGGATGGGATGGGAGGGGGCCGACCGCGGATCCCCCGCGCACCCGGCCGGGGCCAGCAGAGCCCCGCGCTGGGCTGCAGGGCGCCGGGGAGTTTCGGGGCGCTGCCCCGCTGCGGCGGGCACGCAGCCGGGGGCACCGATGCTCTGGGAGCCGGCACTCCCCGGGACCCCGCTGTGCGCCCCCGGCCGCGCAGGTGCCCGGCCGCCCCTCCGCAGCATCCCCGCCCCGGTGCCCCGTCCTTACCGCCTGCGAAGGCTGGCGGGCTCCGCGGGGCTGCCTCCTCCCCGGGGCTGCCTCCTCTCCGGGGCTGCCGCCTCTGCCGCTGCCGCCGCGCTCGCACCTCGCCTGCCTCCCCCTTCCCGCCCCGCTTGCAGCCGCTGTACTCGGGTTTGGGGTGCTTTGGGGCTTTTTCCCCTCCTCTCGCCCTCTCCAGCTCCCACTAGTGATCGCACGCCCGGCCAGCCGGCGGAGGATTAGCCACCGCCTCCTCCTCCTCCCGCCCCCGCACGGCGGCGGGCTCGGAGCTGCCGCCTCCGCCCCCCCGGCCGCCGCCACCCGGGGGGACCCCCGGCCACTCGCGGGGGGCTGCGGGGCCCCGGGGACCGGGCTCCACGGGCCGTTTAATCCATTAATCACCAGCCAAGTAACCAGCCGCCGCGTCCTCCCACACACCCGGCCAAGTCCCCCCGCACTTGGCTGGCGGGACGGGGAGATTTAAGAGAAGCGAGGCAATTTACTGCCAGGATTAAATTAACAATCGAGATAAAACGGACAGCGTGGGAACGGATGATTGAAAAATGAATCGCCGATACATTGCATAGTGTTTACAGCGTCAGCAATAATTTATTACTAAGTGTAGGCTGCACCACAGCCCCAGCAGACACTCCTGCTGCGGCTTGTGCTACATTCAAAGGCAGTCCAGCACCATCCCGTACTACCTTACAGCTCAGAATTTTCAGACTCAGTATTACTTTATTACTGCTTCTCTCTTTTCTGTGATTGATTAAAGGAAATAGCAGATCAGCAGTTCAGGTTACCACATTAGAGGTTTATGACCACAATTTAGTCCACTATAACACGTTATAATGAGAAAAAGGTGAATTTAAAATGGGAATGTTCAAGGTATGACTACATTAGCATTTTAGTGTGCATCAGGAGTGCACTTTGAAGCAGTTGTGGAGCAACTTCAGTGCACAGACTGTAAGCGGTAAGCCAAGAAATGCATCCCGGGAGTACACCTGATGCACTTTGGGGCCGACAGGCATCCCATGCATGAGGTGAGACTGCAGCCAGTACAAATGCCTTGGTACAAACACCAGGTCCTCAAGACCAGCTGTTTCAGATGGCAGATCTGCTGGGCCCTGCTCACTGGTGATGCAGACACACATTACCCTAACCTCGCATAACTTCGGTTTCTCACGTTCAAGAGGAGTTACTAGACTCCCTCACTTTCCAAGGATGTTGGTGTACTAATGCTATATTCAGACACACAGAAGCTAGCCTATTCCTCTTTGACTCAGAATATTTAATTTACAAAATATTGCTCCAATATTTTGGGACAGATACATGGAGGAGAGAGCAAACTATCTCCAAAGCAGAGCTTCTTCCACTGCTTGTCTCTCTGTTCTTTGGCCCAAACCTGTACTCTCCCTACTACTGTAGGCATGGGGCTTTTTTTCACTTTACACATATCTTAGTCAATAGTAGAGACAGACATGAGGGAAGACTTATTACTAGTCAAAGCAAATTTGGAAATGCTGAAAAAGCTGTAAGAAAGCTTATCCCAGCAAGATTTTTGCACTTCTCTTTCGTGAAATCTGTGTATTCAAGTTGTCCTTGTGCACTTCACACTCCACACTTTTTTTTGGCCTGTATCCTAGACACAGCTCATTATAACACAGGTATATTGTCTATTGTGATCCCCAGGTTTCCCCCTCTGCAGAGATACTTCACTTTTCAATTGGTTTCCCTTTTCTGTTTGCCTCTTACAGACAAACAAGAGAAGACCGAGGCAAATAGAAGTACTGGCTCTCCTAGAAAACAACTAACTATTGCTGCTGCACTGGCAAGAGAAACTTAGAAAATGTAGAACTCAAGAAGAAAAGAAAAACACACCCTCAGGAAGTAATAAAGAGAGGGATGAAAAGGAAGAGGAGACATAAAAATAAATAGAAAGGGAACAAAAGGAAGGTGTAACTGAATTAAAAGTGCCATAAAGTGAAAGAGTTGGCAATGAGAAAAAGGCCTTATGGACCCCTTCGCTTCACACTGCTGAACTGAGAGACTGAAAAGCATTTTTAACTTTGAGGCACCAAAATAATTAACTATTTACTGAATATGTGAGAACCAAGGATTTGTGCTATAGTGCTCCATTGCCAGTGTTCAGCTCAAAAGGGGACAGTTGTTGACCAATTTCCTTGAAAACATACAGCAAATCTTCAAAAATACATGCCCTTCTGAGCTGTGATGATTCAGCAGAAGATATGCAGTTCTGGACTGAGCTCTAATAAAGGCATCACAATTTCTCTCTTCTCTCCACAAGCTCCAGCTAATCTCTTTTAACTAGATCACTTCAGCCACCATTCTTTAACTCCTAATTATATCAGACCTGATTATAACAAGACTTGAATGAAAAATCTCAAAATATGCTCCCACTGACAATACTGAAAAGGAGATGTAGTGTTGCCCAACAAGACACTGTCTGAGACTGCTTGGTAATTGTCTAAATCTTCTATCATTGCTAAGGTAAACAGATGAAACCACAAAAATGTTTTAGCCTCCTGGCAAAGCTTTTGGCGTGCTTTCACCTTCCTGACCTCAAAGTGTTGAGCACTGCACTACTCCTCTGCAATTCCTTCTCATACTATGTGTTGTCAGAAGAGGAGGATCCGCCCCCCCCCAAAACACGTTCAAATAAACCATCTGGTGGAAAAACAAATATTGTGTGATCTCTTCACCTTTTCTCTATGTTTAGAAAAGACAACATAATCCTTTCTATTTTAGAAGCAAATGCTCTCTCTCACTTTCCAAAACAGTAGTATTCTCTAGGTCTTGTGAAGAGCTTGGTGGCTTTGTGCTGTATGCATTGCTTCTTCTTGGTAAACAACTTCACCAAGTCTGCTTGTCATTCAGTGCCCCTATGTATTTCAAAAAGGAAAAAATGCACACATGCAAGCATTTTCTTCCCATTTTCCTAACTGTTGATCAGACATTATGATTTTCCTACTGCACCAAAGCTGGAGGTTTCAGTAATGCAGCAAAAAAATGGTATTATCATGCCAGATAAAATAGAGCTTGTTCTATACTGTACAGGCAGGATAAGACAAAGCATTGTAACAGTTCTATAACACAATTACATCTCACCTTCAAAACTCAATACCAGACTTAATTTGTCTTTGTTTACTCACAGGCTACAAGTGATGATTCTCTATCATCTGTTTGCTGTAATATAGTGTCCATAATGCAGTGCTGTGATTTTCAAATCAACCCTTAAACTGTGATAAACAAAACATAAAAAACTCCATCAGCCAGCTAAAAAAGTTCTTAGGAAAGATATAATTACCACATACACTATGTCCAAAATGCTTTTGTTCATCAGATATACCAATCACCTACCCAATGTCTCTTGTAGTATGCTTATAAAAAACCTCAAACATGTAAAACATACTTTAATGGCCAAGAGCTGATTCAAACTTCATCCACAGGCTCAAGTTATGCTTATTTGTATGCAGCACAGTTTCATTTCGTATTTGCTATGCAAACTCTAGAACCTTTGGCTCAAAGTCACTTCTTGTTACCTCACTCTGCCATAGGACACATATGTACATATATGTGTTTAAGTATGTATTGCACTGAGTAAAACACTGACAGCCCATCTCAATAAAAGGAGAGGAACAAGAAGAAAGGGTACATGCTTCCCATGTGAAATAGTAATTGGGAGAGGCACAGAGAATTGGAAAGAACATAAAAGGAACTATATTTGAACAAAATTATTTAAGACAGCCGTTCCCAAACTGAGATCCAGGGACTAACTCCCTCCTGGGGAGAGCAGCTGGCTGCCTGCCTCAGCATCTTTCACCAGCAAGAGGAGCCAGCAGTCAGCCATAACATCCTCCACAAGTTTCAATGTGCTGGAGTCCTCTTATGAATTTCTGGCATTTACAATCCTTATTGATTTAAATGGAGCTTGAAAGCCATCAGAACTGAACACTAGACATCTTTACTAAGTAAGAAAGTTTACAGTGCAAAAATCTTTAGAGGAAATTTAAAAACAAATGTGTGTCTCTAGGACAACAGCAGTGGGGAAGAATGCTCACTGATTAAAAATAAATCTGTTGCCTGTAATGTTTTTAACTTCAGTTAAACTACTCAGTCTTAAACTGAGGACAAAACATCCTGGGTTTACGGCACATCCCAAAGCACCCACGTACACCTTGCTGATAGCAGCAGTGCACCCAAGTCCAGTAAATGGACTTGCACAAAAAGCTCTTCACTTGCCTAAGGCTTCCAAGAACTGGGACTTCAGGCTGCACTCTTTTCTGTGGATTTTGTTATTGTTTCTCCAACCTTCAGCAGTATTTTATAGCTCCTGCTCTCTGAACCACTAACTATTTTTACAATATGGATTAATCCCTTTTCCAGTTTAAAGAAACAGCTGAGATAGCAAACTTGAACAATTTCATATTCTAAAATCTAATTAGCTTAATGTAATGTTATTTGTTCAGGAGTGTTGGCCCTTTAGTCAAATTTCAGTGTAATCCCAACATAATCCCCAATGTTTCTTTCCCTTTTACATCTCATACTTCTCTGAAACATTTTTAAATGTTTTGATGTACTGAACACTTACTGTGTGCTCTGTTTTGTGCTCAGTATTTTCTTTGATCACTTCTTTGAAACTTAATCCAACAGGTGTTATTTTAATTAAAAGTAAGTCTGTCATTCTTCTTTTATAATATTAATTTCATTTCACTATTATGGAGTATATTTTATGCATTTTCTTCCCCTTAAAATTCCTTAGCTTAGTACTCACATAATAAATATGACTTCTATATTTACTGTTTGTCAAGTCTATATAGGTTATGTATATATATATATATTCTTATTCTTCCTGTACTGTAATGTTATTTGATATTAATGGGATTTCCTCTTGGACTTAAACCATTGAAAAGTGATGGACTTTCTGGAGAGCATAAAATGACCAATTTATTGCAATAACAACAGCAGTTCTCTCTGAATGCAGCTGTGTGGTCACAGGGGATAAAATTTGACCTTTTGCACAGTGACAGAAAAAGATCTTGGTATTCTTTAAGACATCAAAACAAGGATAGGGGCTCGATATTGAAGCAGCCATAAAAAGTTCTTGTAACAAAACTGCTTAAGCTATTTTACTTTTATCCAGCAAGCTATATGACTACCACGTGGAGAGAAGATCCCAGTGGAAGCCTAATGAAGTCAGCAGCGCTTGCATAGGAAAATGTATGCTTCTTTATTGCTATCTTCTGTTGGTCCTGTTTTGCCTTTTCTAAGTGTGTTAGACTTGATATGCAAAATGGCAGTAAGAAAACAGTTGATTTCTACACTAAGGATCCACCCAAGGCAAAGAAGTCTCATGCTGAGAGACTGTTTAATTCTCTGAGTGGGAAGAAATAGGATCTCTCTTA
Organism: Xenops minutus; assembly: GCA_035221455.1. Taxonomy (NCBI): domain Eukaryota; kingdom Metazoa; phylum Chordata; class Aves; order Passeriformes; family Furnariidae; genus Xenops; species Xenops minutus. The sequence goes on along the minus strand of JAWWEE010000122.1, from coordinate 21,623,325 downwards.
TTTTTTTAAATTAGGTGCCCTTTTATTTGTAAGTACCCATATTTTCCAGCCCCAGGCTCAGCCATACAATGCATTTCTCCTATACCCAAAGTGGAATAAGTAAAACCACAAAAGGCATTCATTATCTCATAAAAGGATCCTTTTCATTTGCTTGCTGTTGCATGGTGTGGAAAGCAAAGAGAAACAAGCCATGGAAAACAAAAGAAAGCTGACATGTAGAGCATTGTATGTCCGGGATAAAACACCACTAAGTGCCAGGGAATTGTCATCACACTGGAGTTACATCAGACTGTAACCATCTCCAGCACTATTTCACTAGCTCTCCCCACACACATCACTGCTGCATAGCGATCTGTCAGTCAAACAACTCTAAAAATAACAGCCAAATACCCTTGCAGTTATGGAACTCCTTCCTTCCTTGACGTGCTATGCTTTCAAGATCTGCCATGTCACACAATACAATGGACTGCTGCTCTTTTGCAATGCAAAGATGATTTCCAGTGGTTTAATATCCTGGCTTTCTCCTGATGAGGCTCCGAAGAGTAAGTCTTTTGATGAGTCAATGACAGAACACTACATCAGGTGAAAGCCAAAGGGTCCAGAAAAAAAAAGAAAGTCTATTTGTCTTCAGCTCATTATAAAAAAATGTAAATTTCTTGGCAAGAAATTTTTTAAAACAGTTTATGTATTCAGGAACCACCCACCACATCCCCTCCATACCTTTGGCTTTGCCATGCCTTCACACTACTCAGATTTAAAATATTCATCATTGCAATATCTCCCCTACATGGGCTGGCTATGGAACCAGCTGCATATTGAAACTTTGAGAAGCTAGTCATTTGGCCAAATGTTGCTACTTTAGTTTCTCCTCTAAAATAAAGAAAAATGTCATAATAAAAGCACTTAAATCTTTGTAATGCTATCAGGAGGAAAGAGAAAACTTTAAAACCAATTTTCAGTCATAAAAAATGGTAACCAAACAACCCAGAGGTAAATACTATTAAAGAAACAAACAAAAAAAAAAATCACCACTTACTGTAATTCTATATTGGAAATTACATGTAAGAGATACAAATAAACAAAAAATCGTTTGAGAAAGGACTCTTTACACTCTGACTGAAGCTCTCAAACAGAGGTTGGAGAGCCTTTCTTTCTCTGGTTCAGTTGATTCTGCTAGTCCATACATTCCAAAAAGAGCTAGGGAAAAGTTCCCTGTCCTATCCTGACTTCTCAGGAGAGAGATACTGAGCTTCCCACCAGTGCCTTTCATCCTAGCTACTCTCCTGCACTCTATTGCAGCTCAGGTGTAGAGATCCCCATGTCATTGTGCCTTTTAGAAAGGGTACTGGAGATGGAACCATGCATCCCACCCTGTTTTTAGGGCACTGCTTCATTTTAGGGTGTTTTTTTGACAGACTTAAGTGGGTAAACTGAAATAGCTTGCCATACAAAAAGCCATACAAAGAAAAATCTTCAAATTCAGGATCATAGATTAGTTGGATACCAGAAGATATGGTGTAGTTGTTGGCATAGATAGGAAAAGGGAGAACCACCAGTGAAATTATTCAATCTCTCTAAGAATCAAGAAGACACTACATGGAAAGTGGATTACAGCTATTTTCCTAATGTGTTCTGAGATCCAGGCCAAAAAAACCAGCAGGATATTTGTCTGGTGGAAACTAAAGTGGAATATTTTAAATTCTCAGTGTAGTACTTAGTTATAAAGCCGCTTATAATGAAAAGCTCTTATATCATAATAAGTATATGATGAAACTGAAAATGGCTCCTTATCCTGCCAAGGTGTCAATAGTAAAAGTCCCACAGATGCCTAAGTATGTGTTAGCAGATAGAAGTTGCAGATAGGCATACACTTGTTGCACATAAATCTTGGCAGTCACTACTAATAAATGCTTGCACTAATGTGTTTTTCAGCAGATTAACAGAACACAGACATCTCCAAACCTGTGCAAAGAGAGCAGAGCTCATTGTATCATTGCATGTTGTGATGCTGTGCTGGAAGCAGGACAGAGCAAGAGAGGAGGAGCTGCCACTCTAGGAACTATTTCGGCAGCAACAGATAATTTCCTTACATAGTGATCAGTCTATTTGCCTTCATCCTCTGCTCTCCTTCATTCTTAACAAACTATTTCAACTTAAGCAGCTTTCTCCAGGCCCTGAAGACTATACACTCTTGCATGGTAAATAAGGATTCAGTAGCTTCCAGATGGGCTTTGGATAAAACACAATATATCAGGGAAACATGTTTCTTCTCTCTTCCCCTGCTACCAGTATGGTGGCATCAGCTAAATCTGATGCTTATTCCATTTTGTTTAGGCAGATAAGAAGTTTATTAAGGCTTGGTTAACAAAACTAATAAACACTCATAAGCTACTTGCAAGCATTCGCAGTATCCTCCATTCACAGGTGCATAATACAGAGAGGGGATGGCTGCTAGGTGAAATACAACCTTCTTGCATCAGAGTTAGAGAAACCCAAATGTAACCCTTTTCATAATACTATTATTGTAACAATAATAAAAAACAGCAGCATATGAGGCATGGTCCCTTTTGTCATCATCCATCACAAAAAGAACATATATGAGATCTCTGTATATTACCTCAAGTTCCCAAAGTGAAAGAGCAATTATACTGTAGAGCATCAGCTTCTGCCAGTTCTGGAAAGCGTTTTACAAAATGGAAATCCAGCCTACAAATCCCTTCCTGCTCAGCCCTTTCTGGCTCATAAGCTCTCATACTGGAGTGGCCCTAGTAAGGTTAAAGTAATGGGTGGGAAGCTGTGGGCAGTGTCTGAGCCCCACTGAAACCCCATTTGGGAGATTCACATGGGAGGGAAGCAGCACAAAGGGCTCCACAAGTATTCCTTGGTGGACACATTTGTACTGAGTGCAGAAAGCACTGATCACAAGAGGCAAAGCTCAGTGGATGCAAATATTGAAAGCAAGAAAAGGTGTTCTGTTGGCTTCCTTGCATCCTTCACTGCCTCTCACAGACTTCCATTTTACTGCTGAAACCAGATATTCCTATGGGGTAAAAGTAAGTTTTAGGTAAGCTAAGTGGAGGAAAAGAATTTTGTTTATTCTACCTGGCAACCAGAGAATCCAGTTTTCTTTTATACAAAACACCCACAGCTTTTTTTTTTTTTCACAGATCTATCTGGGAAAAAGTTTTTTACCTATTTGTTCTGGATCAGCCCTTTGAAGTTTTAGAGAATGCAGATACATGTGGTTGTAAATCCAGAGATGGCATATACATAGTATGGATTCACTTTATTTTTTGAACAAGGGAGAGAAAACTCAAACCATTATTAGAAAGGAAAAAAGCCCCACCCCACAACCAAAGCAGTTATTGGACTGAAAGTTGAAAAATTTTCCTATTATTAAAGACCAGCATTTCTCCTGAATTTATAAGTATCGTGACTTAGGAACACTTCTACTCCTTTGAGGTGCTGTTTAAAAGTAGTGATACATTACAGAAAAAGCATTTAAAAATACGGCCTTATTTATCCAAAGCATGTTTGGCTTTGGCTTTTTCTATCCAGACTGGGGAAAGCTAAAAGCATTTTGCAATTTGAAACTATTCTTGTGAACAGAGTTAAAGTAAGAAAAAATTAATTAATCCATTAATATCTTAGCCATAAAACTTCAGGTAGTTACCTTTGCATCTTAGCTATCCTCTGAATGCAGTCAGTAATAGGTAAATCCTGGTCCTCTGTGATTACAGCCCCTTACATTCTTTCTGGGTGAGGCCCCACACCACTGGAGGAGCTGGGTTTTTTCCTCTTTTTGCAATTGTTATTTTCTGAAAAAAAGTTTTCATTGAACATTTGACTTTAGACATTATTTAACCAAGTGTCTATCAAACACCTGGAAAATCGCTCTCCTTTAAAAATTTTATGATGGAAAAGCAATTACCCTTTAAGCCATGTTTCAAAGTCACGTCACAAGAATCCTTTGGAAGCAAACCTCAGCTTTCTCTCCTCCTTAACACCCAATCTTACCCAACAAGCATATAAACTATGGCTTATTCTATTGTTTTAAGATCTAGTAACAAAATGCAGATAATTGTTTTCTTTTTATTTGCAATCTATAGGTATTAATAAATGAAATTTTAAAATACCCCAGGATAGAGTTAGTTTCAAATATTTCTATTCCTTACTGGGGTCTAAATCGGTACAACTATCAGAGCCAAGTATGTCTGAGGCTTCTTCTGTACACCAAAACAAAGAGCAAATATGAACCAAAGGCTTTGATATTCCAGATGAAAGAAAATGTAAATTAAAAAGTCTGTGTAAAGGGCAAAATAAAAGGCTTTATGGAAAGGAAATAATAATAATAATAAAAAAAAAAGCACAAGTAAGAACTAATCCAACAATACAACAGTCTATACTCATCTGAAAACATGAAGACCAGTCACCAGAGTTTGCAGGTGCATTAGTTGGTAAGGATGCAGGAGTCGAACAGAAGATTGCACAAGGGGGATGCTCTGGTGAGGTTAACTTGCTTTTTACTCAGGGAAACAACATGTAAAGACTCTATAAAGAAAAACACTGTCTTTGGGTATTTTGAAATAAGGATCAAAGTTCAGTTTGACCAAAAATACAGGAACAAGGAGTCAAATTCTATTCCAGATCCATATCCTGACTTCCCAATTGACAATGGAGGGAACTGGCTTATATTATTGACAACCCACCCTCTGTCACATTTGAAAGTTATGGCAGTCAAATGAGGTGTCTGACTTCAAAAAGGGAAACCACACTTCTGTTTGTAAAAAGCGAAGAAAGGAAGAGTTGGGAAACTACAGACAGAAGAGCCTCAGCTCTGTGTCTGGGAAGATCATGGAGCAGATATTCACGGAAGCAATGTTAAGGCACATGTGAGACGAGGAGGTGATCAGAGACAGCCAACACATCTTTACTAAGGGCAAATCATGCCTGACCAATCTGGTGGCCTTCTATGATGGAGTGACTGCAATGGTCAATAAAGGAAGACCAACTAATGTCATCTACACAGATTTCTGTAGGGCCTTGGACATGGTCCCACATGACAACCTTGTCTCTCCTTGGAGAGATAGGTATGACTCTTCAGTGAATGAGGAATTGGCTGGATGGTCAATGGCTCTATGTTCAGGTGGAGGCTGGTGACAAGTGGTGTCTCTCAGGGCTCTGTCTTGGGACTGGCGCTTATTCATACCTTTATCAATGACACAGACAGTGAGATCAAGTATACCCTCAGCAAGTTTGCAGATGACATGAAGCTGAGCAGCATGGCTGACACGGTAGAAAGAAGAGATGCCAACCAGGGATGGCATCAAAATGCTTTGGAGCACAAATTGCTTTTTGTAACTCTTCAGTTATGCTCTACCTCATCCTTGCCCCACCACAGTGAAGGATGCCAAGCTGCAAGGCTATAATGTATACATAAAAAGGGAGCAACAAGAAGGGCTGCTCAGTGCAGAAGGGAGCTGAGGGCAACCCAGCATCAGCCACACACTTGCTCATTAGGACCCTTTCCCGCCCCAGTACCTGAACACAATGGATAGAACCAGTACTTCTATGGCCCTAAACGTGGCACAGTGTGAGTCAGGTCTGGGGTTCCACGCAGGGGCTGCAGGAGACAGGGCTGGGGAAAAGCGCTGGAGAAAGCTGTGCTCAGAGAGAAGGAAGTATTCAGACCTGGCCTTCAATGTAGTGCTTGGTTACCTGGGTAGGGTGTGTGGGTGGTGGCCCCATATGGGCCTTCTCTGGGGAAGTAAGGCTCATTAACATGCTCAATCATATTGGTAATAGGTGGAGATTACTGCAAGGCTGGAGTTCATTTTCCAATTTACTACTTTACACAGGAAAAGTATGCTGTAAATGTCAAAGTTGAGACTCTCCCAAGGTCCCAGGGACAAGCTGTCTTCCTCAAATTGCCCTGGCTGAGGAAAGCTGAGGACACGCTCCACAGGTGGCTTATGCAACTATTAACTAGAGTTAATACAAGACACTGTTGACTTCCTCTCTTTTTCTTTTCAAGAAAATATATTCTTTTAAAGTGTTCTGAAAGTCACTGAATTTAAGAACAACAGGCACTTTATACTGGAGCAGTGAAGGGAACAGGCTGTGCTGGGTAGACTGGCATAATTATGGTTCAGTGTCTCACAAAAGACATAAGAGAAATTCCAAATAGTACCAAACAGTAGGTTATAGTAGGTGCAAAACTCAGGGCCAGTTTCTCTGGTTTATCAAATCTCTGCAAGGAATGAAAAATAGAATTAAACTAAAAGCTATGATTTGGTCAAGGTCAAATACCTCTAACTGCATTTTACCACTGTTTAGAATTTTCATTCCTTGTTAAATCATGAGAAAACAATGAGATTACCCTTGGGATCACTTTGCTAAGCAAAAGACTGTCATATTTCCAATTAACACATATATAAAAGCACCTAACCATGAAATATTACTGTTGATAATCTTGAAATGCCCTAATGAATTTCTCTTTTTGCAGACATGAGCCTCATCAGAGTTATACTGATCCCACCAAAGACAAAGCTATTCCATAAATATACACCCCATTTACCAACACTGCAACATTTACCAGAAAAAAAAGTACTGCTGAAGACTACAAAAGTGGACTCTTATTTCACAGTTCCCAGTAGTGATAATGTAAAGGTTTAGATTGGTTCTTTGGACCAGATGCTCTCCATTTATAAGATGTTTCTACTGTCTCCTAGATTAAAACAATCTCTTTTACAAATTGAAATTATGCTTTTTCTATACCGTTACAGAATGTGTAAGCTACCCTGAAGCAGTTCCCAGAGTCTCCAAAGCAAGACAACAGCAGCATGAGATAGGCACATGAAATGGAGCAGCGAAGTTTTAAAATCTGGCCAAAACAGGGAACAGATTGTTGTCAGACATAGCTCAGATAATAAATGATGTTGTTTTAAATGTACTTTCTGAGCCAGGGTCATTCTATATGGAAATCATGCATGTCACAGGGGGACATAAACAATTCAAATGCTCTTAAGAAATATATCATTCATCTCCCTGGTAAAAAGTAACATATGGATGCACCCACAGGTTACTTCCGTCTCTCTTTGTAACAGATACTTCAGAATATAAAAAGCCCTCATGTTCTTCCAAGTGGCATAGGTGGAACAAGAAGTGTAAGCAGATGTTGTGGATGGGGAGACAAGAAATCTTAATAAACAGAATCCCAGATGATTCTGATGGCCACAGGTTGGAAGCAGGACAGGCATGAAAACTTGACCTGTTGGTCAAGTAAATCATTGTCTACCTTCCACTTAGCTATGTGGTTGAAGCCCACAAGCAGAGTAGGTTTGAAGCAGAACTGTTAAAGAAATCCATCTACAACCAAATGGTGATGAAACACTTATAAAGTAGCTTCTCCAGGTAACATAGTGGTTACATAGTGGGACGAGATTTTCGGGGGTGCTGCTTAATCATTATAAACATGGGCATTTTGGAAAAGTCTAGATCGGAGAGATTTTAAACTTAAATAATATCCAGAAAAAGAAATACCTGGGCTATGAAAAGAAAGTAATGTTATACTATGAAAAAATGAGAACAGTGCACAGCACATACAGGCTGAAATTCCTCCATGCTGAAAGGCCGTGCAAAATCTTCTCTCTATGTGCACAAGGTTAGCATCATTGTGAGATGTATGATGGGTTTTCTGAGCATATTTTATCAAGACTATAATGCAATAAAAGAGCTCCAGAATACTAGAGCCCTTCCAAAATACTTCTTTTTAGGAAAGAGTCCCTCATATTGCATTTAGTTTTAGGCTATTTTGGAAAGCTCTTTTTTGAGGAGGGATTTGTGCGTGTATTTCAATACAAATTACTTAAAGAAAAGAAAAAATACCAAAAAATACCTCCCTCAAGAAATCAGGGGAGATGCATAAAACTCACATATCCTGATCTAAGGACTCAAGCTTTTCTAGTAGAATGGCAAAAGGTCTTCAGCACAAAAGATGGAGACAGTAATCACAGCCATAATATTAGGACCAATATCACCTCCTGCCTACCTATCTCATGGGAATTTTCGTGCTTACCAATGTAAAGCCAGCAGTTTTGTCCAGTGGAAAATACACACACATATGCATGCAGCTATTTTAGCTCTCAAACATGCACTGCTTTGTGCTCTATACACAGCATATTGACATGCTTAATTTCTGAAGCCATTCAAGTTATATTATCCTCAGTTGTTAGGATTTGCACATTCCAGCAAATTACTTATCACCTCGTCAATGGGCTCTGCCATACTAGATTGTGCTTATGGGATTTAGAAAATTAAAGTCTTCTGAGTGAAATTTTGCTTGTGCCAAACCATCAGCAACTTTTATTGCGTAGGATTATTCTCACAGCCCTTAAGAACAAGTTTGTACTGAAGCCTTAAAACAAAAGCACCTGAGTAATCCTGAAAATCATTAAGTATGAATCCATGCAAAATATTTCCCATCATACTCACTTTTCAGCCAGAGACCACATATTTGCTCACCCATGCCTGAGGCAGCTGACAGGGCGGCTCGCCCGTTTCCCCCAGCCCAGGAAGCACTTTCCACCACACCCAGGGTTTCTTACAGGTCAAAGCTTTTTATTTCAATTATGAACCTTGGGCAAAATGTCAAACAAAACAGTTATTTGCTTAGTTTGGGCTACCACCCTCGCTCTGAAACTCCTTCCTTTCAGTTCCTCTGCTTTGGGGACTATTGCAGGACATTGCCTGATACTTCAACAGGGAGCATCTGGACATGTTTCAGACAGGTTTGATAGCTGCACAGGGTTGACAGACCAGAGTTCTCTCCAGCCTGTTTAAAGACACACATTTTATGGTAAGAAAACTCTCTGGTGCAGAGTCCACCTTTTTCTATGGACTCAACTCTCACGGCTTTCAGAGCTTTGTCTAGTTGATTGCAGATCTGAGGAAGTGTTCTTCTCCACACATATGGAGATACCCTGGTGCCCCTCAAACACTCACACCTCTCCTACAGACATCAAACCTGACACTCTGCAAGCTGGACTAATAGCAAAGCCAAAAGCTGTTCCTAGATGCCCATCTGAGGAATCTTTTATGGCAGATTTTTTTGAGAGATTTGGGAGCAAGAACAGGGTGTGTATTTTCTTTTCTTGTGATTTCATAATCCATCATTGTTTGTGGAATATGCCCATTTTATTCTCTCCATGTAGTGAGCATCAGTAATTCCAGTGTGCCAAAGTGCTTTATTTGACTTACAGAGCTCTTAGGGACCAATGGCTAGGAGAAACCATTGATAAGTAATATGTAAGAGGTCAGACCGTGCAGTTCATCTTTTGCCATAAAATTCATCAGGACAGATTAAAAAAAAAAAATAAAAATCTTACACTGCTAGTATTTTAGTCCTTTTCTGGAAAAACAAATAAAAAATAACTGTTCTAATATTTGGTCCCCATGGAACTCTTTGGCTTTTTCCCTCATCTTCCAGATAAGGAAGTCAATCTAAATAAATACTTGGCTTAGGTTAAAGGTGATGTCTTCAGGGAAGTCCAGCAGCTTTGCATTTCCAGTCAAGCTAATGAGATACTGTGGCCAGCTCTAGCTGTGGCTGCTGCATAGCTTGTCCCAAGCACCTCTGTTACTGTGCCTCCATTTCCTCTCCCACCTGGTTGTCTTCCCTGCTCAGGTATAAATTCGTTGTGTAAGGGACTCTCTTCATGCATTAGCACAGGACTCAGACATAAAGAGCTCTTGTCTTTCACATAGAAACATGCTAACAAATGAAAAAAATATATTGCAGGAATTTTGCTTTTAATTCACTATCATTTGGAAGCTTGTCTTACCATAACCTCAGCATCAGATGTATTGCTCTTATTTCCTTTGCTCCTAACTCTGTAATATAGCAAGTCATTTCAAACACACCCCACCCCCACAAAAAAAAAAAAAAAAAAAAAAAAAAAGAAATTTTATATACATTAAATAATTCTTCATAAGATAAAAGTTGATTTTTCTTGGACTGTGAGACAGGACAATACCAGGAATGTCAGCATTCAGCATTTGGCTCACAAATGACAAATGCACAGTGTCTGAATGGATTTTTTTCGAGGGAGGTGGAGGGGTGAAATTAACGGTCTGAATTAGATTTTTATGAAACATGAATATGAGCATTGATGACCAAAAGAACCTTTTTAACTCCGTGCTTTTCATGACTTTGCTCTTTATTTCCAAAGCTGCTTGTGACAGCTTATTCATTCCCTGAGATTGTTTATTCCTGCTAAAAAAGAGCACACCCAAGCCAGTGCAGAAACACATACAGATAAGCAGTTTTTAACACAGAAGGGTGGAGAGTTACTTCTAGAGGATCATGAAAGGGCAACACAAGGAGATACTTCATATGCGCTAATCTGAAACATGCATAATTTCTGGAAAGATCCTCACCGTGACTTAAAAAAACCTACAGGTTCAACAATATTCAAAATATTGAAAAATTCCAACATAGACCAAGCAGAATTTTTTTTTGTTCAAACCAAACAGATCTTTGATAAGAACATCAGTTATATCTGGTAAATGGAAAACCTGGGTCTAATAATATGCTTGGCAATGTTTCTTGAAGCTAAGGACTTCAGATAAAGATACTTTGAGAAAATCTGGCCATGTGGCAACTTTAACTTAGCAGCTTCCTTTTGTACTGTTACAGTGTATAGTTTGCAAAGTCAACAATGTCTTCACAGTTTGACAGCAGCAAAGTCTAGAGCCATTGACCTCAGAAGAAGAACCCTACTTGACTTCAAATCAGCCAAATGATGACATAGGACCAGAAACACCAAGTGAAGCATGTCAGTCTAGTATGCCTGATCTGTCAAGCTGCTATACTGTCCAGAAAATATGAAGTGCTGTCACTGAATATGGAGTTGCCAACTGTACATCATTTTTCTCCTCCTCCTGTTCCAGAAGCTGCCCATATTATGTGAAAAAAAACCCAAAAACCACACCAAAACCACAAAACAAAACAACACAAACAAACAAACAAACCAACACAAAAAAAACCATCCAACCAAACAAAAAAAAACCAAAAACTTGTTTCTTGGTCATGTAGGTGAGGGGTCTGAAAATCTCCCATCAAGTCAGCAACTTTGTCAGGAAGCGAAGAGTAATTTGCCAGGTTTGGAAATCCAGTGGAAATTGTGTCAGGAGACTTCAGTACATGCTGATGAGGTCTTGTGCTGCTATCTAGCCCTTAGTAGTTTAATCCCTTGTTTCATCTTCCACAGCAGAATAATATAGAGGAAACTTGTGAGAGAGAGAGAGAGAGAGAGAAAAAGAGAGAGAGAAAGAGAGAGAGAGAGAGATGTTCATACAGTCTCTTGTCAGTAACTACAATGCAGATTCATTATCTGAATCAAAGGTACATAGTTATACTTTGACTAAGACAAATCCCTCTAAGAATATTTAGACAACAGCAAGAAAACACCTTCACCCTTGAGCATGCAAACTTACTCTATGCCAAAAGTTAGTCTCAGTGTATGCCAAAACTGGTACACATTGCATGGGGTGACCTGCTTGCAGTCATATATGGTATATACTCCCCTATGGTAGAGAACACGAGCCAGGCTATGAAATCTTGCATCATATTGCTTTTTCTGCTCCCCTTTATGATTCAACAGCTCTTACCTGGAAATGAGATTGAAATAAATTCAGTTGTTAACTATTACATATGGCCTTTAAAACAATTAAAAGCACCCTTTACATCATGCGCTATGTCTCAAGGCAAGAAGTAACCCTCTCCTAGCACAGAATTCAACATTTGAATATCTCCTCCTGCTTTTCCATTTGTGATGAAATTGCTGACTGCAGTTTATATAAATTATTTATTCCCATTTTGTCCTTCATATCTCTGAAACCAGGTTTATTCAACTTGCTCTTGACAGTCTTGACAATTGGAGTTATCTGAAATAAAAACTCTGAGCTCCCCTCACAAACAGAGCAGGAATCATCAACAGAGACTTATAAAATCCTAATAGTTGATACATACATATCCAACCATCTAATTCAGTATGTACCAGTCTCATATTTAGATCCCTTAATATGTGTTTTCTATCAGAAAAACCATGACCAATATATATTTTATACAATGACCACTATTGCTAAATTTTATTAATTAGTTTAAAAACAAAGAAATTTTGTCTTCTAAGTGGTTTCCTTGTGGTCATCAAGTTATTGGGGTCTTTAGCTGTGAATGAAATTCTAAAGTACTGTTCACACATGAAAGATCTAATTTCACATCTTTGGAATGTGAAGAATTTCTGAAAGGCAGAAAAGTATTAAGCACAGATGTTCTTCCATCCATTTTCCTCAAGACAGTATATAAAACATCAGTCAGTTTTGGAAAACAGCTTGCAAACTGTTGATCTACAAGAGAAACCTGCAGATAATTTAGTCAGGATTGGTAATAGGACTGTCTATAGTCAATTTGAGACACTAACATCTGCTTGAAGAATTGTTAACAAACACTGGTCTAGAAAAGGACAAAGACCTTTTCTTTTCAGTATGGTTAAACCCATGGGGCATAAAGATATCTGTCCCAGGATATGATCCAGGGACAGACCTCCATAAATGGAGCTAGATAACTGGGGACACAGTGAAGGACTTTGGTAAAGCCCCATAGGGCAATGAGCCCTGTATCAGGTGTGCTAAAACCAGTAGCTCACCACAGAGCAAAAGACCTTGGGATGTCTGGAGTCAAGGCTGGAGTGAAAGCAGCTGAGACCAAACAGAAGGAGGAAACTCAGAGGATAGAGTGGTCTCATCCCACCCATAATTCTTTACCTAAAAGATAGTCATCTTAGGTAGGACTCCTCTCATTCAATAATCAAAGATGGGTTAGAGAGGAAAGGAAGAAGTTCTAGGCCCACCTATTCATGGAAGGATTTACCCAAGCAACTTGTGCAAGATCTGGTTGCTTTGACTACACAAATTATCTGGAATAATAAGATGAGAACCCAAGAATCTTCATGCATCTATCTCATCAGGGCCAAGGAATATGGTATTATTATTTTTATTTTGCTCAGAGACAAAATAAATTGAAACAGAACATAGAGATTATAGCATGGGCTCTAGGATGCTTTTCAGAGATGGAATATTCTGGCCTTGTATTCCCTTCAGTATGTGAAGAAACATCCTCTTGCTTAGTGAATAATCTGACTAGGATGCTATTATGAAAATGTCAGCCTTTTTTTCCAGTTATGTTTTAAAAGGCAGTGACAGCTGTGACTTCATTTTGTGAGGAACCCAATCCTTTCGGTATGTATCAGGCATTTTTTGAGAATGCCTACAACTGAGCAAAACCACTAGTGAGGCTTTCTTTTTGTTTGTCTTTTTGGGGAGGCTCTTTTTCTTTCTTTGTTTTTTTTTTTTTTTTTTGTACCCTGAAGGAATCACTATTTACGGGAGTAGGTAAGCCAACAGTTAGCAAAACCTGCCTGCTCTCTACAGACTTACATGCCCCTTTGAAATGATTTGCACAGCCAAGTGTGATGCTCCATTTTGGGGACATTTATGCTACAAGATCAACTGTTCCTGTAAACTTCAGGGGGGAAAAAGAATTTTTTAAGGATCTTGAGGTGTTTCACTTCCATGCCAATGGCTACTTTTCTTATTCCTGTGAAACTCGAGGTGAAATGTTTGTAGATACAACCCTAGGCACCTGGAGAATACAACACCAAGCAGGAAAACTCCTAGAGATGGCAGGTACCTCCACAGTCAAATTGCAGCTCAACCAGCTTTTTCAGAGCAGTTTTGAATGGAGGTTCCTAAGTTCTTTAATGGCCTTTACCACTGCACTTCTTGCTGGTAGCAGTAGTAGACAGATGTTTTTGTGGATTATTATTTTTTAAAAAAATAGAAAATATGTCATGCCAGTTTTCACAGAAGTTCTTTCCAAGTTTCTGAAATGTACAGCCGTTGGCATCCCCTGAGCATTACCACCTGTAACTTCTTTCTCATTATGCCAGCAGTGGAATTGCAAACCCAGACTACAGTCTCAAAGCCTTTCACCAAATGAAGGGACCTTATCCATTAACTTGGAACAGTGATCATCCTTGGTACATTAAAGAGGAGCTGTGTAATGTGCTTTAGCAGTACACCAGAATCTGCCCACAGTACAGCAGTGTGCAAATGGAGAAACCAGACTAATACTGACAATAGCCATGACTATCCTCAGAGTGAATAGTGCTGAGCTGAACTTAGGCAAGAAAGGATTACCATGACAGTGTGGTTGTGCCAAGACAAGTGTTTTCCCCATCATTCTTAAGGTGGGGGAGGCCAGTTCTTTATCACATCCCCTTCAGAGCTCATAACATCTGGTTTTGGCTTTACTGAATTCCTTATGCCTTTGTTGCCAGAAATCCAGTCATATGGTGGTGGCTATCAAGTCACCAATGCATGGTTGTAGCAAGGAATTCTGTATCTCAGGAGATGCATCTGCTACTCATTCCTAGGCAATCATCTGGTGCTGCTAGATTATATAATGAATTCGAATCTGGCAAGAATGAACAAGAATCCTATAACAAAAGTAGAAACCTATTTCACATACTAGATCAAAACAGGCAAGAAGGATGGAAAGAAACTGTTTCAAAACTGAACTTCACACATTCCAGTTGTGAAGCTTGGCAGACTGTCAAGAGACTGAGTGGAGACTCTGGTCTGGGAAAAGGGAGTACCCTGTCACAGCAAACTCCACATCATCACAGCTGATAGCCAATGGCACGGACCCCTAATTGAAATAAGGCTCTCAGTCATGCATTAAAATGATGGTTTCTGAGACAACAGATCCCAAATGTCAGCAGGAACCTGATTGCTTCTTTCACTTGTCCGAGCACAGACTGGCTCTTCATCAGCAGCACATGACTTTTGGGACTGGCAGTTAAACAGTCAGCAAAAGTTGGTATGCTGTGATTTATGAACCATTATATTCCACACTGTGGATCCCAAGCATGCAAGGGTGGGCAAGGATTACAGATATTCCTGAGGCAGGGAAAACAGTGATGAAGAAAAGGAGCTTCTGACCTGCTTCAGTGTCCCACATCTTTGTGGGAACATGAATTCTTTGGGAAAGCTACTCCAGAGGGGTGGTTTGACCAAAGATATGAAAAGTAAATCCTTAGCAATGAAAAAAGTAGTTGATGCTGCACTTACATACCTCCCATCAGTTTAGGCTATCATGTAACATGAGTATCTGACTACAATCTCCTTATTTTCCATCGGTCTCTTCTAGAACAGATGCACAAGTGGTGCTTCACTCTGCAAACTCAGTAAAACAGTGGCCTTCTTCATATTTTACCTTCATTTCTAACTTCTTAGATATCTATTTATGTATGTATTTATCTGTATGATAAATACCCATGTTCATAAATTTTATAGAAATTTCAACTGTGTTCCTGACATGCACTGACAATTCTGGAATTATTTTTTTGTGCAACAGAAGGCATCTAAATGTAATGGATATACCATTTTGTTCCAACAGAGAGGAACCATATTTAGTAAGACCAGGACAGTAGTGAACAAATTTTTGATGCTGGTCTCTTTCCAAGCACTGGACCTTTTTAGTGAATTATCCTGCATTTGGGAATAGCACTAAACTTGAAATCACTGAGCTCTGTAATATAGTTGCTGTATTTATTATTCTGACGTAGCATTGGACTTGATCACTGATCTTACTAGCATTTCTGTGTTCTGTATATGGTAAGAGAGGGGCTGAAAGAGTCTGAGGTCAAACCACACATCTGCTGGTTATCTCCATGTGCAGAGCTGTAGTTTGTCAGCACCCTTTGAGAGAAGGACTTGTAGCCTACAGGATAACAGTGCTGTTGGTCTCTTGCTATGTCTTCTTTGCAAAAAAAAAACAAAACCAAAACCAAAACAAATAACAAAATCTTTACAAAGTACACATAGTGGTGAGAAAGAGATTCCAAATACTGAGGAGCTTGTTGCTGTAGCTGCCCCCTTGCCCCTTGAAAGGTAAAGCTCAGCAGAGCTCAGAAATGAAATCTGACTCTGAGTTGTTATAACCATGAACCACTTCTTTCTATGGAGCTGTGCAACAGACTGGAACTCAGGCAGTAAAAATGCTTGCGTTACCACCCACCAGGTGTCTAGAAGGTGGTCTACTATATTCATATTCACTGAATTAATAAGACAGCTATACCTAGAAAACTCAGATAGTGATGTCTGACTTTTGCATTCAAGCAGCCAACTTTTCAGTGCAACTCCTTACGAATTTTATAACCATAATTACTCACCAATCCTCCTCAAAAATCTACATTGAATCAAGTACAAATCACAATATTTAGTTGTCAGAATTAAAAATAAAAAATCAAATGGGTAATCAGAGGTGCAAACAGAAACACAGACAACGTATATGAATTTAGTGACTAATATGTTGCTGTTATTTTAAACTTAAAAGGCCAAATATTTTCCCCCTCTGTAGCATGTAAGAAAATCCAGATTCTATCCTCTTCAGTTTTCATCTGTTTCATATGAAACAGTCCACTTGCATTTCTCACAGAACAGTAAAAGTAAGGCTAAGCTATTCAGCAAATGGCTGTCACTTCCTGAGCCTAAGCCTTCAGTCTCATCTCAAACTATGTCCCATTACAACCAAGATAATGAACTGTCTGACAAGTGAAGATTCAATCCCCTAACTGTTCAAAGAGAAACTATATTTTTCTTATTGTACTTATGGGGGGAAAAAGAGTAAAAAACCAGATTTTGAGCTATTTAAAAGTTGCCAAACCAATTTCTTTTAAACTTAATTAAAGCAAATCATGATGGCCATCTCACTGGGACATTTGTATCAGGACACCCACTGAGAATTATGTTCTGTGTTCAGAGTGTAAGCCCCTAAATATATGGGCACATAATGGAAGGATTGATGCATCTTTAATGATGAGTGCCAAGGTAATTAAACCTAATATCACAATGTTACCTCTTTATACCAAAAATATACAGAAATAAACAAATAGAACATGCTGAGAAATTATACAGAAACTCTGTTAAACATTTTAAAGGGTAATAAAAATGCCTTTGGCCCATTAAAGGTACTCTACTGACTATATGAACCACTGCCAAAAAGTACCAAAGCTTTTACAAAGAGAAAAAATAAAAGAAAAAGGTCCAAGGACTTGGTAGTGTATGTTCTCGCTGAATAATTTAATGAATGTGCTGGGCATAACCCAGGAAAAAGCATATGGGCCGTTTCACTTTACAGAAACTCAGGCACACATATATACATGTACATATTATGATTGATATATATCTATATCTATATATATGTATTTATATTTATACTCACAAGTACACTTGATATGGGTATAAGAACCCATATGATAGTTTGCCAGGAATATGATACAACCAATTATGATTCTACCCATATCTATTAAAAAAATGTAATTATTTTGATTTTCTCTAAAATTTAAAACTTCACAGTACATTCTAGTGTTACTTTAAGAAACCAAATTCACCTATAAAAAAAAAAAAATTTTCCTTTTCTTCATTATTTTTACCTCTAGAACTTGAACAAGTTTCTGCCCAGATGCAAAGAAGTGTCTCACTTCTTTGTCCCAAAAGGAATTTCTCCTCAGCACTGGAAAGTCCTGGGACTTTGATTTTTTTCTTCCCAGTTCTGCAAATGACAGATACTTAGAAACAAGTATTTTTTTTTTTTAAATTTCAGTACTGATTTATGGCTAAAAAAATGACATATATTAACATCTGTATCAACATGTATTTCTCTGTCTCTTGTGCAGCATATATATAAGGCAAAATTCTAACCCCAGAACCAACCATTAAACTGACAACTATTGCAAATTCTTTCTCAGAAGTAAACTTTTTATATATTTATATATTTATACCTAAACCTATGTCTACCTCTTACTAAACTGCAACACTTTGGGCTTTAATACTATAGATATACCTAGTTGTAGTAATGAACACTTCAAACCTTGTGATTGGCTCTTGTATCTCTTTAAGTAGCCAGAAGAGGCATGACAGGCCCTGAGGATTAAACAATTATAGGAAAAAAATATGAATCCAAATTATACTTACTTTTGAGCTTCCTAGTTTGTCTTCTCTGCTTCACATCTTCCTTGTAAGGATTGTTTATCTTTTATCAAATTTTCAAATGCTCTATTAAATTCCAATAACAGGCCACAATGCGCCAAATTCTTTGCCATATATGAATTGCAGTCCATTAGTTTTAACCTCTTGGAGGAAGACAAGAGGCTCTTCTGTCATGTTATTTTCAAGTCAGCTGTCTTTTTAAGGATCTAAAAGATACAAAGCATCTCCTGGAGTCACTCTAACTTAGTTTGGATCCTTTTAGTATCAGAATTATAAAATAAATCAGTATCATGAAATAAGAGGATTTGGGTAACTCTCTGCAGGTGAAGGGGAAATTGATGACTTGCTTGGAAAAATCCAAAGACAAAAGAAACACACATGAAGATTTTCACTTTGCTATTTGAAACAACCACAAAAGGTTGGGAAATCAGACTGGAATTAGTCCAGTGACTGCATACACTCCTCTCTTTGTACAGGAATGGTAATTTAATCTATTTACAGTGACTTCTACTGTGAACTTTGGAAGACATCACAATAAACTCAGAATGGATCTATGACAAATATAGAAAAATTAATTTGAAAAATTCATATCTAACCACACAACGAAAAGCTTGAAACAGATGGAAGAGATTTCATGTAAAGCCCGTGTAGTTTCATTTTCTTGTGTTCAAACCCAAAACAGCTGAGGTCTAAGTGACTTTGAATCACTAAGTAGTAATTTTTTCCCTTTATCTAATTTCTTTTTTTTTCTTGCTGTTGAATTTATGCGTCTTTCGGCTGCTAAGCTGATATGTGGCATGTTACCTCTGTGGAATTTTCAATGAACATGGCTATGTAGGACTGGAGTCAGGTTAAAACAAGATGTATGTGCACATGGAGGCAAGAGTAAGCATGTCTCTTAGGTTTTTACAGTTTTGGCCAATTGAAACAGCATTTTTCTGAAAAGTTTGAAATATTATGAATGGCATTAGCTTAAGATTTCAGATTCAGTGTTTTACCCATTTTTCTTTAGGTATATTATTGGAAATGTGTAAGTAATAACACAAAGTAATTGACAGAAAAAAAATTGTATCTTATGGATTAGCAGCCCAGATACTGCCTTATCAGACAAAGCAAGAATAAGAACAAAGACATGAGTAAGAATTTCACAAATAACTTTTGACAGCTGGCATAAATCATAGGTGGGATGAATGAGGTGCACCTGGAATTATTCCAGATTGGCTCATCTGCTTTGGCAATAACTGAAGATCTCATAACGTTGATCCTTCATAGAGTATTATCAATAATACACATAGCTCAACCAACTAAGCTAATATAGCTCACACCATCTTGTTAATTCATTTGCCAAGCTACTCAGTCATTAACCGCTCTTGTGTTTCGTCATTTATTTAACTTCCACAGTTTGTAATATTTTCATTTGGACCTAAATTCATAAAAGGCTATTAATGGAATGGAAGGTGGTTTGATATAGTATTTTCAGCTCCATTTCCTGGAAAGTGTGTAAATGATACATGAATCCAGTTAAGTCCTTGCTTTCCATCAAGAAGAGCATTTCTTTCAAACAAATACAAAAAATTTTGCCTAAAAGTGTGAAATAAAAATCATCTGTCTTTGTCTTCTGGATAAGATCACAGGATAATTCAGTTTGGTCGGGATCTGAGGAG
This sequence comes from Xenops minutus, assembly GCA_035221455.1. Taxonomy (NCBI): domain Eukaryota; kingdom Metazoa; phylum Chordata; class Aves; order Passeriformes; family Furnariidae; genus Xenops; species Xenops minutus. The sequence continues at coordinate 21,603,547 of JAWWEE010000122.1, read as the reverse complement.
CCTAACCTCCTGCTCCAAGGGGGGTCACACAAGTTGCTCACAGCTTTATTCAAATGGGACCCTAAAACCTTAAAGAATGGAGACTACCCAACCTCTCTGAGCAACAGAATATTTCAATAATATAAAAATCCCTTTAATACAATGCAATAAATTTCATGGGTAAACCCATACATTTTCAAGATGTACATCCTCTTACTATATTTCCTCAAAAGCAAGAGAATTAAAAAGAACTGGGAAACATTCCCATCTCAGGTCTTCTATTTTTCACACATTTAATTTTTTATTAGTTGAACTCTGTACAAACTATCAATGTAAGGCTTTTCTTATTTATGATCCAAAACACACTGATTTTCAAAAATGTGGTGGTTTGTTGGTTTGTTTGGGTTGTTGTTGTTGTTTGTTTGTTTGTTTTTTCAAATCCAAGATATTTCACTCATCAGTTGAATGTGAATTTATCTGAAACCCCTGGGACTGCACACAGTGGTTCCAGATGTACCTCTACTTGTCTGCAGTGTGTGTAATGGCAATAATAATGTCACCAGCCTGGTGTCTGCACTAAGCTTGCTGCTCTCCCTGTGGCCCGCTGTAAATGAATACAATTGCTCAGCTGACATTTCCAGTAATCTTGAAAGCAAAGCTCAGCTAGACCACTTAATCAACCATGTGTGTTCAGATGTTACCAAAAAGATCACATAATTTCAACTCTTTCTGCTGCAAGAGACTTAATCATCTAGAGCAGTTTTATATAGCACTTTTATTTTTTTCTGTGTGCCTGTGATAGTGTTTTCAGTTTCTCCTCAATGGTAGTAGAAAAGGACCTGATTAAGGCCATGGAACTTCTGCTGGGTTGCAGGGGAGTTTTTAAGAAAGGTCCTGCTGGTTGACTATTTTTATTTTTCTGGCATCATTAGATATCTGGAGTAATGCCCTGAAAAATTGAGTGCAGGCACACTGACTTCAAAAATTGTTATATATTAACCAGAAATTTCCTCTTTCCCCACCTACTTTTAGAAATTTTAATAGTGGAATATATTGGAACACGTAGAGAACTGTAAAACAGCCAAGTAGACTTATATAAAACTCACTGAAATGATCCACTTCTGCAGTGGAATAAATCAGAGGAAATATCAGCTAGGAAAGAGGATATCCAAAGAAAGTGACTGAAAACTGTTAGTTAAAATTGAAGTGTGATATCCCTTTCAATTCCTGTTTTCCTGTTCTCAAATAGCCAGAGTTAATTGGTTTGCTTCCAGAAAGACCCACATTAAATCCATTTTACTCTATAGAAACACAGAAACAAGTCATCCTTTCCCTTGGACCAGCACAGAATGTTTGCCGGCTGATTACTTCAAGGGCAGATTTATCCTTTGGTGCTACATTCAAATGCAGACACTTCAAGCTTGGTAAGAAGCTCTCCTGGGAGATGTGACAAGTTTTGAAATGTGTATGACAAACCTCATTCATGTGCCAGATCACTGTCCCCTGCATTCTATGGTCCCGCATCTTGTGTCTGTGGGGAGGGAGTGGAGTGCCTCAAAGATGAGGGCAAGGTTGGAAACTGTGATCAGAGCCTGAATGTGCTGGCATGTGTTACAAGTACAGGGAGTTGAAATGATATTTCTGAGAACTCCCATTCCTGTTTATAACTATGTATTCCAAGAAAACTCCCAATATAGTAGCCGTCGTGAATAAAGACTGCAGGGTATAAGCCACAGATGAGCTAACCTTTCTGCCTTTTGGGGCATATTTTTTTTTTCCCAGAGCTGCAGGTAGGGACAGCATCTCAGATGCAAGGTGCAGGAGGCACTGGTGGTGAAGGGAATGAATGGTTGGCTCCTGCCCTGCCTCAGAGAACAGGGCTCAGCCAAGAGAACAGGCCTGAAGTGTTCATCAATGACATGGCAATCATACCTGGGCCCCTCCCACCCACCCTGCTTCCATAGTTTGTAATGTTCCGCAAGGCTGGGAACCCTCTGGCAATACAACTCATAAGGTCTTGACTTCAGCCTCAACTGCCCAGTCATGTGGTATAGAACAGACATGCTCCTTTTCGGGTCATTTTTTGCCAAGGAGAGGCAGACTGGGAGCCCCAGGAGATGCTGCACACGTCCCAGCCACCTCTCTCATTCCAGCTGCTCAATGTTAGCATTTCAGAAGAAAAAACCCATACCAGTTCTAGCCCTGCTGACAGTCCCAGCACACTGCAAGCAGGCAGAGCAGCAATCACTTTAACTGCTTCCCTTGAAATACCCACAGAGTCTAAGTTTTGGCTTCACTGGCATTTGACTAATCATATCAAAGTCCTTACCTATGCTTTCATTTCTATTTTTATTTCCCCCTGTAATATTAGCTTCAGATGTCACTGTTTTGCTTACTTTTTAATTAAAGACTTTGACATTTTGAAGCCACTTTATATTTCCTATCTTGGCAGTATTCAAAGACAGACTCCACAGATGGGCAAATAATCATATCAAGATCTGAGGTAGCACTTCCCTTCATCTTGGTCCACTTGGGCAAACTCACACCACATGCCAGTGTGAACTATCCTTGTAACAAGGGCTGTAAATCCCTACTGAAACTTATTTAGGAAGAGTAATTTTGGCTGTGCATAAGTGCCATACATTAAATACATTACAGGTGAAATCTGTTGGGAAGGGCTCTGACAGTTGTAAATTTGACAGACACTACATATTAGAGAGTCTCCACACTCTGAGGAAATGCAAGATAATATAATTTTTATGTAGCAATTTTACCTGCAGTCTCTTTAGAAAGAAACACCTAATTCCTTTCAGTTCTATGGTCTCCAGACTTTATAATTAAATAATTTCCACTCAGTTATTCCTAGTTATTCCCTGTGTGAATGCACTGTAATGTTATCCCATTTCTGAAGAGGTATTTGGAAGGCTTGAACAGTATCTGTAACGCAAGCTGTGCAATGGTACATTTACTGTCTCCTCTCTCTTTTACAAGGCACTGCATGTGTCTTCCTTGTGCTTTTCCCAGGGAGGAGGAAATCTGGGAGCACCACAAAACAGCAATGACAGCCTGAACTATCCCTGAAAAGTAAGCATATGATAAATGTGATGGGGTTGATTCTACCTTGGGTGGACATGAATTAGGAACAACAGCTATAGAATGTAGTTTTTTTTGCAGTTATCCATGTTCTTCTTGGCCTTATTGCAAACATTTTATGCCAAAATTGGCAAGTTATCCCAGCAAGCTCTGGGATATCTATTTTGTTAGAGTCATTTGCCACTGAATTAAGTTTCTCTGTAAACCTTTTATTTCTTATTGTGCTCTAGTGTATTGGGGACACCTGAGACTCACTTGTAAAACGGCAGGCAGCGGGTTTCTTGCACACAGTGTAATTCTCACATGGAGTTTTAAAAGTTAAAGCCAACTCTCCCACATGAAGGTGGTCTAACTCCTGAAAGGCTGCTTGGCCATATCTGCACATAACCTGTTTTGATGCACTGTTGTACTCCTTTCCATGATACTGCCTTTGGGTCCTCCATGGCACTGCAGAAAGGAAACCATACCTGCCATGGCTGGGTTGACTAACAAAGCCAAGGACACGTGCACAGAAACCCATTTCAACTCGAGCCAGGAAACTGACAAAACACAAAGGGCATTAAAATATCCCCTAGAAAAAGAGCATCTGCTTTCTTATAAAGAGATGCAGTGGTTACCAGCAGTTGCAGCCATGTAGGCAATTGAACAGTTCCTCTCTCTGCTGCTGTTGTGTCTGCACCAGAGACCAACCTGACCAGCTTTAGATTGCCTCTTTTCTCTTCACAGCATCTCTAAATATCTATTTCTTCCTCTAGTTCCAGTATAAATCTCCCTTAGTTAGAATCTGCCCAGTTCAGTGACATGTTTTAGGATTGACATGTTATATGTCCATACAAGAACTGAGAGATCACTGCTCTTGACTTGAAGAGTCATTCCTCCACAGGGTGCATGGCATGTAGATACACACTTGGGAAGCAGCAGGATAACACAGTCCCAAGGACTGCAGCTATTTTTAGCTATGCAAACATATAATACCAAATACTAAATAAGTCAGTGGTCCAGAATCAAAAATTGCCATTTGCTGGCTCTCAGACAGCCATAAATTTCAGAAGTTTCACACTGGAACTAGACTCATGTAAGTAATTGTACTGATTCAAGATCACTTAAACTTGTTACCATCCTCAAATTCAGCCATGCAGAGTAATAACAATGTAATTAATCATTTTGATAAAACCCACCTTCTACACACAGTGAGAAATGTAGGGAGCTTAGAAAGTGTGCAGATTGCCTGGATCTGCAAGGAAGAAGTAGCCTGCTCAATTTTGAAGCAATAATAATTTAAAAAAAAATAAAAAAAGGTTAGGAATATAAACATTGATAAACTTGCCTTACAAATATTATTTTAAAGATGGCTGTGACAGACTGCTTGAAGTCAAAGCCTAATAAAGCAGTTATTTTCAAGGAGACTTTTTTACATGTCTAAGAGGAAGCACTTACTTCAGGGCTTTGTTGGGTTCCAGGCACATTGTCTTCATAACAAGCACTGTGCTGCTTCCAGTCTCTGCCTTAATTCAATGGGCATTTCCCTGTGTCCAGATCCCAGGCCAAAAGGCTGTAGAGAGTGCTGTAGCAGAGCTCCTCTCTCTGGAGACAATGACCAAGAATGAGGGAAGGGCTGCGGGTTGCATTTTATGTTCAAGGCAGAACATAAGGTTTTCTATTCTTTGCATACATCTGCAGAGTATTATCCATAAGGTAACTATAACAAAAGAAAGAAAATTAAAACCAGACTGATTGGAATGAATACAAAATAAACAGTTTGTTTAATATTTCTGGCTAATTTACCATATGACAAAAGTGAAGCAAATGCTTCCGTCTAAGCTGGGAAGTGCGGTGGAGATTAGAAAAAAAGCAAAATATTTAGCTTACCTCACCTGAAAGCAATCTCCTCTTTGATCTTGTTTTGCTTGAACTGCCAGCACCACTTCTTCTCCAGTATCATCAATTCCTTCTCCATTTGCTCTTTTCCACGCATCTGCTCTGGCCAAGTGTTAAGAGTCTCGTAACATATCTGGATGATTTTTATCGAGAAAAATATTTAAGTCCTTACTTAGAATTTCCATTTGCAAGAAAGGCTGTGTAATTAGCCTCTGCTTGAGCTATACAAGTTTTACTCTAGCTTTTTGTGTCCGTGCTTAGTGTATGCAACTTTAACTTAAACATGAATTGACCTTGCCCAAAATCTCTGGTAGAATTTAAAGTAACTTCATTTCTGCTCATTAAAGGAACTTGGCATACCCTTTTATTCATCACTTTATACACAGGGCAGACAGACACTTGAAGCCCTTTTCCTCATATGCTGTTTGGTGCATGCTATGATCTACAGCTAGGTGGGGGAAATTTAGAAGATGCTCAGTGTACTTTTCTTTATAGAGGCCTTGTCCTAGTTGCAGCTGGGAGAGAGTTAATTATTAGCTGGTACAGTGCTGGATTTTGGATTCAAAATCAGAATAATGTTGATAACACAAAAATGTTTTAGTTGTTGCCAAGCAGTACTTACCTTAAGTCAAGGACTTACCAGTTTCCTATGTTCTAACAGTGAAGAGATGCACAAGAAGCTGGGCAGGAGCATGTCCAGGACAGCTGACTCCAACTGACCAAAGGGATATTCCATATCATAGCACATCATGCTCAGTAAATGAACTGGAGGGAGTTGGCCAGGGTCTGCTGATTGCTGCTCAGGGACCAGCTGGGCATTGGTCAGCAGGTGGTGTGCAAAGGTGTTGGCATCACTTGTTTTTCTTGGGTTTTAGTCCTCTCTCTATCTACTTTTCATTCCTAGTAGTATTGCTGTTGTTATTATTGTTAGTATTATTCATATTATTATATTTTACTTTGTTTCAATTTTTAAATCACTCTAATCTCAATCCATGAGTTTCACTTTTTCTGATACTCCTCCTCACTGTAGGGGAGTGCTATGCAGCTGCATGGTACTTGGTTGCTGGCTGGAGTTAAGCCATGACAGGCTTTCATTTCTGTAACTGCACGATCACACATGCACACACATGCACACACACACAAGCTGTACAGATTTTACACTAGTCAGGTCATATCACTGACTGGGGTGCTTGGCTTTTGCTGCTAATACATATTCCTTTAGATTTACTTTTACATTCCAAGCCTCTGAGCAGTTTGAGGTTTGAACCAGACCAGAGCATTGGTATAACCACCACCCCAGGATGTGCCTTTGCTGTACAGATAATTTATTTTCCATTAAAAGAACACCTGTAAGGCTGAAAAGTAAAGGACTCCATTATGTAGCAGATAGTGTTGATTCAGTCCTCTTCAGATACAACCCCCGATTACCTGACCGTGTGCTCTGGTTTCCATAGGAATCCACTCCTGTTCAGTACAGCTCAATGCAATGAAATAAGAGCCCCTCCTAAAAGTAGCATCCCCACTGCCTGCATGGCATGTTTTGGCTGACATGCAGATCCTAATTTTCAGGGATAGTGGGACTCATATGAACAACCCCCAGAAATCTAATGGATCAAAATAAAAATGTATTTCCATTATTTTTAAGTTATTTTTTTGTAGACATCAAACTATGAATAATAAGAGAAAACAACCTTTATCATTGGGCATGCTGGGCTCACCCAACACAGTCACATTACCAAATTCATTTGTGAATAACAAAGAAGACACTGATGGCACAAGCAGTGCAAGGTCTTTGTACCCTTTAGGTCCCCCTTAAGAACATCCTCAGCTTCTGCCTGATGTTTCACTCAAATCATGCCTCTTTTTCAGACCACATGCTCATGAATCTCTGACAAGAAACAACTGATAAAACAGCCTGACTTGCACAAGCTCTTGCCCTTTTTCTAAAACAGTTTCCTACTATCACTTCCTCTTTCCTCCTGTGACTGAACCCCAAATCCTGCAGCTCCTTTTCCCTTCTGTCTCTACAATGATTGAAAGCATAACTAGAAATTGCTGCTCAGGATACCCTTTCTCCCTTCCAGGAGTAACACAGGAGTTTAGTGTCTATCATGGGAAGACATGGAGGATAGAATAGCAAACATTGTTACTAATCAAAAAAAGTAATTTGGACTACCAATTTCAATCCTCATTGATTTTGCAAGCCCCAGCCAAGAAGAAGTTAGTCTTCTGTCAACATGCTCCCTGGAAAACAAATAATTAATTAGATTAATTTACAGACATATTGATAGATTAGGCTCACATTTGCCCTTAACAGTGATTACCCTTGAACATAATTTAAAAATTTAACCTATATGGAAGCCTCCAAAGATGGGTTTTTGAGTCTCTGGATGTGGGAGACAAAAGGCTCAGGGTCACCACAAATTAGATCCGTTGGTTAGAGCTTTATGCTAAAAAGCCAAGGTTGTGTGTTCAGTCCCTGTACAGTCCATTCACTTAAGAGTTGGACTCAATGATCTTTGTAGGACCCTTCCAGTTCAGAATACTCTGTGATTACCAGGTAGAAGAATAGGAGATGAACATCAGAGAGGCAGTTAGCATGAGTATTTGTTGGGATGGACTGGCTGGCTTCGTAGCTTCTGCCAAGATCTCTGCCATGGCAGGACCTATCCAAGGAAAGCCACGGGAGCCTGGATGCAGATGGCAATCCACAGCTCCCATATATATTGGTTTTTATCTAAGTGTTTACACCCTTTGTGTAGCCGAGCTAAGATCATCACATCCCTCCCATCACATTGTGAATTATAACTCTCAGTTTGATAGTAGCACATAACGTTGTCAGAGTAGTGATCCAGTGCTCCCACAACACACCACAATCCTTGAATGCTAATTACCACTGTGCAGAAAAATACAAGATTCTCCTACTGCAGCCATGTAACTGCCTAGAAGATGAATATGGTATCAGGAAACCTATGCCAAAGCTCTAAAAATCTTGTAAAGACTTTCTTCAGGGGGAGGAGGAGCATTATCATAGTCTTTCTCAGAGTACCCTCAGAAACTTGTCTCCACAAAGATACCACAGATGTCCACTTGGAAAAAAGAAAAAGGAAAGCATAAAAAAATAATAATCAATACTTAAAAGCAAATTTGCAGCATTATTGTAGTATCATTTTACTCCCCCTGATATACACTGATTTATTTCAGAGAAGGTCCAATCTATTTTCTTCTCCAGATACCACTGGTCAGAATTTCCCAGTAATCCTCTACTGATAATCAGTGGGTACCACATGTGGAAAAAAAAGTCACATGAAAAAGAAGTCACACAGTGGATCAACTTCACTGCCGTTGTTTACAGCCAAGTATAAGTCCATGCTTGAACCCTAGGCAAACGTTCAGTTGCTCTATTTTATACCCTACCTGCCTCCAGTAGTCACAGGCTGAGAACGTACAAAGAAGAGCAGGCCATATAAAAAATAAACAAATCGTGCCCTGTGAAATGTAATTTATTCTTTGCACACAGCGGGAGAGAGTGATTGTTTTAAGTGTCATGATGAACATTTAAAATAATGAAAGTGAATTTGGAAGAAATTGGAAACATCTGAGCAATTCTCAATCCACATTTAAAGGGCGCTTTGAAGGCTTTATAGAAATTGAAGAAAAGCTGTTAGGACAACAAACATAAATGGCAAGAAAAGTTGAAGAACTCTCATGTGGGCAAAACCCACAGAGAGTACCTCAACAGTGCAAATACCAACAGTTCATCTTCCACGCAGAACCAAATTATTTATGAATTCACCATCCATTTTATTCTCTGAGAGTGTCGATCCAAGCACAGGATGAGTACAAAACTTTCATGTTCTATTTGAGTAGAGATGCGTAACAATTTCATTGGATTTCACTGAATCAGCAAGGTGTGAGAGTAAGCAGATTAGCATCAGGGAAAGATTTTCCCTTTCTTATGTAGCCTGTTATAGTTCATCCAGAGACACTGAACATCTGAGATTTGAGAAATGAAATAAACAGTTAGGAAGCAGAGTTATTTCTTGCAGTGATGTTCCTGTCTCTGGGCAGTGTGGTACTCAAAGGTTTTCTTAATTCCCAAATGAGAGAATACCATCATGGAAATCCTGCTAAAACCAAGGACCAAACCCTTAGTTTGATTCTGATCTTATTGGACAAATGTAAGCATAAACTTAATGTAGCTTTGATACCAGTTGTTTTTCATTTGGAGAGGAATAAGCTGAAATCAGTGATACTGTAAAGGGCTACATTAATTTTCATGTGTTTCCCTTTTGCTTGATGGATTTCAAGGGAAATAAAAACTTGATGTGGGATATAATTACCATTTTGATCTAGTATCTCGAGTTATTTTTCCAGCGGAAACTTCTGGGTGGGAAAACTTGACACTTTGGAAAGAGTGCCAAAATTTAGTTCAAGTTTATATTTACGAAAGGAACATTTGACATTTCATTGATGCATTGCAAAGAGAAATAAGGGACACACCTGACAGGATTATCTTGTACTGAAATGCTTTTTAAAACAAACAATGGCACTACCCAGCAGTAAGAAGAAGCAAAGCAAAAGCATGAGTATGAAAAGGCAACAACTGCGATCCTATGGAAAGAGTGAATATTACTCAGAGCACAATAACACCATCCTTAGTTTCACAGTAAAGGAGAAATCTATTAAAGCATACCCAAAATGCTGGATATTTTTAAATAGGTTAAGGTATTTCTAGTGCAAATACAAAAGTGCTTTATTACAACTTGCATACCTTATCATCTTGAATATTTTTTTAAAAAAATTTTTGAAAATATTTTATTCCAAAGCAGCTATGTGTAAATTTTAGTATGATGATTTTAAATTTCTTTAGAGGCACTTTTGCTTCCACTCCATCTTATTATAACACTTATTATTAATCTCACAGAACTTTCATGAGATCCCTAAAAACAGACAGTGGTTTTCTATCCACAAACTGCCATACATAAAATAGACCAGGGCTTATCAGAGATTTGCTCTATTTTTCAGTTTCCTATCTATGCCAACCTCAACTTCCATGGCAAACGATGATGAAAAAGACCATTAGACAAAGCAATAAAGAGTAATATAAAAGCTCATTATAAGCCCAATTCATAAAACTACAAGCTGTAGTGTGCAGTATGCACAAGTAAAACTGAAAATTGAGTTCAAGCATACCAAGCGAGATTATAAACTAGCTGTTGTTTTTCTGTCTGAGAAAAGCCATTCTTTAATGAGCTTGGAAACGCAGCTAAATATTTTCTTCCATAAATTCAAGAAAAAGCCATACCACTTTTGAGACTTCTGCTAGGCAGCTTTTTCTCCTCTCTCTTTTCCTCTTTTAAAATTTAAATACTGCATAGGAACCATTTGGTCTGTAAGGTTCCCATAGTTAGGACTAAACCTTCTCAGAGGAATTTTGGCACCTTATTAATTAGTTGGTTATGAGAAGGAGCTGCACTCTTTCAGTGACTCCTATTTTGCCATCAGTAAAGTGTGATCCCATAATAAATTTCCATCAAGCAAACTATTTCTGGTAATTCCCCCTAATTAACACCAGACTGCTAATAATAAATTAGGCCCTATGTGTTTCTGATATAACCAAGATCTTGTCTGAGCCCAAGATATTAACCAATGTCCCAAGAAAGTAAAACTCAAACCTAAATTAAGCCTTTGCTGGTAAAAGGATTTATACGCAATTTAGTGAGAAACCCTTTGAAGATTTCATACAGGGCATTTTGACCAGCAAATATTTTGAGTGACAGAGAGATTTGTTCTGTGCTGAGCAGTGAAAATGGATTTATTGTGAAAACACACCATTGAGTTTTAAGCTTATAAATCTTACACTGGATTACGGCATCTTAATGAATGAATGACAGATCTCTTTTTTTTTTTTTTGTTGGTGCATTTTAATGCTACATGACGTTGTGATTGATAGAAACCAAACCTTTGCCATTAAAATGTCAAATACAGACTTGATGCCTTTAAAAGTTTGGCTTCTGGAGCTTAATATACTGTTTGCAAATAGACTAGCGTTTGTCTTGTTCATAGCCTAAACACTGAAGGGGAGGCAAATTCTCTGTAAAGTTGCCTCTAAATTTTATAGAGCTGTGTGCAGTGTTTTTCTTTGCTTGTGTAAATAAAGGTAGAAAACAACAGTGAATTGGCCTAGTTAGGAGATACTCAGCTAAGGTGATTATTACCAGACTGTATTATCGTGAAGTAATTGGCTATGTTATCTCATGGCTAGGCTTCGCAAATGAAGATTTACAAGGGCTCTACCCACGCTTGCTACAAGCACGCTGGTGGCTGAAAAGGCCAATGCGAGATAGGCAAGTCCAATCGCAAAAGGCACAGGGGAAAGACTCATCTTCCTAGCTCTTTACTCCAGTACAGCCATGTCTTCTGTATTGGTGAGATCAGCACTGGACTCAGTTCTCCAGATGTGTCTCACCAAGGCTGAGGAGAGAAGGATCACCTTCTCCTATCTGCTGGCAATGCTCTGCCTAATGGATATCAGGAGGCCAGTGGCTTTCCTTGTCACACAGGGGATATCACTGGCTTGTGGTCAGCTTGGTGTCCACCAGGACCCCAAGTCCTTTTCTGTAGAACAAAGCTTCATTCTGAAAAACAACCAAAAAACCCCAAAGAATGAGCAGCTCAAATGATATTTATTCCTGTATACAATCATGGCTTTCTTTTACTGACTATGATTCAGGAAAAGAAAACATCCAACAACCGCAAAATAACTGAGGACAGATAGAGAATTTCAGGTTTTGAGTAGGGTTTATTTCCTTGTTATGTTTTTCAATTATAATTAGATTTTCAAATGTGAACAGCCAAAATTTGATGCCAAAGATATATTAAACACAAGGAAAGAAATCACCAGGACTTAGCAGCTAGTAGTTTAGCATAAAACAATGTTTGCAAAGCAGCTCACGTGGCTTATCTGATGCAAGTAGCTCTTTGAAGAAACAGGTACACAATTGATCAGACCAACACACACTGTATCACAACTTAACTTTTGCTTTTATGTTTATTGCATTGTAATATTAAGCAGTTATATTTACACATAATCCTGAATTATTTAGTTACAGTATATTGAAAGTGTCATCATGAATCAATTATTCACTTATAAAGGCCTTCTAGCTTCAACCAGAGTTAAACCCAATTCTCTCACAGGCAGTTTTGGAAGAAAAATAATTACTGACTGAAAATGCATGCAAAAAGCTACAGTAGTTATGATACTAACATGTCTCTCCTGACTTTCTAAGATTCCCTCAAAACATTAATGCTATACATTTGTTGTATGACAAACAGTTGGAAATCTCACAAAATTCCCAAATGATGATGGAACGGTGCCAATTTTTGCTAAGGCTTCATTCAAATACACATATATATGTAAGTCTCTCAATGTCTGTGCATACGTGTGCATGTATAGAGAAGTATATATAAACGCATACACATACACACACTCACACCTCGAAAGATTCTAGAGGTAAAGGCAGGCTTACAAATAAAACAAAATATAAAGATACCAGGATGAAATAATTCTAAACAAAAAAAGGGTAATAAATATTCAGTGAGATATGGCATTATTATAAAGTGCTCTACTAAAATCTCACTTATTAAAATAATGATAAAAATTATGTTCCTTTTAGTTGATTTATATAATTTGGTAAAGCCATTAAATATTCATTATGTATCAGTGAGTCTATGCTTCCTTTTAAATTTTAAACAAATAGATAAAAGCAGAAATTAAAGGCAAAGCAGCTAAATGAAGCAGTTCTATTGGAGCCTTTCAGGCTTTTGTCCTCAAATTCAATAACAACTGAAAAATTTCAAACTCTACAGCATATAGATTAAAAATTACAATTCAAATTAAAGTGATGAAACTAAACAAAATGTAATTGGATTTTAAGGACAAATTTAGAAGTTTCTATCCTATGATAAAATAGCAAGGTCTGAATTGCAGAAATTACTGAACGTCTTATCCTGTGCATTTCCACCCTCTTTCCTCATGCATGTGCAATATAGCTCCACTGAAACCTAGTCTCTAGGTTTCATTACTCCACATTCCACTTAATTTCAAAAGCAACCTAGCTTATATATTACCATATCTTGCCCAGCCTGCTTCTAACCTTCTGATTTTCAGCCAAACTCACAGAAGGGTACATCTACAAGAGCATAAACATTTTAAATAGCTTTATACCGTACCACCAAATTTCTTCTTATTTACCAATATTCATGAAATTACCAAATTTCTTCTGTACCACCAGAAGTTAAAAAAGAAATATGGCAGTATTGAAGAAAAACAACTTCAGGAAATAAAGTGAAACAGCCCCACAATGTGAGCCTGCCTTGCTGAATTAATAAGAAAGCCAAATATCTTTTCATATTTCAGAGCAGAAATTTTGGTTTTCTTTCCTCCTCTTTTATTAATGTTCCTCATTACAATTGCTTTAGTCAACCATAGCAATTTTCTGTGATTTTTCCCTATGGTTTTATGGATAAAACTGTCACTTTTATCAGGACCCTTGCCCTCCCAAAAACAAAACCAGTAAATGTGGGGTTTTTTTTAATGTCTACTGGAAATAATACTAATGACTAACAATTCAGCTCTGACATCTCAGCTGAATAAATTCATGTAAATTCAGTTTTCTTCAGAAATCTGCTCTGGTCCCAAGAGGACCCCCTTCTCCATTGTGCAATTCTGCTGGAGTGAAATTCACCCTGTGCAGAGGGGCACCACCTTTTCCCTATCTGCCTACAATTGCTCCATACTACTTAAGCTCTAATTTGAATCTAAGGGGGAATTAGCTGGTGCACAGGTCCTGTGCTGACTCTCTGTGTGGATGTGAAACTCACATCAAGCCACAAAACTGGCTGGTTTCCTGGCTTGCAGTAAATGCATAATGAGAGTACTGTCTCTCTGCTCCCTTCAGGATCTGAGAGATATACTGAGCTGCTTAACTAATATAGTATTATTCAACAGTATATTCCCTACATCTGGAAGAAAAGGGAGAAATAAAACCTAAACTAATAAAAATCATAACCGCTGAGCAAGAAAGTTAAATTTTCACTATGCTACCTGGCACACCATCAATATTCATGAGCTACATGGTAAAGAATGTACTGAGAGAAAAACAACGTCCCCATTTGCACTTCAGCAGTTGCCCTCATTCAAGACCAGAATCTCACATTAAACACTATTACCTCCAGATTCAGTGCAATTTCCCCTTTCCAAGGCACTTAAAGCTATCTAAAACCTGAACTGCAAACAGAAGAGTGTAAATCCCTGCTCCCTTAAGATCTGATCTAATATTTCCATCCTGTCAAACATACCTTCAGCAGCAAGGTTTTTTGGCCAGTGTTCTGATAGTACATGAGTTAAGGAAGAGTATCCCATTTATGTTTTCTTCCAAGTGGCATCCTCTATTCTTTTTTAAAAGCAGAGCCACTGGCACACTTAACTGCTTTGTAAAAATCTCTGTCCTTTGCAAACCCATCAAAAATTTAACTGCAAAGGCACAGGTACATGTAATTGTGCAGGAGGCTTCATTTATATGAATATCAGATAAAAATACTAGCTTTTGAACTAGGAATTCTGTGTAATTTTTATCTTTGTTTTGAGTTCCTTTTAATGGAGTTTAGCTGCAATACTTCTAGACAGACTTTAAAAACACCACTGCAATAAAGTGATCTGGATTGCTGAAGCCAATCTCCTTTTATGTGTTGAAGAGCAGCAAAACCAAGACTTCTAATATCAGGTATTTATTTTTATAGATACTTCACTTCTCGTACTGAAACAGATATAAATGTGGTCATAAAATCATGAAATTAATACAGTAATGTGCCAAATGTAGAGATAAAGACACTCTAATTGTTTGGCTTGGGTGCAATTCCTGATTCCTTTCTTTTTACGAAGGAAAACATTAAATGATAAATGCTCTGAAAAATTAGTGTACAGTACCCTCTGCAAGTTTGCCCATCTCCCTTCCATTTTAGAAAAATTGTATATAAATAATTTTAACCAATTATTGAACATGGACATTTTAACCTTTCTGCTCAGTACTTTTGTTACACAAGATGAGCTCCAAGCATCAGATGTTGATAGAGTGAGCATGTTTCTTGCACAGTGGCTTGTCCTTCTTGGAGAAGAAAGTCTGGCCCTCCAAACTGTCACTACATACCTGAAATGGGAAAAAAAAAAAAAGAAAAAAAAGATCACCCGATTCAGATATATGAGTTACACCACAATTATTCAGAATGCCAAATCATGGTATTGTTCTATGCACAAACATATTCAAAGAATACAAATTATCTTTTTCTTAGGGACACTCTTTTTGATGTAATACCAGTGATTGGTATAAGCATAACCTTTCTTTAAGACAACAGGTTTTTAACTGGGAACAGAGTTAGGTTCAGCATTAAAAAAAAAATAAATAAAATTGCCGCCAATAAACCCCCCAACAACCCAATAATTAAGACTGGGACTTTTGTTTGGGATATACAATATTATCAGGCAATACCTTGGCTACAGTGTCTATGTCAAAAACAGTCTAGTTACTTTGGAAACACAGCCCTTTCCTGTATGACCTTCAATGCTTGCTTCGTAGAAGTAAACATCAAGGGTTAAATGCTAGGAGATACGACTGCATTTCAGGACAGCTTCTCTTAGATCCATGCCAAAGGCTTACAATAGCAATACACGTTCCAAATAGCTTTTTGTTTAGGCCCAGGGGATTGAAAGAGGTTAGAGCTGTTAATTCCTATATTGGCAAGGTTAGCACCAGCACTGCTGCCCAGGTTTGTTTAAAACGTAGACTAGTTTTACTTACAGAGCATACAAAGCAAGTGTCATGCCAAGTGTGGCCCAGAGCTTCAAGAAACCTGTCTCCAGCTTCAATGGGGAATTCACAGCCATGGCACATAGTACCGAAGAGGGCATAGTAATCTGCAAAGAGACACCAACAGATTTTAAAGCATATGCAGAAAAGTAAGACCGACCCTTTGAAACCTTTGTGATTGCCTTTCAATGGCAGCGGGTTTGGACTTGCTGAGCTTTGTAAGAGAGTACACTGAATGAAGATCTCCTAGACTGAAAGACTAAGATGTCATCTTCTCCTTGCTCATTCGGTTCTCATCCTCTTCCTTGTCCTTTCAAGTGAGCAATGTTTCAATCTTCCTGGTGTTTCATTTCCTTGAGATCAATAGCATGCTCAGGAAGGGAGACACATACTCCTTGCAGAGCATCCGTGCAAACTCCACATGGTCCTTACGTTCTCTCCAACTCTGCTTTGAAAGCATACCCCAGCTGTGCACTTGACCAACCTCCTCAGTGAGTAATGAACTCCTGCCTACATTCTGGCATAGTATTTGCCTCAGACTGCACTACTCAAAATCATGCAATCATCAGGCTTCTGCCCTAAACAGAATTTCTAGAGTCTAGAAATTTGAATCAAGTCATAATACATTTCTAGTCACTGAAGTTTATTATATGGCTTAAAAAAACCCAAAAACCCCCAACAAAACAAAAAATCCAAAACAGCAAACCAAAACATCCCAAAACAAACAGCCCCCCCTACCTCTCCCCCCCCCCCCCCCACAAAAAAACCAACCGGGAGGGGGGGGGAAGGGAAATAGAAAGAAGAAAAAAAACAAACTGGAGGCTTTAGGAAATATATTTTTTATGTTTAACAAAAAGTATCACTAGGCTGTCAGGATGGTTATTAGTGACCGGATGCTCTGAGGAGTATTTGCAACATTCATTTTTAAGCACTGGATTGAATTGGTGCCTCTGTAGTCTTCCCTGGAGTTAGCAGAGAAAAGCTTCTCTAGGAGTCTCAGGGAGTAGGAACTAAAACAAATGTCACTGAATCGTTCATTCTCCCCAACACCACCAGAGTTTTAAAGAGAGAGAGCAGAACAAACTAAAAGAACAAAATACATATATAAAGTTGGGTCAAAGGCACTGACAACCCAACCCCATCCCCACAGTCTTGGTGTTTGACACTCACTTTGCCCCATCTCAGGGGTTGCAAGTCACCCCTTTGCTGCCCACCTGTGCAGGCCTAAACTTCACTCCAAGTTGTTTGGCCTTTTTCACTTATTTCAACTGTCAAATCCCCTGTTCTAGGAAGGAAATGTTTTATTCCCGCACAGAAGACAACAGCATTTGTGCTATAACATGAGAGTATTTGGGATCAGCACACTACCATAGCAAACATATCATGCAGCATTATGTCTTTGTAAGATGAACTGGAGTGACAGACATAATGAAGCTTTGGACTCCATCTACCAGTAACAGAGTGTTACTACTATAGTAATACTCTGCCTCTGACAGGGAAATTAGATGCCAGGGGTTTTTTGCAAAGGAAATTTATAAGGAGTGGGAAGAGGGGAAGAAGTGGATTTTGTTTCTTTACTCAATTATACAGATCTGCTGAAGCTCTAGTGCTTACCGCAGCAGAGCCAACAGAGGATTATCAGATGTGTCAAGCCCAAAAGTCCTGTTTCTGTTTAGTAAGACAGAGTTTCACATGCTGACCTCCCTCAAAATGCATTACAATGAGACATATCAACCGGATGGGGTACAAGAGTGCTCTGGAAAAGCAAAACCCTCAATGACTGCCAGTGGCAAGTTACACCTTCACTGATCACCTTCATTAATCCATGCTACTGGAATGAATTCAAAAGTGTTTAATAAGAAGAAAGACCATAAAAATACCAAGTGGTAGGACACATCTGTGCAAAATCCCTGAAGGACATGATCTCATGACCATACTGTTTCAGCTCTTTGCACTTGTGTTCATACAGAATCTTACTGATATTTTCCTGGTGCCAGCAGTTAAAGCCTTTTGCAAGTTGGCCTGTGGTTTGTGTTGATAAGTTTATTGGCTTTTCTTTTGAAGAAAGGGCAACAGATAAGGGAGAATGAAGGGCATCAACTTTCTTTTGCTTTTTCATGCTTGAACTGCAATACCACAGAAGCCTTCTAAGGCGGACTTCTCATATAGTCACATAATCAATGCTTCCTGCATACTGCATTTTCAAAACTAGGCTACTAACTCTGAGGGAAAAAAAAAATCAAAGTTGTAGCTATCTGGACTTTTAATTTAACTTTAGCCTTGACATCCAAAACCAGAATGTTTTTCAGATTAAACTCCCTTAATACTAATAGATGATGCCGTTATAATTTCAAACACTGATTTAAAATTAGAACTCTCCTTTACACTAGGAAGAAGAAAAGTTGGCAATGACATTTACTCCTTATTTCTTTAAAATTAGTCATAGACTCATAACTCCAGCTGGACTGAAAGTCTTTGAAAAATTAATATATCTCAAATTAACATCTAGTTAGAGAGCCAGAGCCATTACAAAGTATCACTGCCAATGACACCTCACAGAATGTGTCTAACATTAACTTGTGCTACCAACTTTTTATCTCAGAAATAAACTTGGAGAGAAGTGTAGTATACTTGACATTTTATCACAGTTTTTCCTGCTCACAGTATAGAAGACCTCACATTTGTGCACAGAGTTGTAACAGTAGCACAAATCAATGCACTTCACGACACACGGATCATTTGGTGGCAGGAACAAGAACTGAACCTTAACAGAACAAACCCGGTCATGAGCTTTCCACCCAAAGAGGAGTTATTGATTCCTCCAGTACTATTTTTGAATCATCAAACAGTAACCAGGATTAGGGGCTTCAGATTGCTTCTGGATGAAATTTCACCACGCTGTCACACTGGAGGATGCTGCTCATATACTTGTTTCCTCTGCTGCTCCACGAATTCAATAGGAGCAATTTTACCCTACTTGTGTCACCAAGTGAGCAATAACCTACACTGTCCTTTTGTGTCTACCAACACCTCATTAAAACAGCTCTGACAAGAGAAATTTTTGAAAAATTTTCCCTGCTTTCCTCATCCTTACAGCACCTAGCATTCTCCATGGCACCTGCTGTGAACAAGTGTGGGATTTCCAGAAGGAAATCTTAGCTCCAAAAAGATCATTAGAATTTCATGCTAAATAATTTCCTGGTCAACACATTTCTATCTCTAGTTAAACTGCAATGCTCCTAAGAGTAGAAGGAAAACCATAAAAAGGGTCAAACTGACAGTTCCAACACAGATGTAAACAGCATGCAGTGTGAAAACATAATTTTGATACAATTTTGTCTCTTTTCCATTTTGAGGGAATTATTTTACAAATTATCTGTTTCTTTCCTAGGCCAGAGGCATACATGGAAAAATTTAAGCAAACTAGGAAAACAACATAAATAAAATCTGTTCATATTAATAATAATAATAGGTGGACAAGAAGCTCAACATGACTTGGCAATGCACGCTTGCAGCCCAGAAAGCCAACTGTAACCTGGGCTACATCACAGGAGGAGTGGCCAGCAGGTGAGGGAGGGGATTATTCCCCATCTGCTCTGGTGAGACCCCACCTAGAGCCCTGCATCCAGCTATGGGGCTCCAAGACAGGATGGATGTGGACCTGCTAGAGCAAGTACAGAGAAAATCATGAAGATGCTCAGAGGGCTGAAGCATCTCTTCTATGAAGAAAGGCTGTGTGAGTTATGGTTGTTCAGCCTAGAGAAGTGAGACCTTACAGCAGCCTGACAGTACCTGAAGGCAGCCTACAAAAAAGCTCAAAAGAGACTTTTCACAAGGGCACATAGAAAGGACAAGGGGGAATGGTTTTGAACTGAAAGAGGGTAGGTTTAGATTGGATAATAGAGGAAATTCTTCACTGTGAGAGTGGTGAGGCACTGGAACAGGTTGCTCACAGCAGCTGTGGATGCTCCATCCCCGGAAGGCAGGGTTTGATGGGACTTTGAGCAACATGATCTAGTGAAAAGTGTCCCTGCTCATGGTGAGGGAGTTTAGAACTAGATGATGTTTAAGGTCCCTTCCAACCTAAACCACTCTATGATTCTATAAAAACAGTTATAATTAGCTTGAAGCACTAAAACCCAAGCCAGAATCCCTCTGAACTTCTAAGCCACATCATTCACATAATATTGCTCATCAAGTTTTCAAGTGCTATAATTGTATCACTGTATTTTTCCCAACAGCCTGTTTTTTTGTCCCGAGCATATGTTCAACAGATGTTATCCCTGATCCTGCAAAAAACTACCTGGACAGACTGCTTACTCTTGGAAGTCCCTCAGGATGTGAATGAGGCTATTCAGAGCAAAAAACATTACTCCACTGGCATTTGCTTGTGTTTAGTAAAGAAGCAGATTTACATAAACTTCAGGTTATTTTAAAGCCAACCAGAAAGTCACTCTAAAATTAACACTTTGATGTATCACTGATACCTACAGCTGAGGGCTTAACAAGAAAAGGTAAAATCAGTGACAAAAGCCTGCTGCTGCCAATGAAGAAATTCTCACCAACTTCTCCCACCACAAACTCAAAGTGTCTACAGCAGTTGTTGCTGCTTTGAATCGATATATCAAAGTTACATGAATTTGCTGGGGCATTTCTGATGTGAAGCTTGAGAAAAAAGAATTATTTTTTTCCCCAATTTTATAGATCTCTGCTTGCCTGCACAGATGCAGTAAACTTTGGTTGCGTTTTTTCTTACCCGTCTCACAGTAGGGATCTCCATCTTCTAAGTGGAAGACATTATTGCGGATGGGGTTATGACAGGCCACACACACGAAGCAGGAAACGTGCCAAGTTTGTTTCAAAGCATTTATTACTTCCTGTGGGGATTAGAAAAAGTGTTATGAACACATTATTTTGATGTGATGACTAGATTGTGGTAACCACGCCTCCACACTTGATTCATTTCAAGAATACGTCGTTTCCTATAGCTACTTTGAAAACGGGTAGTGCACACAAGTTCTGCAATGTTAAACTTGATGAGATGCTTTATGGTACATCTCCTTTTTTCATAAGCAATCTTTTGGGCTTTTTGGAAGGTTAAAGGTTCAAGTTGGGCAGATTTAACAAGTCATTTGTTCATCTCTTTAATTTTAATCAGGATGTCACCCACGAGGGTTCCCTGAAATAAGAAAAGCAGCATCTCTGCCTTCTCCGGAAGTCTGTAAAGAGTTACTCTAAGGAGATCGCACTGAAAATTATGACTGCTCTGTGCTGTTTTGGAAGATGCTACAGTGCCAAATATGACTTGAGAATTGTGCTGCCAGAGCCCCGCATGACCCCAGTTACACAAGAATCCAGACACGTTGCTGTCTGCAGTAAAACAGCAGCCAATCAGCTGGCAGGCTCAAATTAGCTATATCAGTGCCGAGTAGGATAACACGTCTTTCTATCTACTACTGGCAATATTACAGTACTTCATGTCTAGTCAACCAGTGTATTCTTCAGTGCTAAGCTCAGCCGAGGAGGATTATTTCTTTTTATTCCCCCCTGCTACCATTCTGTAAGCTGCTGCCAATTAAAAGCATTTTGCTTAAGAAAATTTGGTAATCACAACAACTACAGAACAGCTCCATGAAAACAGGAGCTGAACTTGGAAGAGCCAAGGAGACTACAGCACCTTTTCTCAAAGAGATTGAAAAGGTTCTACGTTAGAAGAGGCAAAAGCATAGTTTGTATGTAATAGGAGCTGAAAAGGTATGTCAAGAGTATGTTCGAAAGAATGCAGACAGGGCCAGGTAAAAAGGAATTTCATTGCAGAGATGCACTGAACACTGCGGTTATTGTTCTCACCAAAAAAAACAGGCCACTTGCTGGTCACTTACCCCAAGGATCTTCCTTTGGCACTTTGAACACTCAGGTGCAAAGAACTTCTCATAGCAGACCTCACAATACAGCATCCCTTTCTCCTCCACAAATCCAATGTAAGCCATGGAGGCTTTGCAGTGGGCACAATTAAACTCTTCTGGATGCCATGACTTTCCCAAAGCCACCAAGAAGGGTCCTCTGATCAGAAAGAAGAAATATTGTCAGCAAATACTCCTAGGTTGGCTCCTGCAAAAGCTGTTAAGAGGTTTAACCTACAATACCTCTGTGCCATTACTACACTGTTCACACACATAATACTGCTCCATCCCTCTTTCCTCCAACAGGCTCTAAGAAAGGCATGAAGTGTTGACTGTATCCATTCCCATTGAACTCTCTCCTAAAAATGCCTGCCCACAATAAAAACTAATTCTCCACTTCACTGCATTTCCAAAATCTTATTTTAGAGCTACATTAAATACAGCGCTGCAGTGTCTGCTAGGGAAGTGAAGAAGAAGGATGTTTCCTATGTTCACAATTATTTCCATCTATTCCAAAGTGATATTTGACTCAGTGATATGACCAGCTCTGTTTCAGAGTGTGTTTGTACCGAGGCTACAAGTGCAAGTACACTTGACCCCTCTACAAGCTGATAAGACCAGTTTCTTCTGAGACAATAACGCAATCACTATACCTATCCAACAAGTTTCTTACAGGATAACCCATCCCAGTTATAGGAGGATTTTTTTATTTTTTTTTAAGTTAAAATAGGTCCATTTTTTATTCCAAATACAGAGTTTCCTCTATCATTTGCAAATGGAGAATAACAATGCTTCTAACAGAATCTGTCTGGCTAATGCAACACAATTTATAGAAAAGAAATTAATCCATTTTTCAGTCAACAAAAAATTCTCAGTTTGTATCTCATGAATCCCAGGTATATACCATTGTCTCTATGTCCATTTGAAAATATATTCAGCTTGCTCATTTCTTTAATGAACATATTTACTTAAATGAGGTACCTTCAAGGTCCCACCAACACTCAACCTTCCAGAATTTAGGTTTCAGGTGAACTTTGTGATTCAAGTTCATCTCCCTCATCAGATTCTCTGTTTTTAGCAAGACTAATGAAGATGTCATTCTTTCTAGTAATGCATCAGTTTTTTCTGATCTAATACTTCACTGCAGAAAAAGTGCAAGGTACTAATATCACCACCTGTTGCTAAACATTTTTTTGAAATCAAGTAAGCTACTACAACATTTTTGTGTAAGATTTTCATATGAACAAAGCAACATCAATAAAGAAAAAAAATAGAAAAAATTCAACAACAGACAACTCCCATGAAATACACCTTGAAATTTGCTTATGTTGACTTCAAGATGGAAATATAAGCAGGCTGAGGACAGAGGACAACTTCATTAAGAGTAGAGGGTAATTACTTTCATTTCTCTTTTACATTTTCTCTGGTGACGCTATGTATATTTAACAGGACAGGAAATCAAAGACAAGGGACTCAAGCAAATTTAGGATAACTCAAAGAAATTGCGAGATGATGAACATATGTAATCTGAAACAGTTTCTTCTCTTCATCTTTGACTATTGGAGAGAAAACAGTGTAAAACGGCTCCTGGAGAGCAGCCTGTAGCCTTTTAAGGAGGTAGCTGGGGTTGAGTGCAGCTTTCCAGCCCCCTGCTCCCAGTGGATGCCTGAGCAGTGCAAACACCGACCTAACCCGATACCCTCCCACTGCTCTACAAGCACCTTTTTACATCAATGCCCTTTCAGTTATGTACTGATCAAACAATACAAGCCCTTATGTACAACAAAGTGCTCTCAGTGCGCCGTGTCAGCACAGGCTAATTTAACAGATTCATTAACACGGGGCTGACACCAAAGAGGCTCTCCCGGCTCTAGGTAGGATTGAGTTTCTGGCCATCTGCACTGAAATGACAGGCTCGGTTGGCCCTGCAATGGAAAGCAAGTATGCTAGCAACAGGAGGGGAAGGAATTTTTACATCTGCTGCATTTAGCTCTCCAGAGTTTACAGCTCTGACATGTTGAGGTTAGCCATTCAGGACAGCATGCAGGAACCCAGATGGATAGGGAACAGCCTGAGAGTGCACCTACAGAGTTCCTTTCCCAAAGTCTCCAGACAGCTGTGACTGTGCCCTGCACAATGTCTATGAGGTGTTCCATTAGTGGACTGGATCTCTGTGCACACATGTCCAGAAGAACACTTTGTAAATACAATTTTACTTTCAATCAGGCTGTAGTTTAAACATGTCAAACTGATACTGCAGCTTAATGATACCCACAACTTAAAAGCTGCCCAAAGCATGCGGAACAAAAAGAAAAACAAAACAAAACAAAAAACACAAAAACAACACCTGCCACATAAAATACACTAAAACATGATATTCAGAACTTGGAGGTGTTCCCAGTCTCTGCATAATTTTGTCATCAAAATGATAGTCTCCAGTAATAAAAGGTATTTATTTGCTGTATTAATTTGAAAGAGAGTTTAAAGTCCCAATTTGAGTAAGGGAGTGGCATGCCCACACTTATGCAATATGACAGGAAGTAGATGGGGGCATGAAATGTTAGGAAGATGGCTGCAGATGGTTTCTTCCTTTCTTCCCCATTTCAAAACAAACCTAATAAAAATCCCACATGACTCTGTCAACCAGAACATATTTTTAAAAGTAGTGCTAAAAACCCATGTTCCTATCATACAAATGGGATATCAGATGACCCAACTGGCAACAGTTGGCTATGAATGTGCCTCTATCCCAGGCTACTTTAACATGCCAAGCATTTCTGAACAAATTTCTGGCATCACCATCTAGGCCACATGAACTGAATTCACAGATGAAAACAAACTAGTCATTTATTTACTATTTTTAAAAGGGATTATGATTTATGCACAAGAATATTTTCAGAATCTTATGCCCCAAAGGAACACCATGTACACAAATTTGATAGTCACCTCAAACATCAGGGTTCTGCATACAGTAATGCTATTGGGGCATATTGGAAGGAGAACTAAGTAACATACAGGGGATATAAGTGCAATTTCAATGTTTTTACACTTGTAGCTAAATATAACTCCAGTATGGTTGTGATGTATTGTATTATTATGCCAAAAATTAGTTTCTCATGTGGCTTGTATTATGACAGCAAGTCAGAATTGAATTTTGGTGGTAGAGAGATCAAAAGAATTTCCACATCTGGTAAGTAGGCCAATCACTTTACATTTAACCATACAGCAGTCTATATTCTCAGAACTTTCTTCTTCTCCTCACTTGAAAATGCCACACTACAATTTATCTATAGGAGATGCTGAAGGAAGATACCATTTGTATTTTTTCCCTTTTGCCTTTAAAAACAATTAAGTTTTATGAAAAGGTGACAGAGCCAAACATCATTCACAAGCAGACATGCCAAAGAGTATGTTTCTCAATGGAGATCCAGGGAAAACACATTCGGACTTCAAAGAAAGAGCCAACTCTGCAGTGCAGAACTCTGTAAGATTGCCTGGGAACCAGAAGTTCTTCATCAGGAAATGCCAGAAGTCTGCCAGACTGTCACAGCAAATAGATCAAGAGAAATTTAGTTTGCCTCCAGCTCTGATTCTTTTAGACATGGAAAGAAAAGCTTACTTAATGTAGCTTTGGAAAAAACTGGAACCTTCAGACAATCACTGTATGAATAATTAAAGATATATTAAAAAGTTATAAGGTGTCCCTAAGAAAGGTTTTAGCTCAACCAGCCATGGTCATTCTATGCCCGAGTGTAAAGTAACCAACTCCAGAATGCATTTTGGACTCAAAACAGATGTACAATGTAATGTAACTTGATCTTCCTCCTACCTTTTCATAGGTAACGCTACCACCAAGGGCATGAAGTGTAATTATGCTAAAACTTGAATTAAAATGTAATTTCAATCTTCCAAATTCACTCTATGCTGTGAACATGAGGCATATTTGGCATAGATTAATGCATATCAACTCATCCTCAAATGAAAGAATGTTCAATTAGACATTTAACATATAAAGAAATACAAGGATTTAAACACCACCAGCAAATTACAAAGAAGTTAGACGTGGGTATCAGTTGCTATTCATGAACAGGTATCACTTACAATAGGTGACAACGTCCTAAGTACTGTCAAGTAGGGCTCTGCAGTTTCTTCTCCTCGTGTATCCACTAAGGAGTAACTGCTGCTCCACAGAGTAATACGCTCCCCTACTTACAGGGTAGCAGCTTGTATCTTTTTTAATGGTGATCAAAGTGGGAAAATGGGGAGTAGCAGAATGTGATTCAAGGGCCAAGAGGAGAGGTTGACTACCCAGGAGCGATCTGCAGACTGTGCCGTGAGACCCCACAGCACAGAGCATCAGCAAACCCCAGTAAACCACAGGTGCTGTAAAAGGCAATGAAGTCTCTTGCATGAAAGACGCATCATATAGTCGATTTTCTATGTTTGGTTTTAAACTAAAATAAACAGCAACAAGAAGCAAAGTGAGTGGTTGCTTGCACATTATTTACTAGACACAAATCCAAAGCCCAGGGAACAAAAAGTTCAGCATACTAAAGACAGACAGAATTATTATACAGGTCAAGCTGTTCAAGTAATCAGATGAATCTCATTCCAAAAGTGTGTACACTTTTTTGATATTAATCTTTCATTTTGAAAGGAAGCAAAAAAACTGGACTAAGATGCATAGGTGCACTTGTGTTGGGAATTTGTATGTTCAGTTGTATGCATTTGTATTGCTTTAAGGGGATTTGGATCATATATCTTTATTTATTTTACGTATACAGTGGAAGTAGGAATAACTTCTTCAAAGCATCACAGATCAATTAGGAAAGTGTCCTCCAAAATTAACCCAGTGTTAACTGAACTGGTAGTGAACTATCAGAACAGAAATCTAATGGAAGCAAACAAGCTGGACTCAATTAACCCCTAGAGATCAAGTGATTTGTGTTACTTACTTCTGATGGACAATCCAAGCTAGGGCTCAAGAGGGTACAAAAGCCCATGGTGGAAAGGTTGATTTTCTATCATATTGAATGAAAATTATACAGCTTATAGAGTTTCTCACTTTTCAGAAATAATGTTTTCTAATCAAAAAAGTATCTTCCTTTAACCATGGTGAAACATGGTGCAGGATCTCCTACTTTGTCCACTGAAAATATGGAACATAGATAAATAAAGAAATACTTCATTGCATTACTTTCCCCTTGTAGTTCAAAAACACAAATGACTGAAAAGCAAGAAAATATTTTTAAAGAGTACATTTCTTCCAATAATCCTAGGAGATTTCTATTTTTGTAAAGAAATAAAAAGTGTAATAGATGAAAATGAGGATGATTTGCACACTGGCAATAAAAACAATTGCAATTCCCTAGATGAGACAATCATGACTAATTGTCAGAAATCAGTGACTGAACAATGCAATCCAGATTCAATTCTTCCTCCATAGGAAATTTTGGCTAATGATAGGATATCTTATGGGCTCAGGAAAATGCATTTAACTTGATCTCACTAGGCAAATTTATGTTGCTTAATATTTTCTACCCATGTCATACAAGTCAAGGACAGAAGCTACCATAATTCCCAAAGGCCAGAGAGCCCATCAAAGACCTTGAAATCTAGTGGTGCAGGAAATTATTATTAATCCAGCCCTAGTAACTGTTAAAACATCGCTCCTTGCTTTTCTTGTATCGATAGGGCCTGTTATTTTTCTTCCTCTCAGTCAGAAACTATGATTTATAATCAACATTTGTGACTAGTCTTTCCTATACTATACTCTGATTGGTTTCCAATTAGGTAATATTCCCAATTCTATTGGAATGGGTGTATAAGTAAAAACTAAGTTGCTTACTTCAGTTTGGTTTTACTTTTACTCTATTCCACCCAGTTTTCTGGTTCTCTGTAAAATAGGCTGCAAGACTGTGACTGTTAGCAGTTCACAATACTGTTCCTCTGAAATATCCTCATTCTCATTTTTATTAGAGAAATCATGCATGAAAATAAGTATTCTGCCCTCCTGAGACCTTAAAACACTTGCAACTAAAGAATCAAAACCCACAGAAATAAGACAAAGCCCTGCTGTAAGAGAGCCTTCTCACAGAGGATGAACAGATGAATAGAATCATTTAGATTGGAAAAGACCTTTAAGATCACCAAGCCCAACCATTAAGCCAGCACTGCCAAGTCTATCACTAAACCATGTCCGTAAGTGCCGCATCTACATGTCCCTGAGCCTCCTTTTGTCCAGGCTGAACAACATCAGCTCCCTCAGCAGCTCCTCATCAGAGTTATGTTCCAGACCCTTCACCAGCTGCACTGCCCTTCTCTGCACATGCTTCAGCACCTTGATATCTTTCTTGTAGTGAGGGGCCCAAAACTGAACAATAGGATTTAAGGTGCAGCCTCACCACTGCCAACTACAGGGGTACAGATCATTTCCATAGTCCTGTTTGCCACACTATTTTTGATACAAACCAGGATGCTACTGCCCTTCTTGGCCACCTGGGCACACAGCTGGCTCACATTCCCTTGGCTGTTGACCAGCACCCCCAGGTCCTTTTCTGCCAGGCAGCATTCCAGCCACTCTGTCCCCAGCCTGTAGCACTGCCTGGGGTTGTTTGGACCCAAGTGTAGGACTCAGCACTTGGCCTTGTTGAACCCTGTACAATTGGTCTTAGCCCATCAGTCCAGCCTGTCCAGATCCCTCTGCAGAACATTCCCACCCTCCAGCAGATGAACACTCCCTTGCAACTTGGTGTCACCTGCAAACTAAGGGTCACCTGGATCTCAGTCCAGATCACTGATAGAGATACTAAACAGGACTGGCCCCAATACTGAGCCCTGGGGAACAACACTGGTGAATGGATTTAATTTTATTCATCATCACTCTCTGGGCCTGGTCATACGGCCAGTTTTGTACCCAGCGAAGACTGCAACCAGCAAACAGATACAAACCTAATGACTTGATCACAGTGTGCACACATGGGAGTACGCTTTCCTGCTGGAATATGCTCTGCCCTCTGAACCAACGTGTCTTGTTCATTTAGCTGAGGTGCTGTTGTAGGTTTTTCACTCACGGCAGCTGTTCCAGGTGATTTAATACTGTTTGATGTCCATCCACTGGCAGGAGCTGGGGAAAGAATGCCAAAGCATTTTTCAGTACCAAGTAAATTAATTTGAAAAACAAGCAACCAACAACATTTGCCTAACACCTTTGTCCAGTGTATACTTTCATACTTAGATGAACAAATAAAAAGCACTCTTTTCCCCTCCTCTCCCACCAAGTTACTAAATAAGTCCTACCTACTTTATTAAATGTCTGTGAAATAACACAGAATGCTTTTGGCTAACTTGTAGAAGTAGTGGACAAATTTCAACATGCTGAAGAAGTTAGGGGAAAAAATATACAACCTGTGAATGCATTATTTTGCTTTAGATAGAAAAGCTGTAGCCAAGAATATCAGTGTATGAACAGAGGCAGGAGAGTATGACATACCTACTCAAAACATTTCACAGTGAGTGCAATGGATCATACATCATTACTAACAGGTTAAACAAGAGTACGCTTTCAATACAACACATATAGGAACTTAAAATAGAGTACTGTACATGGAAAATATAGTTCTAAATTGAAATTAAACACTCCTCTAGATCACTGGATTCTGCCAATCTAAAGCACTCCAAAGGTCACATTCACATCCTCCTTATAAAAGTTATAGCACAAATAAAATCCTGACATTTTCAGAAATGTATACAAGACACACTTGCATATGTACTCAGGTTTTTAGAGCTGCAGAATAGGCATAAGTTTTTATGGAGTTCGAAAAATGCATTTACAAAAATGAAAGGCACAGATGATACTGTTGCCAGAAGCAATGAAGAAACAAACAGTCCTCTGCTTTTCTTTGTCCTCTATTGATATATGTACCTTAGTAACATACAAGCTACAGCAACATGAGTTTATGGGAGCAGCTATTCTTGTCAAGTGGAGATACTTTTTTTTTTCCAAGTACGTTATAAAACCCCTCACATTTCCACATCCATAGCCTGTGTTTGCAACCACAGGCAAAAGAAACCATGAGTGTTTACTTGGTGTCTTGGCTTTAGTGCAGCCTTGTTAAACCTTGTAAATCAAAAAGCAAAATTAAGATTCAAGTGGAAACTCAGAGACAAACAATGACTGATACATCAGACAGTAGTGGGTGATGCTTCTGCTGCAGTGATGCAGTTCTCCATCACCAGGGTCAAGGCATCAGTATGTAGCTTTGCAAAAAATCTAATTTGTGGAGCTGTTAATCTTCATGCTATTCATCCTCTCTCATTCTTTCTATCATCTTCCAGGGAAAAGATGAAAAATTGTTTCTCACTATCAGCAGTAATGCAATGTTGATCAGCTTCTATCCAACAGAAAAGTTGCAAATACCTTTTAGGCAAAACAAAACAGATGTAGCATAGTAATTCACAGAGTAGATAAATGTAAGAGACACTGAATCCACAGAAAATCCAGCAGAAATGCCAGTACTGTGTTATTTACAGGAGTAAGATAGCCAAGCACTACATAATTTAATCAAAAAAATACTATAAAATTTAGTTAACAACCCCCTCCTCTACTCATGCACAGGCTAATGCAACACAACAGGAAGAGAAATCCTTTTTAAACCCAATACTTTTGTATTATAATTATGCCTGGTATTAATCCACTGATACGGACTCAATACCACTTTTGCTTACTCTTTCTATGTATGAAGAAGCAATATATTCATACACCTTTTTTCTTTTTTGTTTAAATGGTTGGTTCAACAAATTTTCTCCTATCAGGTAATTTCAAGACTGACATAATTTTGGATCTTTTCAGAATCTAAAGTAGTGAAAAGTATAACAGTTCATTAGGGTTGCGTTTCTGGTTGTTGTTGTTTTTTTTTAAATACAAGACTATTAATTATATTTAATGTATAATTAATTAATTTGCAATGTCTCGGAAAAAAATAACGTATTTATTCTTGAAACAGTCGACATTCCTGAGTAGAAAGAATTTAGGAATAGAAACATTTGATCTTGAACAAGTCACTCTGCTATTGTAGTTCACTTTATATTATAAATGCCTGCTAAGCTGAAAACCTAGGAACAGATAAAAATGAAAGAAGGTGGCAGACTGGCTTTGAAGACATGAACAAAAGTAGTGTTGATTAATAGCACTTTCCTCCTCTGTCATCACACATAGCTTTCCAATTTTCAGATCCCATTTCATGAGAAGACAGAAATACACACTAACCCCAAATCTGTTTGAAAACTGCTTTTGCCATAAATCAAATTGCAGCATTGCTAATTTCTGTTTATCTACTGAATCCCAAAGCCCATTCAGACACAACAGCTAGCTCGTTTGCACTCCATTCTTAAAAAAAGTCCTTCTACTTGCTTAAAGGGGGGGGATAAAAGTACAAACATCACAATTGTTCCCTTTTCTTTGATCTCATTATAGCTTTCATTAATCCTGTTTATATGAA
Organism: Xenops minutus; assembly: GCA_035221455.1. Taxonomy (NCBI): domain Eukaryota; kingdom Metazoa; phylum Chordata; class Aves; order Passeriformes; family Furnariidae; genus Xenops; species Xenops minutus. The sequence continues at coordinate 21,572,326 of JAWWEE010000122.1, read as the reverse complement.
TGATGTTTTAGCGAACACTACCTAACTTCCAAGTTACTACTGGCCACGACAAGAACCTGTCTACATAAACCTTCTCTACAAAGCTGTTAGATCAGTCATTTATGAGTTACTGAGAATGCTAAAAAAGGAGAGATGAAGACAATCGATCATGTTAAAACAAAAACTCTCTTTAAGCAAAACATAACATAAACCACACAAATTAGTACTCTGTTAAGCAAAAGCCATGACCTAAGCAAAATCAAGCTGGGCATTTAATGGTGAGGATCAGCAAAAACACATGGACCCACTACACTTCCACTGAAAACAGTGCACTCAAGTTCAATGCCAAGAGTTTCAGCAGATGTAGGACTCCCATGAGATCACTGCCACAATACCAACACAGTAAGAGGAATAACAAATAAGCCTTAAGCCTTCAGATAATTCTATATTTGCCAGAGTATTTCTGGACACTGGACAAAAACTACGTTCTAAAAGGCTTTCTACTGTCATTCGTAAATTTATGCCACTATTTGGTCTACTATGACAGGAACAATAGCTAAGTGATCACTGCAGATGCCATCAGCGTCTGAGAACTATGACAGAAAAGATTGCCTTCTGATCAAAAATGCTTGGAAAGCGAATCCTTGATGTATTTTATTAAATGTTCTCTTTTAACATCTCTTGGGACCAGTGGAAAGCAAGGAAGTTCCCTGCCCATGGTCAAAATTTGTGCCTGCAGCATTCTCTCATGGCTGGTAATCATGTTAAGATCTCATTGGTCTTGCACAGTCTTATTCCCCTCTATTGCTGTTCTGAAGTGGACTCAAGTTTCTTTCACTTCAAATTTTTCTTCCTAAAGAAGACAAGTCTATCTGCTTCTATCATGTTCAGATCCATACTCTTGCTAAAGAAAATACACCAGTAAAATACAGTAATACCTATCTCACTGCATTTATTATATTGATTTCTTTGTAAACCATCTACATCTGTTCTCTAGATTTTTTTTTCACCATAGATAATTCTCCCTTTCCCATTGCTTGATTTACTTCAGTCTTTTATCTTCTTCATTCCCTTCTGACCACCAGCAGGAGGACAGCTTTTATTAGTCGCTTCTGTCTTTCCACAGATCACAAACATGCCTTTAACACTTCAGTAATTTTACCAAAGGTTCATTACCTCCAGTGCAAACCATGGACCTCTTTTTAATGTTGGTGGCAATTTTGTTTAGCTGGTTTGCTTCTGATTTTAAAAACCCCCACTATTAACTCTCTATTTAAATCTATATGAATTCTCAGTATGTTTTCCAACACTATTCTACGTCTTGTATTTAGAGAATTTCAGATATTAGGTCTGTCTTATTGTTTAGAATGAACATTGTTTCCCATCTATTTCTTCTACTTAAACAAGTTTAAGACTCCAGTACTGGACAAGATGCTTTTACTGAAAACAGAGAGGAAGGGGACACTCTGTGAGTTTATTTATTCTCTTTCTCTCCTTTCCCTTCCCTTGGAACCTTTCAGACTGAAACACAACCCCTTGGCTTAAACATCAGACCCAGAAAACCAATGCAGGTGTTTTTTTTCCTTGCACTGAGCAGAGTTTTACCAGGGCACATGAGTAATGCCAAGGTACGTACAAATCATTACACTCAATCTATGTGAAGACCTCTCACCTCTTGGCAATTAGTCTGAGATCTCCTGTGGTTTGTGCTTTATACTTTGCTTTTTACATTTTACATGTGTGATTGTCAGTTTTGTTCTCAAGCAGTGCTGGGGAGATGCTCTGCTACCTGAGATCTGTCACGGTGCATGCACATTTTTAATTGCAAATGATGACTGCATGGGAATGGGAAAGGAAACCACTACGGCTTCCTCACGACACATTCTCACCCCATATTTTCTGGTTGCCACCATTGTTGCTTACACAGCAACTTTTATGGGTGGTCTGATAATTGAAAATTATAATAAATAAATACAATTAATAAATGAATAAAAGAAATAATTTATAAGAATTATACACCCCAGCAGGAGCTATCCTGACCTGAGTGCCAGAGAGGTTTGGGTTCTCTGCAAGTCATAAAAAGATCTCTGTGGCCAAATTTTGGAGTTTTGCAGGCTTCACTTCACCTTCACTCTCTTTAATTAAACATTCCAAAGCACTGTTGATTTGCACTGGTGTATTGTCATGCTGGTTTGATTGTTGAGTTGTTTTTTTTTTTTTCTAAAGGAGAAAACACTCTGTACCTGACTACTAACTTTTGACTTTATTAGGTTTAAGTTTAGCAAACCCACAGTGTTTGCTTTCACTAAACTCCTTGGTATGGCTAGTTTAATATTTAACAATCTTTTAGGCAAGGTAAAGAATTGGCTTTTTTTCTTTTTTAAAAATCTCAGTGTGACTTTGCCCTCGTTAGTCTAACAATAGGCTGTTCCATCGCTGAGCACATGGATAACTGCAAACACTGGTGAAAGGTTTGGAAGACAAAGGGAGAAAGGCGGATACACAGTGGTGCCAAAGTCACTTTGACAGAGGTTCTCCGGTGCGTAGCAACAATACAACAGCCTGAGCTGTTTAACGCTCACTTAAACATAACATCAGACTTCATGTAATATCTATAAATAACAATGCTACTTTAAGCAGTGGGAGTGCCAGAACTTCATTTTAAAGTGTTCTAACTTGGTGATTTATAGACTTCTATCAAACTTATTATAAATGTTAAATATAAATGTTCATACGTCCAATTTTCTGACTTTTCTTAATATATCTGTGGTGTAAGAAATCTTCCTGTTTCTTTCTTCCAAACCAAACAGATGGCTGGATGAAGAAACATGTCTGAAAAGCTCGTCTGTCAGCTTATTGCAGTAGCTGTATATAACACCCCATCCACTCCCAGGCTCATACGAAATCACACAAGTTCAATGGAGAATGCTACAGGACAAGTAAGAGGTTAGAAGAAAACAAAACCCAAAAAATAAAACTCACCAAAAAAACCCTCGCGTCAAACCCAAAGCTCAAATCCTGTGTTCCATAGTTGTACTTTTGTTTCTTATGGAGTCTTGGAAACACAGTTAGAGCTAAACTCCTTTTGCTGATTAAAGGCAGAACAGGAAGGATTAAATGATTAAACCATTATCATGTCTTTAAATGCCGGGTGAAAGCTGGTATGCAACCATGGAAAATCAAAACAGGTGCCACCTCGGCCCAATTTCAACAACCCCTGCAAATAGAAGGAACAGTTCCTGTGTTAGTAACCAGCCTTTCAACTGGAAAGGCTCTGGGTAAATGACTGTAAAGCATCTTAATCAAAATGAGTATGGTGGTTTCACTTGCTCAGCCTGTCTCCTTGTGATTTGTTACATCACATACCATCACAAATTTGGCACAACTGGCATTGCTTTTATCAAAAACATGACTCAAGGAGAAAGAGAAAACGAAGACCTGTACTAGAGTGTTACATTTCTCTGGAGTGGCAGTTTAGAACCTCATTTGGTAGCTTTCTGCAAATATGATTTTGCCTCCCATGCTTTTAGCTCCTATTCTGACCTTCACAGCTTGACTATGCCTGCAGAGAGCATGTCTCACGTAGATTACCTGTCAGTTTCATGAAGCTGATGTTTAACACTGAATACTGATAAGAATGCATTTACCAGATGAATGTTGACTTTTCATTTATTGAACAAATATTAGGCATAATTCTTGGATGCCCTACACCTGTACATCTGAACCGGATGCATCACTGCTCTGAGCTGGTGCTAGGAACTGAAGAGGAACTGAACTGGTGAGTCAGTCCATAACAAGAGACTCATTGCTTTTTAACAAATCAAAGACAACAATCATCTAATTTTGAAAGTTTGTGAATGTTCCCATTTCATGCATGTGAAATAACCACAGAATCAAAAAAATCTCTTCATCCCTGTTTAAATGACTACACAAAGAAACATGCATCTATCTGACTTGTGCACACAATTCATTTAAGTGCACATTTTGGTGTAAGAGCACATGAATTTAGCAAAATCAAATCACAAGAAAATTGTCTGAGAAAATTTGTAACAGAAAGCTGACTTTCTATTCAGCAGATCTTGTAGTTAGCTACACCAGGCCATTCTGTCTCTAAAAGGTAGGTGGCACATTTCTGCATGATTACTATGATCTGCCCCTTATACATAGATGTTGAAGTTTTAGAAATATTCATTTTTTTGCCATGTCTACAGGAGTTAAAATTTCATACTGCAATCAAGTTAAAGTTAATATTTATAAATTACTCTGGTTTCACAATGGGTTTTGCTTGGCTAAGTAAGTTCACATTACTTAACTTGTAAGAAAAAACCCTTGTGGTTTGCTGTCACATGACAACACAGCCATTTAGATTAGATGAAAAATTAACAGTCCATAGACCAGGATCAGGAAGCTTTTGTGTTTTGACCTGTCAATCTTAACACTTTTATGAACAAGACGTTCTGTTTTCATGAATGGTGACTACATCATGGAGGAGCAATCTTTAACAATCTGTTTCAGTGAAAAATACTGGAACTGGTTATATTTTGGGACCTGTTTCTAGCAGGGGCCTTACCAACAATACAAGAATTTGCCTTAATGACTAGTAGTGTTATTCCAGTTTCTTCCCCATGTTCAGGCCATAGTCTTCAATGGGTAAGTAGCTCCTTGAACTCCTATAATTAGTCCTGCCTTTAAATTCCTGTTCTACCAAAGAAAACAAATTAATATAAGAGAGCCCTAAAAGCAAAACTGCAGAACTTGATGAACAAGGTGATGCTGACACAATAGTTCAGTTGATTTTCCATGCAAAAGTATTCCCAAAGCTGATGGGCTATCAACTTAACTTACCCAGTCAGGGTAGCCTGTAAGGTCAAGAAAAATCATATAGGGGCTGGGATAATTACAAATAAACCACAGAAAAGCAAAGATGACGAGGACAGAATGTGTTGCAGCCCATCCCTTTAGGAACCTTGAGCAAGGACGTACTGGCAATACAAGCATTTAATGATAACACAATATATCTCAGTGCCTTCCTCCCTCTCCCCAGCTTCATGCTGTTTGACCTGATGGCCAAACTCCACAGTTTGATACGGTCTAGATTTTTACCCATTTTCTTTACAGAAGTAAGTAGCATAATAAGTAGCAAAGAAGACAAGACAGACTGTCAGTATATGTAGAGCAGAATGTCAAATCACACCTAGGAGTAGGCTTTTATTTTCTTCTGCTTTTAAAATTCTAATATTATTGAGGGAATGCAATATTATTGAAAAAAAAAAATGCAGCAAGACAACTAAAGATAACTTCCGAGGAGGTAGATACAAGGCTACCAAATACATAAAAACAACTTCAAGGAAACAGCAGAATTTTTAAAACAAAGTTTCCTGGGGAATTTTTTCTGTACTTGCAGTCAGCTTCCAAGTGCGTTCCCTCTGCTGAAGGGAGCATGTGCTTAACACATGTGCTGGCTCAGGATTAGGCAACTGACAGTTGCGGGTATTGCAGAATATACTGACATTCTCTAGCTGCTCTACTGGAAAGGGATTATATATCCCAGTGATATCAGGCTGAAAAAGACCCTGGGAATAAGGAAACTGTTGCATGTGAGTAAATGGTCACTTAAAATGCAAGCTTTGAACACTTCTGTTGCAAACCTTCCCCATCCTTGTAACCCAGCTGCAAAGCTTAGGAGGAACAAAGCACATCAATTGCAATGAAATGCTCCTTTCCAAAAAGCAAACCAGCCTTTCTGGCCCCCAGCTGTAATGGTTCCCCATAGGACCCCTGTCATCCCACTGGACCCCAGCAAGCAAAGCAGGATTCTGTCTGCCCAGCTCCTGTACTGGAAGGCAGGATGCAGTGCTGGCAGTGCTGTACCTGGTTCACAGTCTCTCTTGTCCCCACTGTCCCAGCAGCTCATTCTGCAACAACATCCCTTTGAAGATACCAGGAAAGAGAAGGCAATTTCATGTGAAAAATCTAACACTGAAAGTCCTGATCGCTTCTGACCATCACAGATCCTGCTACACTTTCCACGACAAGTTTGTCTTCTGGATTAACTCCAACTTGTGTAGCTGTTTTTACTGCGCAATTATACTTTCTTAAATTATCCCAGCAGTTTCAATTAGCCACGGTGCTATTCACTTCCTTTCAAGATGCCGTGCACTGTTACAGTGTGCTGACAAGCAGCTGTTATGTTTCACCCAAGAAGTGACTGCATGGCAGTGGTGAGTGAAAGCCATTCCTGTGCAGGCATCGTGTCCTTGCCCAGGACTAGAAAATGCTTTGGGATTGCTTGGGGGTGATCAGTGCTACATAAATGTAGACTAATAGTCATCAAATAGTAGAATAACTCACTGCAATGTAGGTAGGATGCTCTGGGTAATTTAATTTTTTTAATTTAATATAATCCTGTAAAAAGCTTCTGCCTCTGGTAGGTGAGTGGAGCTTCATAGCTCAACAAAAATGAAGTGAGAAGTACTATAAATTCTAGTGTGTACACTTAACACACAGTAACAGCCACAATTTTACTTATTTCAACAACAGAAAAAAATCAACAATGCAGACAAGAGAAGCTGAAAGCAAATGTGTTACTTAGAAACCACTGTCCAGGTGGATACCACCACTGTACTGTGTGCTTGCCCCACCTGTTCAACTTCTTGTACATTCAATGTGCCAGAGACCAGACTTGTTTTGTTTGTTTGTTTGTTAAGCCAGGTTTTTATCCTGCCTATCCAACTTCTTATCCATGCCTTAAAATAAACCATGAGATGGCCATCCCTCATTTCCTCTACCAAACCATTAGGAATCCTGTAATATCAGGAATTTATTTCAAGGAGGAATAAAACCTCTGTAACCTCTGTAGTAGCAAAAACCCCAAACCAAACCAAACACCTTACTACTTTTAACGGGATGGGGAGGAGGGGGGGGAAAGAAGGTATTCTCTAATGGCCTATCCAAGAAAGGGAGATTCCAGCTAACAACCAAAAAGATGCTGTCTACCCAAATGAGATATCTGTGTAGTCAGACAACTAAATGATATCACCACCAATCAGCAGCTTACAGCTTCCCTGGACACAAACAAAACCCTGCGATATTGTCCGCTTTGCTATGGAAACAATTTGGTGTTATATATAATATTCATTAGAAGGGTGAGTGGTATCAGAGCTACAAAACTGTACTCCCAATACAATTCTGCTACTAATAGCATACTGATCTACATTTACATAAGATTATGTCTTTATAAGACAGACTTCAACTATGAAATCAAGGTGTCTTTTTGTCTAAATGTTGTCATGCCTGTGGCCTATGAAGCCAAATTTTGTTTGGCTTGTGAAGCACTTTAATGAAAACTTTATGCTCACAGACTGAAAACAGCAGAATTAATAATGTCTGAAGTCCAAGCATGCACTGAAACAGTTATAGTCTTTCTTTTCCATCTGACTAATTTTACCAAAGCATTCAACCACTGAAATAGTTTTACCTGTCAGACTGCTGGTTTCAGCCTTATTGAGTAAGCTCAGGTGCAGCAAAACCTTGGATATTTGTATTTTTGTAAAATCTATGCCTGAGAAAAAGATGCCGATGTCACCTCCCACTTGCCATTTCTGCATTACCAACTTTTTGAATGATGTGGGTGATGCACGGCTCACAAAACCATAGATGAGCATAAGGCAGATTTACTGGGCAGACCTGTAGGGAAACCTGTCAAATAGGAGCTTGCCTCTGGATAAACCTCCAGAATCTTGGTAACTGCTGAAATTTCAATCAAATTATGAGACATTTCCTTTCAATACACCTTGCAGGTGGGCTAGGTATGTCACTTCTTTGCTCAGTTGTTGAATGCACTAAGATGAAGGTGCCTTCAGGCTGATGAAGTCAGATAGTGTAGAAGATGAACACAACCCAAGAGTTTGGGTGTGGTACTACTGAAACCCAAAGCTGGTGGGTGGTTTATATGCAGGTGAAATAATTCATCACTTGGTGAGAAAGTTATGTCAAACATGGAGCACAATCAGTGACTTAACAAAAATACAGGATTATCATATTCCCACAAACATTTGTCTTATGCACACAGACTATCAAAAATGTAACAGAGTTGGGGCTTTTGTTATTTTCTTTGGTGTTGTTTCCCCTCTAATGACAGCTAAATCAAAGAAATAAAACAATGGCAGAATTAAACTGATCTAAATTTAAATAAGTCTTTACTTTGCCCTTAAAAATGAATTCGCTGTTTGACGGGACAGTACAGCAGTGACAGCGCATTGCCATCTTGAGGCTAGTTAGCAGAACTGCACATCCAAACGAAAATAGATCTATTTGTTACCAACCACAACAGTAATTTAGCCAGAAGTGAAAGCCATTATAAAACACACAGCATTAACACCATATGTTTTTGCTTTATTTTTATGCCAGGGCCTCTGTAGTTTCTTTTTGGAAATGGATATTCTTTTAAAGTGGGAAAACCCTTAACAGTAGAACAAAAGCAAAGAAACAAATAGAGCTACTTAGTATATTAGATCCTGTCAGAAAGAGAAACAAGACTATTCATCTCATATTAGCGAGAAAAATCTGAAGTTAAAGCTTAATTAGCAATATAGATTTCCCAGATCCTTTGAAATTGCTGCTCAAGTTTAGTTCAGCACCAAAGACTGCTTCAGATTAAAAGATGACCCCAAATTACTACTTCATGTAATATTACAAAAACACAGGTACACAGTTACACATATTAATACAGATAATTTTACAACATAGGGGTGTTCATAAAGAAAACAGCATGCTTTCCAGACATAAGACATTCTGGTGTGGATTATAAGGGGTAAGAATTACCTTATTCAAAGGTATTAGCTATGTAAATTGTCCTTGCAAGAACTCACCTTTACACAAATCATTGTAACACAAAACTATGCAATAATCTGGTACTCTGCTCAAATAAAACCTAGAGATGTGATATACATAAACACTCTAATGTTTTAGTCTTTTTTATATTTTTTTTTTTAATTAACTTCTGAAAAGGTCACTTAGAAAACACATCTGTTGATATTCCCATCCCTGAATAGCATATATAGAATATGCTTGAATTTACAGTTACATGAGAAGTAGCAAGCTGAAACTGTGAGGTGTGTATATATAATTGATTGGTATAAATGCTTTTAATAGAGGTCAGAAACATCTGATTTTGCTTGTTTGTGAAACAAATTACATCTATACGGCTACTCACAAAGTAGGTTTACTAAAATGGTTAAATTTGTTTTTCTTACTCTCTTTTCTAAGCAAACTGGCCTGTACTCAAAACCCACAAATGGCCATTCGAAGCCTGTTGTTTTTACACCCAAGGTGAAGTATGTTTTCCTGAGCTATCCAAAGGTCTTTAAGCAAACAAGAAAAAGCCTCTCTGAAAGTTACCTGCTTGGTTTGCAGGCTGCCAGCCCTTGGCAGAACCCAGGGGTGCCGTTGGCTTGAGGGCTGGAGCAGATGTGGTGTTGGCGGGAGCAGGTCTCACATCCACGTTGTCTTGGCAGGCAGGCACGCTCCTCACAGGGGTGGCCGTAAAAGCAGCAGGCTGGGTAGCTTCCAGGGAATCACTGTTCAGAAACACGGGGAGAATAAATAAAATGCCTCTTCCTAGAACAAGACAACTTGTGAAATGGAGATGTGGAGTGACATGGAGATGTGGAGTGACATTCCCTCACCCTGCTGCAACAAAGCAGCACCCACTGCTCTGTCATCACCAACTGTGCTGTGGTAGTTACACATTCAAGCCTGGTTTTTTAAGAACTGGACTCTTGACACTGGAGTAATGTCTGCCAGAAGTCAATATAGTCAACTAAATCCCTTCACAATTTCCATTTAAAATAATTAAGTTTCAACATGATACAGGTCAAAGTAGAACTTTTGCTGTAAATTTGGTACACTCCCAAACCTTTTCAATACCTTTTTTATTTTTTTAATCTTGGGACTAGGCAAATACTCATAAAGTCAGATTGCACTTGCACATCTTAAAAAAAATCATCAATCTAAAAGTGACTGAATTAAATGAAATTCTGTTAAATGGGCCACTGCTCCCCTAAATGATTAAATATTTTAAAAGAGTTCTAAGTTTCTTTATTCATTAAGCAGTGTGCACAATATTTTACATTGCCTCTTTAGAGCAGTTTACAGCTGCTTTTATACTTTAAGGCTTAGCAGAACTCTTTTAGCTCTTTAAAAACACACATGATGAAAACTGAACTTAATAACAATTCATGTAGAGTGTAAGTAGCCACTAAGGATGCTGCCAGCAAGAAAATTTTTCATTTCTCCCTTGCCTTTGGGAAGCTGAAAACAAATATTTTCATTTGAAATATTCAAAGTAGAGGAATAATTGCTAATGAAAGTCATTTGCAAACCAAAAGGACCACAAAAACAGGAAATTAAATCAACAGCATTGCAAAATACAGCCAAAATCATTCCAAATACATATTTTGCACAATTTGAAAACCCACCAGTTAACACACTGGAAGCCCTGTATTCTTTCCTCTATTGAAGGAAAAGAAATTTACAGCCCACATGCACCATATGTATTTCACTGGGATCATTCCCAGAATTATAGATTGTGCTAAGTTCATAAAGTAAAAGTCCATGACCCATTTTTGCTTTACAAGTGTTGCACACACAGAATATCATCTTGCCCATACAACATGAAAGAACTTGGACACAATGTGAGGCCAAAACACAAGTTCATAACCTTGATTTTTTTTGTCTCTAGATCTATGGGGTAAATAACTCATCTATTCAGAATCTTCTTCTGGGTAAGGGATGAAAAGATTATTCACAGTTTAGAGAATATATCTGAATGCTCAATTTAATGGGTAACAGTGGTGGCTGTGCTGAACTTATGCTGATGGAATTGCTACATGCAGTGTGCACAAGCCCAGTGAAGCACAAAGTGAGACCCCGCATTTTGTCATTTTCAAATGCTGAAAATATATTTAGAGACATTTGTGAATGAAGGCACTGAAAGTACACATTACTCTCCTTAAACGTTTAGTATACAAGTCTTTATTACAGCAGATTTTGAGGCAGTGGAGATACACTGCATAAAAGTGCTATTGCAGACTGAAAGAAAAAGGATAGGAGAAAAGGCTCTCACGTGAAGTATCAGCTCAGCAGTCGAAGACGACAAGGTAGTTTGGGATTGGTTTCCCCTATGAAAAAAGTGCATGTCTGCAAATTCATTGTTACAGAAACGTCCTTCTGTACTGTTGAGTGTATTTGACACATAACCCATCAAACCCATTCCAGGTCAGAGCCCCACTGCAACTTTAGGAATTCCTTGTTAACACTGTTGGTGCTAAAAAGAGAAAGTTTCCTCCTTCTCCATCCAAGAGATTCATTTCTCCTAGTCAAATTGCTTTTCCAGTCTAGCACCTCTTTACTGCCTTTGTCTGGAACACATAAATAATACAAACCATCTATCATAAATAAGAAAATCCTGCTGAGTCAGCAGCTGTATTGTACAGAAGAGGCTATTTGACAAGCAAAATGGATCTAAGACATGCAAAAAGGGTACCCTGCAGGTAGGAGAAGGCAAGGAAGCAGAATCTGACCACACACCCACATTACACGATTGTAAAGCTGACTGGAAACTACCATTGCCATTTTTGTGGTTTAATTCTAAGGCTTGTGAACGATGTGGCATGCTAGTTCATGGTATCACAGTATATTCTGAGTTGGGAGAGATCCACAAGGATCATCAAATCCAACTTTTAAGTGAATGGCCCATAGGGGGATTTCCTGAAGCAATAGATTATTAGAGATACTTAGGCTTTCATTTAGAAATTAGGTGAAATCCTAATGACCCCAAACTAAAAGGCCTAGATATAAACTACCTGTGATTTCTTTATTTATTTTTTTATCATCCCTGGCAGTTTATGTGCCAGGAACCTATTTAGGCAAGAAGCTTCCCAAGGGAAAAGCTTGAGGCCATCACTCTGACAGAGAGGACTGTACTGCCCCCAGGGCAAAACTTCCGACAGGTCTGGAATGTCCTTTGTACTCTGTGTCTGGTTCTTTCAAGCAGGAGTTGAATAAACTCAAGCCAACACCACAGCCTGTTCATTTAACAGGCAGGCTGCTACTGCAGCTTGGAAAGTCCCTACTGTGTGATATTGCCCACCTGTGGTAGGCTGCATGAAACAATGCATGCACAATTTGTTCTGAATTACACCCTCCAATCACACAATTACCTGAGAGTGCACATGCAGCATTCTCTGAAGAAAGATAGATTCACCTTTGTCTCACTTTCAAAGACATGCTGCACCCTCAGCAGCATCTCCCTCTTGAGAGTTTCAACCTTTGAAATGCTAAACTTCAGATTTATGCTGCAAAATTAATTCCTCAACAATTTACTTGATGTTCTTCTACACTGAGAAACACTCAAATTCCAACTATTTTTATCCATCTTTATTAATATAGCACCGGATCTTTTCAGAAGTGCACTTACTTTCTGCAAAGTACCTGTATAACACTCACAATTAGCCCAACTAATATTTTGTGACTCACTAGGATATTGCACAATGATGATCCAAGTTTCACTACCTAGATGATTTGAAGAGACACAAATACATACTGAAATTCAAGAACATTAATAGGTTATGGAAGACAGCTCTCATCTGCTTTTCAGTGTCATCACTAGGAAACTGAGGGAGGAATGATAAACCTTATTATTTACCTAGTTCCTTGTGAGTCCTTTCTCAGGACATCCCAGCTGACACTCATAGGCCAGTTCAGGTCAAAAACATTATCAGAACACTTCTACTATCATTAATGAGACACCAACCTTCTGTCTCTGGCATCAAGATTATAACTCTGTTTTGTTACTCTTTCTCCACCTGATGAATACCCACAGCAAAAATTAGTTTTTCCATGATGAAAACTAATGCAACCAAGAATCATATACCTGCAAGGTAACATTCCCTGCAAGATGTGAATGCTCTGCTGCCAAGCTTTGGGCAAGGAGTTTTAGTACCACAAGCATGAAGGAATGGTGAAACATTAGTCTGACAGACTCAGTTCTGCATCCTGAAAACCTATGATTAAATTTGATTATTAAGCTATGGGAAGATAAAGTCAAAATAATTCTGGAAGTGGCCTGCAAGGGAAACATTGCAAAACAGCCCAAGAAAAATGCCTGGCAAAGAAGCAAGCCAAAGACACCTCTCTGTCTTTTACATATGTTAGCCCATATATAACAGATACTCTTGAAATTCTATGGAGAACAGCTCCTCCCACAAAGCGTAGGCTTTTTCTATCAGAGTAAGTGCATGTATGGAAAACACACAACTTTCTGGGGAGCCAGTCTGAGGCTGAGGGAGACACACAGGGCTCCAGTGCAAACTTTATCCAGAGCTCACAAAAGGCTCCCTTTCCTGATCAAGAAAAGCACTGTGAAAACTGGCAAAAAAACCAACCAATCAAACAAAAAACACCACCAAAAAAAAAAAATAAAACCTACGTAGAAAAAGCAAGTAATAATTCCTCCTCCTGTGGTGGAGGAAGTGGGTCCAGGTCACACATGAAATAAGCACCAGTTTTTCAGAGACCAGGCTGAACACATTTCAGAGGCAGTTTAAGAAATTTGCAGTGGAAAGTCCTTCTGAATATATTCAGAAGTTTTGATGCCTTGCCTCTCTGTCCCCTGCCTCTCCATCACCCCCGCCCTCCCCCTCCCCCCCAAGAAAAAAGGGGAAAGAGGAAAAAAAAAAAAAACAGAATAAAAACACATGGTCTAGGGCTACAGATGCCTAAACGTCCCTCTATCTCTCTATTGAAACTCCTATATAATGCTACCTAGAATTTCTTCACACAAATTTCAGAGAAGTTAACTATGTGTCATGTTTTTACCAGCCAAAGGAAAAGCTATGGTCCTAACTGAAAAGCAATTCAGCTTGCTGTACTGTAACTTCTAAGAATACTAAAATGGTAACAAGGGCCAAATCTCCTGGACTTTCAAAGGCATGTTCAAGGGATCTGAATGAACTTTTTCCCAATGAAAGCTGAAGATATTGGCTATTCGTCTGTAAACATCATCACCTAAGCTCTGAGCTCACTCTGGTACATCAGCATTTTCCTAATAGTTCTCTGGATATAAATGATATTTTAATTAGCTTGTTACATTAACTTGTTCTGAGGAAACCTGCTGACAGGAGAGGTCATGTAGTGTATAAGGGACAGTTTCTAAATGGTTACTTCAGATGGCCAGAAATTCTGTGAGGTTATGTTCCCCTAAGAACACTACGACAAAAACCCCAAACAAGACCCTCCTTCATCCCCCCCCCCCCCAAAAAAAAAAAAAAAAGGGGTGAGCAAATCATTCTTACTGGTTTCTGGCACAACGATGTACTATATGATAGCCTTGATTCTGCTTTATGTCTTCTAAAGTCAAAATAGTTAAAAAAAAAAAAAAAGACTTCCCTAGCACTACATATTACTGCCTCATGGCTGTCCATTAACCCCAAGAAGACACTAAGCACACTGCAGAAACCTGAATAAATGCCTTATAAATTACATATACAATGCTTGATATAGCACTAAAGAAGAAAAAAAGGGACTTCTTAATATAAACTTCTAAAAACATTTATATTAATGAAACATCGTACCTTCTAAGTAAGGAAAGAATGATTTGTCTGCCCTAAAAACCCTGTAAGCAAACTGTTACACAAATGCTCCTCCAAAGCTTTACAGCACGATATTAGCACAGCTGATGTAAAACTTGGATCTCAAATCTCAACTTTGTGTTTTAAGCTTTGTTGTTTGTCGTGCAAATCATGTAATGTATTTTGTCCAGCATCAAAATACATGTTAGTTGAAGATATATACAGGAAACAGAAAAAAGGTAGGTATGAGAATGATGACAAAATCCATGAACAGGGGAAATATACATGCCTTTTGGCAAGCATTTTCTGGTGTAACAATAGAGAAACAGAAGAGGAGAAGCACAGAGTGCTGACCTTGCTCCCACCCCTTCTACAAACCCATGGTCTCAGTGTTTACTTTTCATGTTAACCTAACAGTGCTCTAGTAACACACAAGAAAAAAGAAATGCAAAATAGAATAATAGAAAGAAAGAGCAGAGGAAGTCATCTGGGTGGAGGCTATTTCCATATCAAGTTACGGAGAAGGGAGCATGTAACCCTTCTGTAAGCAGAGCTCTAACAGAAACAACTCAAACCATCTTCCAGAATAAGTATTCTCTCAGAGTTAACACCAGTGTTCATCAGCTCACAAAGTCAGATTATCCTTTTTTAAAAGTAATTGTATGTGGCATAGTTATCAGGAAGATAAACCAAAACCCATGTCAAAAACAAAATCTATGTCAATATCCATTCTTGCTGGTGTTTCCCAAAATTTCACAGTGCTTCTGCCTTGGGATTTAATTTTAATTCCAATTCTTGGAGAGAGCTCCAATTCTTGGACATGCAAGACATTAAATACATCATTTCCTTTGCTGCATATGTGTTGTTTGTTAAAAAACACATAAGCCCCATAAACTTAAGGCTATCTCTATTGCCATCAGGATGAAACACTTAATTTAGTGAAAGATTTCATGGCTGTTATAAACTCAAAAAAGGCCATTACTGAGGAGTTTGGTGGGGAAGAAAATGTGTGGATGTTCAGCACCATTTCAGGCCAGTTACTTAGTCAGAAAAAGGTCAAGTTCTCTGGCAGCTAGTCAGTACAGAGCAGTTTAAGACAATCAGCTTTTTGGAGCAGAGACAATGAAGTGAGAGGGATAAAAGGAAAATATTTCTGGAGCAACTTTACTGCAGGAAAAAAAAAAAATCAACATGCAGCTTTTGTCATAGCTACAATCTGCTTGAGTTTTTCCCCAGAGATAATGCAAAGAAATCTAAGCTACCTTGGTAAAATAGATTCATGACCTTTTCATGAAAGTTATACAAGATAAAGCCAGAAAATACAAACTCCAAAGCAGTTTATTTACTTGGTTTTCTTGGTTGAGCCAATTGTTGTTTTGAACAAGGCAGTCTACTACATACTATCATATATTCATGGACCTAAGATTTCAGCTCTCCTTCCTTATCAACTATTTCATTGTGAGACGAAGCGAGCTGCCATTTAAAATACCTTTTCAGTATTACATCTGTGTACATATTACAGTATGTCACTAGATAGATTGTAATGAAAAGCTATTCTAATACCTCTCTCAATGGGTACATTTCCCTCAAACATAATTTTTTTTCTGACATAATTGATTCGTTTTGCTTGATCTCTGTTGAAATTCCATGAGAATATGTAGTTACTGACACTGTATTTGTCTCCCTTTATCTCATTTTCCTACATATTTCTCAAGCCATACAATAAAAGTTGTGCTCCGATATTTACTAGGACAAGACAGCACAAAGCTCCATTTCTACAACTCCATCTACTGGTAAAGTTTTCTTCCTTACTGTTGCTGGCAGCTCAGGACTAAGGATGATAATATGGAAAACAGAAATCACTACCCTCATTTGTTGTATGACATCTTCAGATCAGCATCAGCTATTTCGAGAAAAATCCTTTTAAGAATGCTGTTTCTGCATAACATTCTCAGACTAACTGTACTGCTACATCACAGTTCCCAAATTTCAGGTCATATCCTACTCAGGATGTCCCTAACAGCCTGAAAATCATATCCTTCCTTTATGACCTTATGAACCAGGATAATCTGGCTATTGCAAAGGCTTAAGAGAAAATTAATTTTTCACAAGTTGAAAAATTACCTTTAAAGCCCCCTAATAGTCCATGGATGTTTATTACAAGCAACTCAAACTGGATCTTGATATGTCCAATACTGATACAGTCTTTAGGGCAGGCTTATATGGTCTCTCTACTCCCAGTACACCTTCTGGCTTCCTGGCACATCTCTCTCCAACTCTGTCAGTCGGAACAGCAAATTATCTACCTTTACGTGCACTTTATGCCATAAACCATGCACAACAGTGAGTGAAGGAAAAAAGAAAAGGGAAGTTAGAGAATTAATTTTCACCACCATTATTAGCTCTAATATAGTATCACCAAAAAACACCACAACTAAAGAATAAAGTCTTGCTGGCAGCATGGCCTGGGCTTTACCTGTAGTGCACAGACAGGCATTAGAACTCCTGGGGATGCTTTGTCTTTGAATGTGTATGTAAAAAGCTTTTCTAGTAAGTACCATTCAGTGGTAAAAATAAAATTAGTATTCAGAGTTTTGTTATATCACTACAATTCTGTTACTGTTCCTTTTTTTTCCTTTTTGAAGTGGGTATACCACAACATTAAAAATTTTGACGCAGCTTAAGATTGTTTGTGCCTAATAAACTTCCATTTCCCCTTCCTGAGGTTAGAGCTACTTTAGCCTTTTCTAGTGACTGAGGTCACCTTGGACACCACAAAACAGGAGGGAAAGAACTAATTCTTGTTACTCAACAGTAGTTTACATCAAGTGGATCTCAGCTCTTTATAATTCGGTCTTATCTCTAGAAGGGTCTAATTCTTGTGAAAGTGCAAATAAGTACATGAAAACCCACAAATTATTTCTTCCTTAGTACAACTTAATACATACTGCCCTGTACAGTAACCAAATAGACTTCTCCCTTTGTGGTTGAAGTTATAAAAACAGCTTTCCACTGAAGCAAGCGTCAACGTAGCTGTGGTCAGGAAATGAGAACAAACAGTCCTGTGCACTGAACAGAATCAGCGCTGGAACAAAGGGCCTAGACAGCAAATAATTTTTTAAAAGAGTTATTTGCTAGACTGCATACGAGTTATTTGATTTTACACATTAAAAGCGAGCTTTGAAAAATAGCAGGTCTTTGTTCCTGAAGCACCCTTGCAACGCAACACACTGCTTACTTACTCAAGGAAATGTTGCAAATAATTCACCTGGATAGAGGTTTCAAGCCAGAGTATCTTGTTTCTTCTCTAGCCAGCTATTTAGAGTTACAGTGCCTCCCTCAGATGTTCACGATGCAACACAAACAGCACCATGCATGTTAGAAGGACACTTGATGCAGGGGAGCAGACCCTCAGTACGGTGGACTTGCACAAACACCATCAGCAGGACCAGGGTGCAGATTACTTCTGCAAAGATGTGAAGCCAGTAGGATTTGAGGTTGGTGACCTCATGCCAAAGAACAGAACAAGCACACTGCTTCAAGCATGCAAACAGAAATGTGCTTTGAAGGAGAAGCCAGTTTCCTCTGAGTCCTAAGAGGCAACCGTGCACCACGCTCAGACAATACCTCTTGCTCTTTGGCAACTCCAGAGCACTTATGGACTTCCTGGAGGGTCCCACAGCCTGCAGAGGAGGCTTAGCAACAGGCGTGATGAGCAGGGCATCCAAGAGCGAGCGGTAGACACCGGGTTCGGAGAGCCTAGCAAGCATTTAAAAAGACCCACAAACAAACTAGGTGATCACACAAAGTCCAAGTTGGCTGGGACCACTGAAAACCCAAATGCCTTTGTGAAAAGCCTATATGGAGAAACTGAACCCAGGATAACTGATGTAGGAATTATGTCTAAATAAGAAGTTCACAAAGTGGAGGTTGCACACCTCAATGGAAGCACAAGGCAACCCACTAGGATGTGAGAAGAATTTTCTTTTTTTTTTTATCATTAACAAAGTAAAATAAAAAGTAATTGGAAAACAGCATTTATTTAATCTTTTTCTCATATCTTTTAATTTTCTGGTTTTGTGTATGCTTTATAATGTACATAATTTATTAGTACATTAGGCATCTATGCAATTTAGAAAAACATAGACATATGTATTATTGCAAACTCAAAAAATACTGATATGGATGGATGACTGAAAAACTTGGCAAAATTTTTGGTCTAAGCAAGCCTTTATAAAAAGCAATACAGTAAAGACTTAGATAGAACTCAGAAAGTTACTGTTTTCCAGCATTGAAAAGTTCTTCAAAGATACAAATTATTCACGGTTGTCCATGGAACACAAATGTTATTTACAGTTAATTTACTAATTGGACTGTAAAACAGGTATCATGAGGAACAGAATGGTAGAATTACTCACCAAAGTTCAGAGTGGCAATCTGGAGCTAAGCTGAAAATAGGGCATGGGAGCCTTGGACATATTCTAATGACTTGCCCATTACTCTATCATGAAACAGCTGATTTCACAACCCTGCCAGGGACCAATTGTTCTTGTGTGACCTTGAACTTTCTTAAACTCAGCTATAAAACATTCCTTTCAAAGTTGATGTCTACCTGGCCCGGACAGCAAGAGCAGCAGACACAGCAGCAGCAGCCATGCTCTTAATTTTTGATCTCTGGTTGAAAGGAGAAAGAACTGGAAAAGGAGTGGTTCCGATGATCGGCAGATTTCCCGATTGATTTTCCAGCAGTACTTTTGTAGCACAGAAGCTTTGAGCCAACACAGGAGAAAACAGAGAAAGTAGGAAAGATTGACAGAAACACAAGTACAAAACCAGACCACATCAACCACTGGAAAACTATGTGATTGTAGGTTTCCAGCTCACAGAGATGTCAGGCAATGTATTAGCCATTTGAATACTAATATGGAAAACAGCAATTTTGATTTCACCCACAAATAAAACTTTCCCTTCATCAAGTGGACATTTAGCATCTGTCAGCCTTCAAATTCCACATTCTAGACTCTGCTTCACACATCTGAGTCATTCCTACTGAGCCAGGGCCCAGAACACTCCATGTGGATCCATGTAAGACTCCATGGTATGGACATAATGAACCTTAAAGATCATCTAACTTCTTCTCTTTTTCATAATAAATAGTAAACATAGAAAAATTTTGAATATTTGCTGATATTAACTTCAGCAGGTCCATTTTTAGCCACTTTTACCAAATTCAGCATCATCCTCACCTCTTTTTCATTTTCCTTATATAGAAAGAAATGTGAACAGACAAAAAAAAAAAAACTGAAAAAACTAGACTGGCTTCAAAATAATTTCTACACAGGTTAATCTGTAACTCAGGTTCTTAATTTAAAATTTCACTATTATCCACTGAATTGATGTGTCTTTTTTTAAAACAACTACAGAAATCAACAGAACACTCCAAACACTTACATAGCTATACACCACTTCTCAGATTTAAACTCAAAAATGCTGCCTGAATAACTTGCTTATGTGTAGCAGTCTGCTGTAGGTATATCTTAATACATTTACCTTGTATGACTTAGGGATGATTTAGACTGAAAGCTTGAGATTTTATTGAAAGAGTCTGCTTCACAAGCAGGCAGAGATGCTTCATGCCTGCCCAAAAGCAGCAAGAGAAGATAAGTCATTAATCAAACACTTATCACACCTCTGGCAATGCTACTAAAAGCTCAGGAGGAGTTCATTTAAGGATTTTTTTAAAAGCCCTCTTTACTCACAAAAACCAACCACAAACTCCCCCCCACACCCCCTCCTCCCACCCCCCCAAAAAAAAAAAAAAAAGAAGAAGTATGGTTTAATATCCTGTAGTGTTTATTGAAGCACTTTCTTTCACTACTGGTAAACACTATATTCCAGATGTCCCATCACTACACCATGTAATGCTTTTATTCTCCTCCGAAAACTTCAGGTTATTCAACAATTTAAAAACACACACTTTGTAGCAAGAGTGACTAACCTGTGAAAGTCAGGTGAATAACATGTGGAATATCAAAGCAGCATGCATTATTGCACACTCTGCTTTCCCCACAAAACTTTCTTCCACACTTGGACACCACATATTTTCCTCACATCACCAACTTTGGCCAAAAAAATCCAAGAGAATCTTCCACTCATGACTGCTTTTCCTCCTCCATCAAAGGGCTATTTTAATTTCTAAATTATTTTTCTAACTTTTGCCTACAAGCTAATTGAATTTCTAATTATTATTTTCAGAGGGTCAGTAGACACTTGTAAGCTGCTCCATCTTGACTGCATCATCATAAAAAACCACGTGAAACTGTATGACTTTAACTAGAAAAAGAGAGATTTAGATTAGATATTAGGAAGCAATTCTTTACTGTGAGGCTGGTGAGGCACTGGAGCAGGTTGCCCAGAGAAGCTGTGGATGCCCCAACCCTGGAAATGTTCAAGGCCAGACTGTTTGGGGCTTTGAGCAACCTGGTCTAGTGGAAGGTGTCCCTGCCCATGACAGGAGGGTGTTGGATCTTTAAGGTCCCTTCAAACCAAACTATTGTGTGCTTCCATTAATGTAAAATTACAGTCTCAAACCCTGCCTTTCTAACGCAGGCGTCTCAGCTGTACCTGGCAAGAGCAGGAGGCAGCCTGAGGGCCATTTCCACATGCGGGGCTGCAGAAGGCGGCCACCCTGCCGGGTCAGCAGGCAGGGGGAACTCAGCAGTCTGCGTGGCCACAGAACACTTCACAGGGAGATCAGGTGCTTTATCAGCTGGCAAAAGGGTTGCTGTGTCTGGAGCAGGCAATTCCACAGTAATTCCCCTAGTTGATGTCAATTTCACAGGTAATTATAATGAGACAATAAATATATGGAGAAGAAATCTCTCATTTGATTAAAAATATAAAACAACAATTGACAATCCTTTCTAGCTGGTGTTCTTGCATCTTTTGTAAAAAGAGTGAGCAGTGGGTAAGGGCTTTTTTTTTTTTCCTTCTTTTGTAGGAAGGAAATACTCATCTCCTAGGAATCAGACCATGCTGAAACCAATTTTTGGGGGAATTTTTACAGCTCAAGTTTGAGTGCTTGTTTAACCATAAACCCAAACTACTTAGATAGTTTAAAGTAGGTACTCAGAAGATAAACTCGAACAAGAGCAAAACCAATATATTAGAAACTTGACCTAGTGTAAGTAGATGACACTTTAGACATTGTGGCTACTTGGCTGCTGGTATTTAAAATCTGAAAAATTGAAGGGAGATGTGGTGTACGCTTGACTAAGACTTCCAAAAGGTTCTCAAACACAAGTTATATGAAACAAAAGGAAGCAGAAGGACAAGCAGCATTGACCACATGAAAGCAATATTCCTCCCCCATATTTTACTTCCTCTTGCTTGTCATTAAATCAAAACAACCATTAAAGATCTGACAGTTTTAGTTTGGTCAGCCTGAGACATCCTCTTCTCCCCAGCCTGACACTCATTTGCCAATTAAATGAGAAACTTCTGTCTTTGCAAATTCCCTTTTCTGTGTTGACTACAGCTGAGAGAAGTTGTTTAGGAAAAGTGATCCAGAAACATCAAACCTGCCAAAAAGGAGCCCTGGCTGAGTTAAAGAGAGTACAGCAGCAGTTAACAATTCACAACAAAACAAGTGTATGCACAGATTCTATCCTTTTCTGGAGCTGACCTCAAGTTCTCCATAAAATACACAACAAAAATCAAGATTAATACCTACTATCTAATACTGCATCTTTGTATTTATACCAGGAGTAATTCCACTAAAAGAAAAGATAAAAGTAAGTTTGTAAGACTGTAAAAAGAATATATATAAAAGACCAATCTAAAGACCTGCTGGCATTGCATCTGCTTTATACTAGTTATGTATTTTAACAGGAAGTGCCAGATTCTGTGGTTTACATGGTCTAAAGTTGACAGGATTACTTTTTAAGATGACTTTTTGCAACTTTCTGGAAAGGCTGTAATTGCTCTTAAATGTTTTACTGTTAAACTTACAGGAGGACATTGCCTATGTGAAATAGAGTAATAATACACTATAAATTATAGTAGTTGGCTACATTGCCATACAACTAGTTGAGGCTTTCAATAAAGAACTAAAACTACAATAAAAAAGCATTATGAAGTCTGCCTTATAAGCAGTGAACTTTCTAATCTAGTAATCAAATCCAGATCCTTCATACATTTCACAGCAAGCTTTCTCTTTCTTGGTGGTTTAGTAGTGGGTGGTATAAATCACAGAGCTTTGGTCAAGAAAAGATGGAGCCCATTAAGAAAATGAGGACCTATGCCAGTCACTGACAACAAATGCAAGGCTTCAGGAACAAGACCTTTGCATGGCCCAATTTTGATTTACTAAAAGCCTGACATGGCACTCATCAATTGTTTCATACAGATTTCTGATAGCTGCCCTTTTGTAAAAAGGGGGCTTTGGAGATCAGAGCTGCTGTATTTCCCACCCAGAAGAGTGCAATACAAGCAGTGACATCAGTTCAGTAACAAACATATCAAATATAGTTGCTACGCTGATGACCTCCCATTTCAGGAGAGAATCAAGACTAAGCAACTTTATAAAATAATTTATATTTTCTTTCCCACACTCAATGCTAAGCCTTTCTTCTACAGCTCTGTGGAAGCTGCTCAGATTTCTGCCCTTCTTGAGCAGAAAACTCTTATCATCTACTTTTTTGATCACTAGTATAAATACTTTGGCTCTAATCCTGAACCGCCATGAACATAGCTGTCCTTTCTGATTTCTCATTTTAAAGATGTTCTCTTGTTAGGTTAATTTTGCCAAATAATAAACTTGGAGACATAGGTCTTGAGTGACCGGAGATTTAAATTTCTTTTTCCTGGACTCAGATGCAGAGCTAGGATTTAGAAAAGACCCCTTGGTACTCAGAACACAGCAGTTGTAGTGGTATCTGCAAGGCATTTCTGTAGCTCAGTAGAATCACAGAATGGCCTGGGTTGGAAGGGACCTTGAAGATCATCTAGTTCCAACCCCTCTGCTGTGGGCAGAGACACCTTTCCCTAAACCAGGTTGCTCAGAGCTCCATCCATCATGGTCCTGGGCACTTTAAGGATGGGGCAAGTAGATGTAATCATACTAGAGTTTCATTGGAAGACATGAAAGTCAATTACTGAAGTAGCACTTTTCCCCCTGCCCTTTTCATCCAGGTTTCCGGCTTAAAAAAACCCTCACCAGGAGTATTGTCGTACATTTTCTGCATGCATTTTTCATCTTTGGTGATTTAAGAGAATGTGCTGCTGAAAACATCATAACCAAATCTTCTTGACTGTATTGTATCAAACCAAAGGTTATCATGAAAGTACCCACCATCCCTTCCTAACTAATATCATGTTAGCTCATGGAGGTACCTGCTTCTCCTAGATGACAAAAAAGTCTTCAAAAGACAACAAAACAGGCTTTTATTTTGATGTCAGGTTCCTCCTCACCTCTCAGCTAATTGAGACTACTGCTTTAAAGATGAGCCTGTCAATTCCAAATCTCAGTATTAGTTTTCTATTTGCAATAAGCCCACACAGGTGTGGGCAACAGTATATTTCTGTATGCTTGACGCAAGCATGAGTATCTGTCTAGGGGCCTGGCAGGACCAGGTACCACTCGATTAATTGTCATTTTTAAAGGAACAATTTTGTTTCATGTTGGAACTTTGTACTTGTGCATTAATGAACACAAGCTATCTGAAACTAAAAACCACTCCTGAACAATGAAATACAAACCATTGGAAAACGCTATTGACCTTCAATAAGAGCATCACAACCCTCCAAATTACTGTCACTGTCCAGTACTCATAGATGACCTCCAAAACACCACCAATCTGCCAACATAAGCACCAGTAAAACTATGCATGGCTAATAACAGGAAATGTTACAGATATTCCCCTGCTTTTCTTTGATTGCATTGCAGCACAGCACAGTGTTATGAATTAAATAATCTACATTTTAAAAAATTACTTTTATATTTTTAAATCCATATTTGCTCTTGAGTTGTTGAGACCACTGAAAAGCTACTCCACCCAAGTGATAGAGTGGACACCTGCAGATAACATACACATGCTCAATATTGTGTCTCATTTTAACTCATATCCTTACTTTAACTCATATCATAACTGTTCATAAATTTCCTCAGCTTTATTTAATTTTCTCTTTCCCCATCCTATCATTTCCAGGAAAATCCCTAGTCAGGGCAGATTAATGAAGATTATTTTAAGTAAATGACAAACAACCTTCTCTCCCCCAAGACAGACAAATGCAGGCTAGAACACATAGATAGATTTTTAACTGAATCAAAAGCCCCTGTGAATAATTTACCTCCCAGAAGCTGCTGTGGCAGTATGTTCAGAAAATCTGGAAGAGAGGACACTGCTAGGGCAGGAGTCTGCTGTCGGCAATACAGCAGCTCTAGGTTCTGGTTTAGCCCTGTTTTCACTTCTTTCACAATAAAAAAACCAAGTGAAGACACACAAAGAAAGAGATTTTTAATCCACATTAAAATAGTATGAAGAACAGGAAACACTGTGCATGAAAGTGTTAGTAAATTGAAAAAACCCCAACCAACCAACAACAAAAAGTCAACCCCCTCCTCCAAAACCACCAAAAAGACCATGGAGTTCAGAACAAAATACAATTAGGGGGATAAAATGATGCAAAACACACTTAGGAGGTATCATGCTTTCAGTGAAGGTTGAGAGTGTCCTGCTGCTCTTAAAGTCAAAGCCAAGTAGCATTTTACATTTACAAAGATGGAAAACATAGGATTACATTATGTAATGGAAAACTTCTTGAAGAAATACTGTAAAAGAGAGTGACACAAGTGCTAGTGGGATTCACTCCCGAAGCTTTATATGTTTTTTGCTACAACTTTCTTGGGTTGTTAGTTTTGTGAAGGCTAGACTATGTATTTCTCAATATTTTTAATGTCCTTTCTTTTACTCAGTTGTGATAGGAAAAAAATAATTGGAAAATGTCTTAAAGTACTCTACTTGAAGAAAAGCATCTGTCAGACATATCACTGTCATACACAAAAATAAAAGTAAACTGCAAGGTAGAGAGCAATCACAACAAGTTTTGAGCAGACTAAATTAGCCACAGGAGCAGGTATTGCCTTTTCTTTTCCTATATTAGCATGCAGAATTAAGTATCTTAATAAAGTAGGGACCCTTAAGTGCTGAAAATTATTGAACACTTAAGAATGACCAGGGAACAAACCTCATAGGTGGTAAAGGTGCAGATGGAAATTCTGGTGGAGGTGACGTCTCCAAAATCGGGGTAGCTATGGAGTTTTTATTCAAATTAATAAAGGTATCCTGGGCTCCTGCTCCATCAGGTAGATCTGCATGTATGCTTTACATAAATGAGGGACATGAGGGAGAAAAAAAAAAAATACATGATTCATGACAGGTGGCTGGCTTCAGGACTGACCAAGAGTAGGATCAATATTTTCCAGATGCTATGGATTAACTAAACTACAAATCTGGAAAATGCAGACACATCATCACTCAGGACAATGAACTGACTCAACAATTTGAGGTCAAAACCAAATCTGTACCTGATTGCTCAAAAGGAGATTGTTAAAATGAACATTTAAAAGGAAGTTGGAAATACGGTGTTGCAGAAATAGAGCTAATCAGTTACTAAAACACATAAATAAACTTTATATAAAGGCTAGACACTGCCTTTCTAAGTTTTAAGTAACTGGTTTAAGAGCTCAAATTTACACATTTCAGTGAGGGTTTTCTATTTCCTGTCCTTTCAGCTGCTGAAGAGAAAAATCTGTTTTATCCACACACAAATCCCTAGTGGGTTACAGTTTAAAAATAAACAATAACAAAAACCACACAGAACATTTGCCTTGGACAATGCCTGCCTGAAAAGCTGAATATTACTAAATTGAGATACGTCTCTGTAGATTACTGATGAAAGAGAAGTTTCTATTTCATTATCATATTAATACTTCTAGGAGATCCCTAAAATTTAAGCTTATTCATTTATATGCCAAAAAAACATTCAGAATATTTTTTCAAAGATCAGATGTATGTTGGGAATCAGACATGAGCTAGAGCCTGATATTCCATTGTTTTGTGAAGAGTAAAAAAAAGTCCAAAATTTAACCCCAGTAACTGCTGTACAATGGGGATTTTGGGTGATGACATCTCAAAAGCAGTAAATTAAATTAATTTCACTATTCATAAAACATTTTTGGAACTAGTTATTTTTTTTGTTATGAATTTATAGAAAACTAATAATTTGAGAAGCCTCCCATATTCTCAAAAATTTTAACAGAGGCTTCTGTTCTTTGGATTATTTAGAGAGGTTTTTTCTTCTATTTCTTGCTAAAGCAACTCACCCTTCAAAGGGACAAGAGCCGGTAAGACAGATAAACATAATGATAAGTTTAATAATGACAGGAAAATATTCTCATTACCTAGGGACATCTCCAAAACTAAAAAAAATACTTGAAGGTCAAGCCATTCTGCCCTTAAGAAGAAACCTTTATAGAGTCAAACCAATAACCTTGCATAGTTTTCATTGCATTGATGTTCTCTGAAACTCCCACCTTTCTTTCCATTCATAAAGAAATTATATAAACCTAGCAAAACAGTTTTAATACATTACTTTGCATTCCTATTTTAATACACAGTATTCTATCAAATTATTATTTTGTGGTGTATGTGCACTCAGTAACACACTTGGGTTTAGTAACACAGTACTCACTATCAAGGTATGTGAGGGGTGGGAGGGAGGTACAAATCAAACAGATTGGCACTTCTCATCAGAACAGTCTTTAGTGAAATCATTAAAGGGAATATTTTCCCCTACTGTCACTAAGGAGTTAACCCAAAAGGTGTGCAAGATGTGGTATCCCTTGGTCTGTCATCACCAGGGCAAATCTAGTTGAATGCTGTGCATTGTGAGGCATCCACATTGGTGACTGTTAGTGTTAGACAACTTGGCTATTACCTGAAGTCTCCATTTTCTGTTTGTCTTTTCCTAAAGATAAAATGACAAATACCATAAGCTACTGCTGTACTATATAGCAGCATAAACTCTCTGACAAGGAAACACAGGCTTAAAATGGTTCCAAAGGTATCTGTTTCTTTCAAGTTCCCAAGTAGTGCAATAAAAAAACAACCTCCCCAAGTCTGCAGAAACATCTGTTCACACAACTAATTCCATCAGAAGAGCGTGTAGGTCAGCTGCATAAAGTCCACACCAACTGCAATGGTTCTCATTGAGCAATAATGGAAGATTGGGGTTTATATGTGCTTTACAGTTCACCTTTGAGGTCTGAAACATTATTTGGTTCAATGAGCATTGCAAAAGCCGAAAGAGAGTTTTATTTAGGAGAATTCTTACTCCCATAGCCCCCCACCTCCCAAAGGGTCAATAACCTTATTGATTTCTGCAAATCTCACGTTGATTTTGACAACACAAACATACCCCCCACCCCCCCATTTTTACTGTGATCAGGAACTCTAATACTATGATAGTTTTATGCAAATCAGATTTTTTTTTTCTAGTATGCAGCAAGGATTTAATTGTTTCTCTTCCTATAACCTGTAAAGGTGCAATGAAATTTCAGCTCCACGCATGAGAAGACTATTCAAGGAGTCCAAGAGACTCAAAGGAAGAACAGACAGAGCTAAGATAAAAGCAACTTTTATTAAAATACTCTTCAAGCTTCAGAATGCATAAATTAATGAATGTGTAGCTACTATGATACATTATTTTACAGGAGACATAGGGCTGTGAAGCTTTTATAAACACAGGAAAGCCTATAAGCTTCACTCTGTAATAAATAAATACTACTGTCTTATCTTGTTCCAGCCAGAAGGTGTGTTGAAGCTCTTACAGGTACACAGCAACATTCTGCTCAATGATTGTTTAAGTTTTCCAAAAACTGAATATATTACTAGTCTAAGCAGCAGAATCTTTATATTGAGCTTTTACTTCAATTCACAACATTGGAATATATATTTTTAATTTATTTTTTCTTTGCTTAATGGCAGTCTATCTTCTTGCTGTACTTTGTAAAACATTTACAACCACTCTAAAATTGACCTGCTAGTCAAATTCAAGATAATTATCCCGGTAAGTACAACAGTTTGAAATAAGTGCATATAGTCCCTCTTCATCTTCTTCCCCCAGCCCCAAAAATCAAGGTAATACAATTTCTTAATCTTTTGTTCAAAATTTTCTGCTTTCTAACAGCCTACAGTAACTCAAACTCAGCAATGCAAATGACTCCTTTCAGGCAATAAACCCCCTTGAAACAACCATCTCCTCCCCCATGCTGGGAGATTCAGCCACCCAAGTTGTTCTGTTTTAAATACGTATTTTTTGTCAACTAATGATTAGCACAAAAACATTTTCATCCCATTTTTTACATGTCAGTAGGAAAGTGTTAGAAAAGTATAGAAAAGGGTAGAATTTCTCTCGCAGAAAGGCTAGTGAAATACATTTTTTTCTCTCTCTTTTTTTTTTTCCCCCAAAGCAGATGGAAAAGAAGAAAGGAAGGAAGTGTTTGTGTTTTGCTTTTTCAACTTGGGTAAAATCACTGGACATTAAGAACACGTGCTGAGACTTCATGGTGCCAGTCACGTAATTTTGTATATTTGGGGCTAATGACGTGGCTGTGAACCTTTTCCCTGTGGAAAGAAGTGATAGAAGAAAAATAAGAAAGAAAGAAAGTTTGTCTTAAGCAGTTTCACAAGTGAGCATGCAAACTCCATGCACTATTCATATCACTTTGTCTTCCTCTCTGTCAAAAAAGTAGGATCCAGTATTAGCCAAAGTCAGTAGGAAAAGTTTCACTGACTTAAGAACCATTAGATTTAGCCACTGGTTGGTGCTCATTTTGAACAACATGTATCCCAAAGCAAGGAGAGAGGTGACCCTCATTCGCAGTCCAGAATGACAATGCCTTCCAGCTATGCTTGCAATCTGATGCACACTCGCAAATCAAAAACACCTGGTTAGACTTACAAAAAGGAAAACACATCAACCAACTGACCTCATACAGACAACAAATCAGACCAAGCTTGCAGAAAATCTCTGCACAAAGCCCTGAACAAACTTTACCACTGGACTGCACCAACACCTTTAAAAAGGTTTGTCTATGGAGAAAAAGATCTTGATTTTCACATGCTGAAGTAAAAGGCAAATAAAGAAGCAACATTTTATAAACACCCAAATGTCACACCAATGCACCAAACACTACAAAGTTAAGAATTAAGACATGCAAAGTATTAAAGTAATAAAAATGTAAAACATCAACTCACTTAGTCTTCTTTGCAGCTTCATTTTCTGGTTCTTTCACTGTAAAAAAAAAAAAAAAAAAAAAAAAAAAAAAAAAAAGAAAAAAATTTTTTTCTAAGGCAGTAAAGACACTTTACCACCACACTGAGATTCTTTTCTGTGCCAAAACATTCACCACAGCAGGAAATTACAAGACTTGTTAGGATGCTTTGATTCTAAACATGCCCCAATGGACATGAGTTATGTTTATAAATTTCAAGAGCCGCTTTGCTCATAGGATTGCTGAAAAGTGGCTCTGCTTGTCTCTGCCCTTTCCCTTGGCCCACTCTCCATGCTGGCATTGAGAAAGGTGATTTGAGAAGGTGAAGATGAATAGAAGTTGAGAGGCATTTCTTTTGGACAAACCTCCAGTGGGTTTATATCAGGTGATAATCCAAACATCTGTTTGCAGCCAGGCTATCACCCATCAAGGTTCTAGAGTTCTGCACTAGGGATAATGTAAACTCCCAGCCCTGATTTTAAGTTTGGCAAATCTAATTGCAGTTATTTTTTTACAGTATTTGCCAACATGATAAATTTGCCTGTACTGGATAACACATTATTCAATGTTCAGGTCCCTACAAGGACTAATGAAGATAATTGAACACAGGCAATGATCATTGATAGACTAGCACAAGACAGGACTATAGAACAATCAGAAAACTGTCCAAATTCAGAATATTTATCACACAGACAATCATCCGTATTTGGGGAGATGTTATCATTGGCTGCTAGAGACAGTAGATTGAATCAAATCTGCTCCCAGAAAGGGGATCCAATTTCCTCAATGACTTCTTTATTACAACATTAGTTGTAATTAAATAATCACCTCTACATTAGATGCTTCAGTCTGAACATGACTGAGCTCAAAGCTGCCAATGGCACATTCTGATGGGTTTTACACAAAACTACAAATCTCAGCCAGTGAATTATAGCTGACAGCATAACAGGAAACTGAAGTTTTACAATAAAATTAAATGTCTGAGAATGAACCTTCTCCACATCACCTGTTCCAGTCTACCAATGCATGTAATCACGCCATAGCATAATCAGAGGATGGAAACATAACCTGGGAATAAGCTGAGGAACTATGGATTTGTGTTTGTAATTAGTTAAATCATTGGAAATTGTATACTTTTGTATGACCAACAAAGACTTTCCACATGCCAGAAAAAAAGTAATTTTTTTGAACCATAAAATTGGAACATGAATGTTGCCATTTTGATGATACGGGGCAGAGAAAGAAACAACAAATACACATCTCCCAACATCTTTGGGAGTAGAAATGGAAATTTTAAGATTTACCTAGAATGTGGTAATCCAACTTAATCAGGAATAATGTCCAGTAATGTACATATCCTGAGCTATTTAGTGATCTATTTTCCTTCTACTCCCTCCCATCACCCCCAGCTTTTGAAAACAACTTAATTAGGTCAAGGCCATTAACTTGTATTTCATTTACACCAAGGCACTCACTGTGATCAGTGCCGGTGATTTGGGCAAGGATGCGGAAAGAGCGGGACTGGGTGGTGCCTGTCCGGGGATGCCAGTCCTCGGTGTCTTCAATCAGGCGCTTCTTGCTGGCATCGCTGTGGGTGGGCGTGTGGTAAAACTCCGTATAGGTATCCATGATGTGCTTCCGCGGGGGGCTGTGTCAAGGAGAGGGGAGAGCAGTGAGTGAAAAGCTTCAGAGTTTGGGTAGCTCCAAAGACACAGGCAGAACTGTGACTTTTCACAGCGTTTAAAGGCAGCTCCTGCGTTCGGATGCAGAAGCGCAGCAGTTCAGGCCCACCTGAACACAGATTCAGTTCTCTGGACCAAACACAGCTTTATAATTGCTCTGACTGAAATATTTTGACTTGTTTCCCTGACAGAACATTTGAAACAGCAAAAGACAGTATTATCAAGACATTTACATGTTTAAACTTTTACCGTTTGGGCGGGTTTTTCCTTGGAGATGACAGAGTAAGACAGCAAGAGAAAGTTTTCCCAGCATAAACAGGAAAAGGAGAAAAAGAAAACAAGAAATTAAGTCAAAAAGCTGAAACAGAAGTGTAGCTAATTATTCTGTTGAATTAGTTTTGCAAGAAAGGGCACTAAAATCCAATGAACAGTGATATTCTCAATCTACCACTAACACTACTTAAACTCATAGTGATTTCCTTACAGGATGAGAGGGGAATTTGTTTTCATAAAGCAGGGTAGTCTACCTAGTTCAGGGCAGGTCCTGCTTGACAAGTTCTCTCCTTGGCGCACAAATGGCAAAGCACAGCTGTGTGCACGTGCAAGGGCCACACAGTACACATCAAGTCTTTTGCACTTGGCAAAGCCTGGATCAGAACCAGGCCATTTGAAAGAATAGACAGCAGTGTTCTGGAACATAATGAGATACCCTGTTTGAAAGACAAACAAGCAGGGTGATTGTTTCATCTGGAAACTTTTCCTACAGTAACCTATATGCTGTTATCAATCCCTGCACTAGCAGACTTGAAGGAATGCAGGATTTTAAAGCTTTGGTTCCATTAAGTGATGGAAAGAACATGTAATGGCACTGGTCCGTTTAGGAAACGGAACAGAAGGCTCAAACTACATAAGCTACTCCTAAAATCTACATTTGTAATTCCAAAACATTACAAATCTTTAAGACCCTATAAGAGTATATTTACTTTTACATAGTTTGAAAGAGAAAAGCTGTGCAAAACTAGCACCTAAAACATAAAACTTGTCATAATTATTAAAACCCCAAACTCAACAAAACATTAAAAGTCACTTTTATTTTTGCCACTAATTCCTCACTGTACTTTTAATGTCCAAACTATTTCTGGTGAAGAAAGATGGAAAATATGAGTGATAAATGATGTTAACTGTAACAAGTAAGAATTAGGCCCGTTCAATGGAATGCATTAGTAAATATTTAAGCTTAAAAGAATACTTAATACATAGAAGAATGTAAAAGGTATGATACAAAATTATATCAAGACATTGAATTCATTCACACATAGTATTAGTGAAGTATATGTATCACACATCGAAGTTACTGATAGAGAGAGAAAGAAAAAAAGACAATGGTATTTCCAGGATGGAGAACAAGAAGTCCACAGAAAAATTAAGTAAAGCCTCTAAAAAGTTAATAGCAAAATATAATCTAATAATTAAAACAGTACTTAGAGGTATGGAAATACATGAAAATGTAATAATTTACATGCAATTTACTGCATTCTAGCAACCACAGTGAAATAAGTAGTCTTTCACATTTGTTGAAAGTGGTATAAAGGAAAAATCCCGCTGACTTCTCTTGTGGATCCTACTGCTCCCCTTTTTAAGGCTTGAGTCTACTAGTAATTACTCACTGAGGCAACAAGGTGGTGCCAGAGACAAAGGAAAATTCAGTGACACAGGCACTCCCTTAATTCAGCCTTGAGGCAAAGGGAGAAGACAAGCCAATAAACATTCAAACATTTTTCATCCTAATATGCACAAATTACAGTATATGGATGTTATTTTCATTTTTCCTATATGAATTCAGAATCCAGCTCTTCATTCCAAAGTTCTCAAAGCAAGACCACACAAACATTTTGTAGAAGAAAAATAAGCTGCAAAATGTAACACACTGAAAGCAAAATCACATCATGTCCAATGCAGACAAAATAATTTACTACACTAAGAAAAGCTGAAGCTGTTTTGCAAAATTTAAATATAAAACTCTGTAAGAGCTATAATTTTGCAAAACAAGAATACATGCTGGTTATTCCAACAGGAAAAATGACCATAATTCAAGTCCAGTGCTGTTGATACTAACTTTGTCACTGCTGTTATCTGCAAGGGAAAAAAAGTATTTGATGTGTTAATTCATTCTTTGCTGCTCAAAAATACTACAGGAGTTTCCAAATCCAAGCTCTGGTAAAGCCATGTATCACGTAAGTCAAACTTACAATTATCAAGAGAACCTACAAGGGAAAATTTTAGCCCAGCTGCACTTAACCTGAGTGAAGTCTACAGACATCTTACCTGTTTTAAGCAGCAGGCACATCTTCATGCAAGAGTTGGCAAGAAGGTCTTGATAAAAGTGCTATTGTACACAGCCTATAAAGGGCAAATTGCTTGCTTTCTAAGCCAGGACTAAACAAGGGAAAGAAAACCTCTTTTCCCATCCTGAAGTCAAATAGTTCATATCCTGAATGTGGTTTGAGGGAAGCCAAGAAGAAGGGAGGATATTGTGAGTACAACAAGGTGCATGTCTGAAGAACTGCATTTGCTCAATGTTGCCATCTATGAACACGATACAAATTGCTTTTTTTCTTGTTTGAGAAAATGAATCATACAAAATACAGAAGCAAAATTGAATGCCTTTTAGACTGATCAATTATTCCAAACTTCAGTGTTTCTGATGTTTCATAGATGTCACTGATATCATTTTAAATGGGGAGATAGTTAAGCATCATTGTAGAAATTTTTTTTTCCATGTAAAAATTAAGTAGTGCAACAGCAGACCAATATAATGACCTTAGTGGGGTTTCTTTGTGCCTTAGGACTGCAAGACAGTTAAACAGCCCAGACACACTATTATAAGAAAGACTGCATAATAAAGTAGGTTTTTACAGCTCTAAAATGTTTTCAAGCTTTCCCAAACTAGATCTGAAAAACTGACAGTGAGAGAGGGATTTCTTCACCTCTCAGCTGTGATTATTCATCATCTTTGTTGGTATTATTCATCCTCTGAGTAAGGTAGGGCACATAGTAGTGCTCACTCAGTCATCCGATTTTGGTTGTCAAGTGCTTACTCTACGCCTGCAGCACTTCCTTCCAGGAGACTACATTGTTCCTCTTTTTTAGTACTAATTGCTGCGTTTGAATACTCCTTACACAGTTATTTGCTAAAACAGTATTCCTGGAAAGATAAGAGATGGTTTGCTAAAGCGTATTCAACAATTCTACCAGCACTGAGCAAGTCCTTGGGATCTCCTGATTCATACCACTTCTTTGCAAAGTGGATTCCTGCCACCAGCTGTTTAAGAAAGGGCTGGCAGTTACCATGACTACTACAGTGTGATATGAAATGCATATGGACTGCATTGTATGAGTCCACATATGGAAAATATTTGCACTACAAAATAAAGGGGATACCTAACGAAGTTGAGAAGCTCAACTGAAACTGCAATTTATTCAGTATTTTAGTTGACATGGATTTTTACTTTTCTGTAGGGCTCTTCATGTACTTGACATACTGAGAGAATATCAGAGGAGAGAGACACAAGGCCTATTCTTCCAGTCCCTTTCCTTTGCAGGACAGGAAATAGTAACCACAGCTTCTAAGCACCAAGGTTTTAAATTCTTAAGACTGAAAAGAAACCTACAGTTCCCCTCCTGCCCTTTTTATTATGTAATTCAACCTGCTGGACACTGTTGCTGGGCACAGAGACCAACCTGGATGGGACTGCTTGTGCCCAGTCTCCTCCTCTCCCCACAGCACAGCAGCTGCTGGGAATCAGTCCCTGGGGTGCTGGAGCTCCCAAACCTTGCCCTGGAATTTCTGGGAGAGCCCAAGGCATTACCAGCCAAAATCTTGCTGCAGGTCTGAGTTCCCAGGACTGCTGCTGAGCTCGATTTAATTTACTAATCTATTGTTTACTAGCCTAGATATAAGCCTTTTATGCTGCCTTACAATCCCTTGAATATTCAGTCCCTGATATCCACTTTAACATGAACAAGTATTTGAATATGGAAATTACTCAGATTTTAAATCTGCATTGCTTTTTTAGGGTAATGGTAAAATTTAAAGTTGACATATTTACATTATAGCACTGCAAAAAACATGCTCAACCCTGACAGCTTCCTTCAATATATCTTAATGAGACATCTATCCCTTTGCCTCCATCCTGGGATATTTTTCCACCTTTTCTGCCACAGGGCCATGCCATCACAGAACCCTTGACACTTCTTGACACTTCTTGACATACTGCTCTGCATTTTTGAGTGCCTGCTGCTTTCAGTCACTGTACTGGGCGTCAAAATACACAGTGAGAGAGACATGGACACTGAAATTAATACCAGGCTTGTTGTAAGGTCCAGAGTACACCGGGTAAAGCATTTTGTGGTCCTTGTTCAATTTAGCTGTGACACTCTGTAAACTGATATGTCACTCATGAAAAAAATCATCACCAAAAGTCTGGCTTGGTCCTTCAAAACAACCCTTTTAAATGCAAGTTCCTTCTGAGGGATTGCCTTCCAAGGATTAAACGACTTCTCCAAGTTGTGTTTTACTTAGCCCTTAAACAAGCCCAGCTTTTTTCCTGTGAGGAAAAACCCTCACAGCAAAAAAAAGAAATCCCACCTACCCATTTTGCTGTTTACTCTCCCCCTGGTTTTCTCTGAATCCTCGTCGTGGCCCCTCGGCTACATCCTGGGCGCCGTCGCCGGCAGTGGCGCTCGGGGCGGCATTGTGCGTGCCGGGCTGCCGTGGGACATTAACTGCAGGTTTAGCAGCGCTCGGCACGGGTGGCCACTGCTCGGGGTTAGGCTTGGTGTTAACATGCAGTCCGGGCGCAGCAAAGGGGGCTGGGGCGGCAGCCGCCATGGATGGAGCCGACGCCTGGGCTGGGGTGAATGCGGAGGACGGTGATGGGATGGAGGTGACTTTGGAGGAGGTTACAGCTCCAAACGGCCTTGGTGTCTTATTGTAAGCCAGGCTCGCTGTGGGAGTGACTTTGGGTGCAACAGCAGAGGCAATGGGCACAGGCTTAACTACTTCAGTAGGTTCTCCCTATGTGAGATGAAAAACAAAAAAGAAACACACAAAACCACGCCAAACGCATGCACATCCCTCAGCAGGGATTTTCACTGTTCTCAGAAGAGATAACACACCTAACGTGAAAAAGGGAAGCAGAGAAGCAAGCTTTACCGAGATTGCAGCCATGAAATGTATGATAAAACAATCCAAGCCATGCATTTTAGGAAAGGAAATGATCCAAACATACACAATCAATATGAAATTCCACGATGCTAACTCCTCTCATCATATCCAAAACAGACACCCCAGCAATCAAATTCATGAGAAACTGAAAAACCACTCTATTGCAAAACACACCAGGTAACTCGTGGCAAAAAACTGGTGTTTTTTATAAAAATCAACATTCCATCTCTCAAACCCAATTTGAGATATGCACGTTCCCCAATCACAAATGGAATGTGCATGTGTACACACACACTATACATACTGATCTGCTGGAACTGGAGGACATTGACATTCCTCAGCATCTCCATATACTCTTGTCAGATCAATACACTCAAAAAACGTGGGCAGGGTTTTTTGCTTGTTTGTTTTGTTGTTTGTTGTTTTTGGGGGGGTTTTTTGTTTGTTTTTTTTTGTGCTGGGATACATTGTGGTTCCCAAACTGTGGCCTTTCAAGGTCACAACCAGCAGAACAGTAATACACTACACATTATTTATGTCCACTGGAGGGGATTTTCAAGAACAGGCTGTTTATAAATATTTCCAAGTTTGCAAACAGCCTTCTTAGCAAAAAGGGGGATTTGAAACTGTTGCATAGAACAAAACACAAGAAGAATTCAAGAACAAGTAATTCTGCAGAGCTTTAAGGAAAGTGAGGGGACTTATTCTCTTAATCTGTAATATTTAGATAAGTTTCTTTCAAATACAAAAAAAGATCTTAGTGTCCATTAAAAGAAACAAATCCCCAAAAACTAAGAAAAAAATCACCACCAAAAAAAAAAAATCCTACCTACTTCTGTTTCTGTCTTAGGTACAGAGGGAAGACATCAGCAATATCTTTCTAAAAAACCCCAAAATAATTCTGAGAGTTGGAAGATAACATTTTTTCACCTGTCCTTTGAGGTTTTTTTGATAATCATTTGCCAGGTCTCTCCATTTTGTTTAGGAGCAGAAAAAAAAGTAAGTCAAATGCTGTAATATTCTTAATGTAGCGCATGGAAAAGAAGCATGTTATACTGAAAAGAAAGTTTGAATGACAGTGCTTATCAAGAACAGGGTTGGACAGATGGATATCAGTTGATGCCATATGCTACATTTCTTTGTTGTGAGGATGAACATACCTTTGGCACATGAATAAGATCAGGTTTTTGTACAGAAGTCACTCTGGAAGAGGAAAAACAAACATAATTGTCAGATCCAAATTCTTTAAACATTTCCCTGTTGCACCTCACCATGTCCACCCACACTTACACAAAATATTTGTTTCCTCTAAAGAAAACAAGAACTATTCAAGTTAAACCCAAAACATTATTGTTAATAGGAAAAGGCAAAACCAAACTAAATTAATTTGTCCAGATACATGCTAGGAAATCTATCATCAAGTACTATTTGATTTATAAATTCATAATTGTCTATCACCAGTTAGAAGATTTCAACTCCAATTTGTTTGCTGTTTTCTATCCTTTCACAAGAAACTGTCACATAACTCAAAAAACTCAGGTCAGATAAACTGTATTTTAAATACCACATAACCTATATACAGACATAAAACAGGCAGCTTCCTTTTAGAACAACAACAAAAATCATTCTGAAGAACTAAGCAAATTAAATAATACAGAAACTTTTTGCAGAGATTTTGGTTTTCAAAAGTAAGGTTAACGTCCCTTGAACTCAACAGTATATGGCAAAAAAATTTCTCCCAAACAATGGGCACATTGAAACTACTAAGAGGTGGTGGGAAGGAAAGGAAATATCACAATGTAAACTATTAAGTAGATAAAGAATTGATAGATTTTAGTATAACTAAAGTGAAAGGGCAACACATTACAAGTAAAAGGCATCTTATTCAATTGAGTTTTTTTCAGATTTGTGTATACTTGAATGCAAAAATACATACACATACTAAATTAAAAAAAGATATTAAAAATGCAGCAAAAAATATGATACACTAATATTTTGCTTGCCAACATTGCTGCTGATACACTTGACTGTTTTCATGCTGTAAAAAGTGGTTTCTTGACACATTTCAAATAATTTCTGGCCATATTTGGTAGCTGCTCAGAGGATCAGTCACCCCTAACGATCCAAGAACCAGCAATTATATCCTGCCTGAAATCAGATAGCCCCAATTTGCAACACAGATTCTGAATAAGGTTTTGAAAAACTGAAGATGGATTCTCATTTCCAAGAGATAATTTCCTAGGGAGGTAAGAAGGTTCATTTAATTGGAGATCAGCTAACAGAGGCTACAATTTTAAAAATACTTCTAATGTATAAAGCTTTTCAATTTTTACCAGGAAAAATGGAGAGCTGGAATTGAATCTGGCACACTTGTTACTTTTAACCACTTTTTTTTTTAATTTTCCATTTTGCCCTCTTCCCCTCCCTCTCCCCCATGCCCCCCACCCCAGCCTTCTTTTCACTATTTTGTTCACAATATTTACTCCTTTCCTCAAAGTCATTTGGCCCTCAGTGCTCATCAGATTCCAGCAAAAAATGCATAATATGAGAAGATCATCCCCTGCACTTTGCCTTGTGCATCACTGCTGACACACATTATGTCCACATCAACAGCAAGTCTCAACAGAGAGAGGGGTTTGTCCACTCTGGGGAATAGGTCTGTTCTCTCCTTTCCCACAGAGCATGCAGCCTATGAAAAGACCAGACCTCTGGCCCTCCACAGCACTGGGGTGCATCATTAATCACTCCTAATTGCAGAGTTGTCAATTTGCAGCAACAAAAGCAAGGAGAAAAAAAATGTCAATATATATGGAAACTTTTCTTTCCTTTTAATGACCAGAGCTAGAAGAAAATGTGCATCTCGATTCATATCTTATGTATACTTTGTTTTTATAAAGTAACTTGAAATGTTTTATGTATTTATTAATCTGATCCAACAGGAAGATGTAGGACGACATTCATTATTCAAGCCTACTATGATATTTCAAGCTTGACAAAAAAAATTCTTTTTGCTAATGCTGAATCTTGAAGTTTCAGTCTCATAAAAGAAACATTTTCTTTTGTTATTTTTACAAAATAATCAAATTCAAGTTTGCAATGGATGAGATTGCTGTGCACTCATAAATACAGCACTGAGCAAAAATTATTTCAAACCACTATTACCAGACAACTTGAAGGCTTACTTTTCAAAATTCGTCTTCAAAAATATCATACAAAGAAAGAAAAAGAAAGGGTGAAAAAAGGGCCTGATTATCAAAATGTTCACAGTGTTCCTTTTAAATAGCACAGTGAGACAACATAACATTACTTTATTTCCCCCACAAACATACTTGCAACAAGGACATAAATTTGTGTGCCCCAGACGTACTTCGAGCAGTGTAACTTGGCCTTGTTGACTTCAGACCATAATCAGACCAAAATCTGTGATTTATCCCATGCTGGAAAAAGAAAATGCTCACCCAGCAAACTGAGCCACTAAGATTGTAATGTGAAAAACGCATGGTGGTTAAACAAGACAGTGCAAAAGGAAATGCACACTTCAAGCTGAAAAGCAAAACACATCCAACACACACATTTAAGAAAATTCCTCCTTCAGGGCTATTTCCTTCAAGATTTTCATAGATACTGCCAAATTACATAGCCAAAAAATAATTAAACTAAAGAATTTTTACATTTTATAGCTGTTAGCACTTCATTTTCCACCTGGCAATTAAACATATTAGGATTTCATGCTGGTTTGGTCCCACTGAATGTATGAATAACTGATGACAGAAGTTTTCAGAATGAGATGACACACGTGCCCTGTTACTACTTACTAGAAAAAGCAGACTGGCTTGAATCATATTTTCCAAATGATTTAAAATTAGCAGTTCAGCATATCAGTTTATACAATACTTTCAATAACATACAAACAAAACAAAGACTTAAAAGCTCAGTATAAAGGCATATTATAAACAACTCACGCAAAAGACCTTGGCAAATGGCTACAGTATCAAACTTCATAAGAATTATTATAAACAACAAAACCAGAAGCAGCAGCAATCACTTACTGACATACCAATATTGAAAGTAAAAGTGCACATTTTTTTTGCATAGGCTTCTAAATCAAAGTAATTTATTCTTTCTGTGGAGGGGATTGAGGGGGAAAAGCTATATTTAGCCTATGTAAACAGCTCATTTCAACCAAACATGATCAAATTTGCTGTCTAAACATACCACAAGCTGTTCCTCTCTGATGAATGCTTTCATGACATTTAATGCAATTCAAAACATTCCAATTTCCAGCACAGCCTTATTAGGAAAATGAATTAGTCCACTCTTCACTGTAAGCAATATGCCCAGAAACAACTATTCATTCTTTAAATTCTCCTATTATTCATTCACTTTCCAAGTATTTATCTCACTTAAAAAAAAAAAAAAAAGAAAAAGAAAAAAAGACACAAGCAATTCAACAGAGCCCTTCCGCAGTTACCAGTGAGGGGAAAAGCATGTTATTAAAGCTAAAGCTACAGTTCTTCATGCTTCTGCAGTGAATACAGTGTGATACACCATCTCCAAAGACTGAACATCAATAAAAACTCTGCTATCTCAATAATTAGAATTATGGAAGCAAGCTCAATGCAAGGCAGGCCCTTTTTGGACAAATCTCAGCTGTTCTGGGTATATAAACCACACAAGAGGCCCAAACCTTCAGCCAATAAATCACTAAATCTTCACTGAACCTAAAATTCAGAAGACACTTCAGAGTTGTCTCTCTTCTGAACTCCATTTAAAGCCCCTTCATCTCCAGTCCTGTTTCCTTGTCAAGGGACTATAATGTATTCATAACTTAAAAGTTACCTTAAAAAGCAAATGCAAAAATCAGTGTGAAATTCACAAGGTGGCAACCGTGCTTACATGAAGTCCTCTATAAACAAGGGCTGCACACAAGACTTCTATTAACAAAGATATCATGTCTGCATTTTTCACATCTCTAACTTGAAGGACTGCTCAAACTCTAGTGCGGGATAAAACAAGAAGCTGCAAGACCTTCATGGAATTATAGAATCATCTAGGTTGGAAAAGACCTTAAAGATCAAGCCCAGCCATAACCCTAACACTACCAAGTTCATCACATTAAGTCAAAGCTGGAAAATTTTCCACAAAACCATGTTCTGAACTGAACCTTTCTAATAGAAGGATGGAAGAAAGGCAGGATTCCCATCCCATCGCCCATCCCACTGCTCTCATTTCAATACTAGCTCATTTTTCCTAGTTGATCAATCATCAGCATACAGATTTTGGCAGCAGATACTAACACCCCTGAAAAGCCACTGGTCAGATCTTCCTTCCAAAAACCTGATCTTTTAGTGGTTTTGCCATTGTAATCTGCAGTTCTGCTGGCTAGCTTTATTTTATTTCCAGAGAGAGGCAGTTGACAGGGTAGAAAGCTAAATAAATTTGCTTTCCATAAATTAGCCAACTCATGGAACACAGATGACAAGCAGAAAACATTTAACATCTATAACAAGTCATGACTTTCACTAGGGGTTATCTGAATAAAAACAAATGCAGACATAATTTAAAGCACAGAAAAGAGAACATTCCAAATATATTTATTCTTTTTCTTAAACACAAGCCCCTTCTCTATCACAGACATAATTAATTTCTTACCAACCTTACTCTGACTTGCAACAACAGAAAAACAAGAACATTGTTAATCTTGCTTCTTGTTGCAACTTATACACCATCAGCAATGGTTTCCTTACACACACTAATATAACATACAACTGTATTTCCCACAGTTTGGTAGAAACACATACATTGCCTTGGGCAACACCAGTTGGCAAATCAGAACTTCAATCTTGCCAGGACAAGCATCTGTGGGCTTGAGATTGCAAACCTGTCCACATCCCAACATGTGGAAAAGTAGAGGTAGTAAAATTATCATTAAGGATGAATGAAAACTCGAATATGTTGCAATCACTGCAAAAAAGAAACCTAAAGAAACACAGCGATGGTTTCAAATCTCTGCTCTGGTCATCATGCTTGCTAACATCACAACAGATGGCTGCCAATATTTTATTTCATAAATAATATTCTTTCTTCTAGTTTATTAGTTTTGTTTACATTTAGTCGAACATAGCAAATTATGTCAAATGTTAATCACAATCAAACAACGCAAACATCATTGCTGACTGACTGCTTAGGGGAGCAAATAGCAATTTCAAACCAGTAATACAGGAGAGAAAAGATGAGATGCAAAACAGTACTTCAGATACTACCATGTTCAGGAGTTTTGGTACTAACATCTCCTTCTGCCAACTAATTCTTACATTAAAAATGCATTCTTTCTCCTCTTATCCTACAAAACAGAGTCTATAAACTCATGATAATTCACATGCTTATGATTATTCAATACAGGCATATCAAATAGGGTCACATCAGGCTGGCAAATGGTCACTAGCAGGGTTCCATAGGGCTCCATTTTAGATCCAGTTCTCTTCAACATCTTCATAAACTTGGACATAAATCTTGGACAGAAGACTCGAATGTATACTAGGCAAATTTGCTGATGATACTAAACTGGGAGGAGCTGTTGACTCTCTCAGAGAGGCCCTGCAAGAAGAAACTAGACAAATAAGATGGCTGGGCAATCACCAACCATATGAAGTTTAACAAAGACAAGTGCTAATTCTGCATCCAGATATGGCAACCTTGGACGCATGAACAGACTGGAGAATGAGATGCTGGAAAGCAGTGCCATGGAAAGGGACCTGAGGGTCCTAGCTCAATATGCATTAGCAGTGCCCTGGCAGCCACGAGGGCCAGCCATGTCCCGGGGGGCATCAGGCACATTGACCCAGCTGGTCGAGGGAGGGGATTGTCCCGCTCTGCTCTGCACTGTGGTGGCCTCACCCTGGATATTGTGGGCAGTTTTGGGCACCACAATATGGGGAAAATATTAAGGCATTAATAACTACCTCACTGTAGTTACAACTTCCTCATGAGGGGAAGAGAAGGAGCAGACACTGATCTCTTCTCTCTGGTGACAGGTCCTAAGGGAATGGCCTGAAG
This sequence comes from Xenops minutus, assembly GCA_035221455.1. Taxonomy (NCBI): domain Eukaryota; kingdom Metazoa; phylum Chordata; class Aves; order Passeriformes; family Furnariidae; genus Xenops; species Xenops minutus. Next base: position 21,528,415 of record JAWWEE010000122.1, on the reverse strand, counting down.
TTGTGCCAGGGGAGGTTTAGGTTGGATATTAGAAAAAGCTTTCTCACCCAGAGGGTTAGTATCTAGAGGCATAGAACAGGCTCCCCAGGGCAGTGGTCACAGTACCAAGCCTGACAGAGTTCAAGGAGCACTAGGACAATCCTCCCAGGCACATAATATGATTCTTAGCATGATCCTGTGCATGGTCAGGAGCTGGACTTTGATGATCCTTATAGGTGTTCTTCAACTCAGGATATGGTATGACTCTATGATTAAAATGCAAGCAGTGTGAGACACAGTAGTCTCACCATTAATAAAATATTGAAGAGTTTCTGTGGATGCTCTGTTTGTATGTGAAATCTCAGAAAAAGATCTTTTTAGTCCAATGAACCACTTTAAACACCTTATAACTTTTGGATTCGGTATGCTTTGAGGAGGTATATTTAATGGAGTATGCTGAGAATATCAGTATTCATGTCTTAACGGAACAATACCTTGAGATAATATTTAACACCTTATTTCATTAAATTCAGCCTAGGAATATTAGCTCGTGAATCACTCTCAACAAGTTTCTATACTTTCAATAAGTTTAAAGGGCGAGAATTACTAGAATATGCATGTCAGCATTTTACATTTGGCGTACACGATATAATACCTTCACATCCTCACACTGTGCACTCCCCCAGCACAACAGATTATAATGAAGCACTAGATCAGGTAAAAGAAAGAAAAATTATACTCTGCTTTACTGTCTGTTTGATAGATGGCCTAATCAAAACCATGTGCCTCCTCTTAAATTTAAATAAGGTTTGTGATTTCATAATTATGTGTTAAAATAACCAGTGCTGTTATTTTAGTAAAGAAAAAAGTTGCTTTCTGCTTTAGTATTCCTACCCACAAAGGATTAATTGTTTTTAAGACCTCCCAAAGACAACCACTGCTCATAGTCTCATTCCTGTGGTCTGTGGCAACCCTACCAAACACATTTGTAAAGAGAATTTAAGTGCAGGCAGATAATATTTTATTCTATTACAGCAAACCAAAAACCAAACAAAAAGCTAAGGAAAAATACCATGGAATTTATCTCACTTACCTTCTGGCTGTCAGAGGCTTTTAAAAACATGTTTCCTACTTGCATGAAGGCAGAAGGTTTAGAAACCTGGAGATCCCATGCTTATGGTTATCACTGGACTGGGAAGGCACATCGGTACATACCTGCCCAGGAGTCCTCTCTTAAGAGCCCAAACAGGTAAAGGATCCCCAGCACCAAATACAGCTGACACCTTGCCATCCTGTAAGGCAGATTGCTGCCAGGTGTTCTAGAAAAGTTATAAACAGCCTGGATACAAGTGGCAGCTCAGAGTGTCTAAATAATTGAGTTTGGTAAGCAGGAACTCCATTTTATCACTGCTTGGCTTCCAACAAGCAATTGGAAAACTACTGGCTTGTATATAAGACCTCCTCATATATTGCCTTCAGTGATGGAGACAATTTCTATCAGTTACTTATTATCAGTTACTTACTAATTTTTTTCCTTTCTTTAAGCTTTCCTAAAGCTGTCTTGCTAAGTAAGAGTATCCACATAACAGCTAATTGCAAATAACAAGACAAAATAACCATATCCAGGCTTTTAATAAAGTATAATTTATCCATTTGATTTTCTTTATGAGTGCTTATTAGATACTCATTCTAACACAGCAAGACACTTTTAAAAATAGCCATCTTATCAAAAAGCATAGGTCTAAATGACCTGCAGACCTAGTCCCTCCTCCAAAACTTAAGAAAAAAAAAAGCCTCACATTGACTTCAGTCTGTCATCAAATCTAGGTTATAATTTAAAAGATTCAAAACTAAGCACTGAATTATTTCTTCCAGTCTTTCCACAATATGGTGACTAATGTTTAAATTATCTCCTTTGTTTAAATCATAGGCCAAATAAACTTGAAAGTGCAGTCATATCTATTTTAACTGGAAATTCACCACAACCAGCTTCCCGGTTCCCAACATGCCCTTATTTGGTATTTTTAATTTTTTTCCCCCTTAAGCATCTGCGTGGGAATGAGCATTTTTTTTTTTTCCCCAAATGAAGAATCTGGCAATTTCAAGGGTCATTAGGTTACTGTATTTTACTTCTTATGGGAGCTAAGCACATCTCTCCTCTGTGAAGCAGCTCACATATTCATTACTTCCAAAAATTCTGAGAAGTCTAGTGGAAGTGTAGTGAACCAAACAAGATGAAAACTGCTTCTGAGGTGTCAGGAAGCAAAAGCAGAGAAGAGCCCTGTCCTTCACTAGGTCACCAACACAGAAAGCAGTGTCACCCACTCAGACTCCAGAAGCACTGTCCAGGTGTCTTTGGCCAAATCCCGGCTGCCTCCTAACACCTCCTGCTTCTTATTGACTTACGATGATAGGGGAACAATATGAGCAATCTGATACCACAACTTCTGAATTTCCATGTGCTATACCTTGTCCCAACCATATGATGCAGACATGGGGAGAGCCTACAGCAACCACATGGCTGCCAGGAAAACCAATGAGCCTGAGACTGGTCCAGAAAAGCCAGGGACACCAATAAAGAAACATGATGCTAAATCTATTTAAAAGGATGAACTCGTGTTGGTTTTAATACGATATACTATAGGTTTAGTTATTTCTAATTAAGGTCAGGAATATCATGAAGCATTTGTCTGACTTCTCAGTGGGACCCACCACTAAATCAACAAACTTTCTTTCCCATTCAGCCCCTCAGGCACCTCTTTCCTCCCTCCCATGTCACCCCAGCAGAAAGGGATGAATATAGATCTTCGAGGTGCATAAGCACAGGACCTGACTTGTAAAGTGCTACAAAGACTACCATGGGCCTTTTCAGTGCAGGGACACGGCAGCCAGCACATACCCGAACGAGTCTTCATTGCAGATGTGTTTGGAGGGGCTCACACAGGCTGCCCCCAAGAGGGACACCATGACAGGTGCTAGTGGCTGTGGACAGCAGAGCTGAAGCACTATAAACCACAACAGAATTTTTATGGGATCAATTTAATGACCATGCACTTGACAGAAGCTGTTAACTTTTCCACTGCAGATTCTCGCTTTTGTTACCCTTGATCATTTCCGTGTATTGTTTATATGGTTATGTATTTAAGGTCACTGGCTTAGCAGCACGTATTGCAGGTCTAACATGCTGAGAAATGCTATTTATGTCTCATCATGGTTGTCTACTACAGCTTTATATATCTAACAACTTCAGTTTGGAGGTTTTCTTACGTGACTTCTTTCAAATGTTGCATCAAGACCCCAAGTTAGCCTGGCCAACAGGTCTCACCACATCTTTAAGGGAATGGAAGTCAAAGATCAATTGCCAGAGTATGAGCTGTAGCTGAAAATTACTTTGTTTACTGCAGAAGCTAAGCAAGACAGATTGGAAAGCAGCAGTGATCTCAAACAGTTAATTTCTGTAATCAATAAACTGGCCAAGGAACCAATTATACTGGAAACTAAAATTGGTTAAATAAATAAATAAAGCAGAGTTCTATAATTCTTCTGTTTTTTGAAAAAACTGTGAAAGAAGAGAAAAATTAGTAATCCTGACTCCAACTGATCCAGCTAGCTAAGGAGTTTTTCCTTCCCACTGTCTAGTTTTTGAAAAAGAACTTTTCATCCTTCTCAGCTCAAAATATTTAGGGGATTACATTCACAGCACACTTACAGCAAACAAAGCAATTAACTGCTTTTGTGGGCAACTAATCACTGATGCGAAACAGATGCAAAACATCTCATGGTCACAAAATCTGTTGGGATTTGTCACAATGCTGCAAATGCTACTTTCGTCTTGCCTTATAGCCAGAATAAGGGAACAATGTTTGACAGGCCCAATATGTGTTTTTATTACCTCATGGGGTTTTGTGGTTTTGTACCACAGACATGACTTTCTACTGACAATACACTGGAATTTTTCAAAGGCAGTAATTTTAAAAAAACTGGATTGAAACAAACCCTCAAAATGCTGCAGCAGCGAAATTCAGCTGTTAATTACACTCTCAACTCTGCAGACAATGCTTACCTTTATGTAAGATAGTCTAACAGGTACATACCCAGTTAAACTTGTAGTTAAACTTGTAGTGGTGCTTCTCAATTTGTATTTAGCATTTTTTTCAGACCTCTACAAAATCCTGTATACCTGAAAATCTGTCTGCTTTCTCCAGCATTACCAAACTTCCCATCTTCCTTATGCTGTTACACTTTCAAGGATGCTACCACAATCTTTCAGAAAAACACTTATTGTCCAAACAGCTAATCATTAATCTATTCTCATTTCACCTTTACTAGAGGAAGATAGTAAGAGTTGATGAGTCAGGACACTACAATTTTGATTCTCGACAGCTGTGAACTTGCATGGTAGAGGACAGGTTTTATTTAACCAGTGTCTCATGTTTTCCTGTGGGCTGATGTTTAGGAACAGTTTATCTAACAACACTTGTCAGTTTATGTATTTGCCTTAGGTTTTCTTCTATTCTTTACATCCCACACACACAGAGGAGCAAAATTAACTATCTGAAATCAAGAAACTAACTAGTTACCTGCATAGGTACCAAATATTCAGAATATGTAGCCAACTCATGCTAACTTGAACTATTTCCAGCATATGAAGGGCATAGCCCATATTTAAACCATGTAAGCTTCTTTTAATCCATTTAGAGACAACTGTCCCTTGACAGATCACCACATATCCTTTTATAATTAAAGAATGCCTGCAAGTTAGCATCATAAACCGTGCATGTTGGAGAGATGTGTTCTTCAAAGGAAAGCAACAGGTGTGGTGCATAGTCTGCATTCGAAAAACAGAAGTGTAAATAGAGACAAGCAACATCATTCGTGGCACCCAATAATGAGGTAAGTGTTTATGAAGGAAAAAATGATGCAGATTACACAGCAGACTGAGATAAAATGGACATGGGCATCTCTAGGTCAGATAAGCTACCAATATTTTATCAGATTTGCAGCCATATAGAACTCATAGTAGAGAGAATGGTGAAAAATTATTTTTTGCCCATTCCTAATCTTGCTTCTGTTATCCTAATGCTGTCAATTTTCAAAGAAGGTTTGAAATAAGTGCCATTAACCATGTCCCACAAAACAGATAATACCAAATACAACCTCCCATATTTTCTGAAAAGGAGGACAAAGGTTTCACCCTCAAATATATACACATACTATTCAAATTCACAGGCAAAGAGAAGAATATTTTAAGAAATGTTTAAACTTTCCAAAAGGCAAGCTTTTCCATTTATCTAGATTTGGCCAGGAGCGCAGGAAGCATCACTGCTGACGCATGACTGCCAAGCGACTGCCAAATGCCAAGGCTACTTCAGGTTCTGGCAAGTAAATCAACAGGGCTTTAAAAACTTTTTGATCAGAAAATGTTTGGACCTGGGTCAAATAGCTATTTTTCAAGCTCAGTCTTTTTGGCAGTCTCACAGAATTATTGAAATCAGTGGACATTTGATTTAACACTAGCATTGGACACTCGAAAGCAGCAGAAAGTTTGCCTAACATTTGCAGAGAGTCATTGTTTTCTTGACTTCAGATATCTTTCTAAAAACATTTATCTATAGCCAAGGGGAAAAAAAAAAAAAAAGATCAGTGTCCTAAAACACTACAAACAGTATGGTTATGCCAGTCTCAGGAAGTCTTTAATCAGGGTCTTTGCAAATTAGTAGCACAGTCAAAATCAGATCTGTGTTGCTGTATTCCGTAGGAAATTACAGTCCACAAAAAGCACATCAGAGTTTCAAAGCAAAGCTCCTCACACCAAGCACAAGCTTCCCCTGTTGTTCCTAGTTTGAGACCTTCAGAGCTTTGCTCTTGGTCTCCTTTTTATAACTTCCTGCAGTTGAACAAGAGGCTGGTGAAAACTTCCTCTAATAAAAACCCCAAGGGGAAAAAAACAAGACACGGGCAGCATGATGACAACGACGATGACAAGACTGGTTTCTGTCACAATGAAAGAATTTCTTCAACTTTATGTTTCAGTCCTCAAACACTCACTGGGGCAAAACATTCCTCAGCAAAAAGCATGGCATAACGTTAGCTCTTACTACTAATTATTTTTATAGCTATGCAGTGATATGCTAGCAGAGGCTAGAGCACCCCCAGGATTCTTGTCTCCATTTTGCAACTGGTTTGTTACCGTGCTAGGCTGGACATGACCCAGCAATGTGCACCTGCAACCCAGAAAGCCAACTGTGTCCTGGGCTGCATCAAAAGCAGTGTGGCCAGCAGGTCAAGGAAAGGGATTCTGCCCCTCTAGTCCACTATGGTGAGACTCCACCTGGAGTGCTGCATCCAGCTGTAGCATCCTTAGCACAGGAAGGACATTGACCTGTTGGACCAAGTCTGGAGGAGAGCCATTAAGATGACTAGAGGGCTGGAGCACCTCTCCTATGAGGAAAGGCTGAGGGAGTTGGATTATTCAGCCTGGAGATGAGAAGGCTCGAGTGACCCAATTGCAGCCACTCAGTATTTGAACTGAGACTATAAGAAAGAACTTTTTACAAGGTACAAGGGTATGTTGTGATACAAAAGATAATGGCTTTAAACTCAGAGTAGTTTTAGACTGGATCTGAGGAAAAATTCTTTACTGTGAGGGTGGGGAGGCACTGGAACAGGTTGCCCAAGGAAGCTATGGATGCCCCATCCCTGGAAGTCTTCAAGACCAAGTTGGATGGCACTCTACATAACCTGGCCAACATGGTTCCTGCCCAGGGAAGAGGTGTGGTTGGAACTAGATCTTTCAGATCCCTTCCAAGCCAAGACATTCTATGCTGCATGATACTATGATAAAGTATTTCTGTAGCAGCACTGTGTATTTTGCAGATACAGCAAAAGCCTGTGGGGAGGCAGCACTGCAAAATATTAGACACTGTACACATGAACACTATATAACTTTGTTACAGTGATGTTTGCTTGTTGTGTGAGACTGGATTAGATTATTACTGTAACTATCTATGAGCGTCTTTATATCATGCACTCCCTTGATAAAATATAATCAAGGACTGATTTTCTCAAATGAATGCAATCTAAACTCTGTCTCCCTCCAAAAGCATAGAGATACACTCAGGAGTAGTTTGGACGGACTAAATGTATTCTGGGCCATGAAGGAGTTTTAACAGCTGTATTGTTCTGATCCAGCTGTTCACAATTACTGACATGTGTTGTGATGCACTTCTGATTACTGTGTGTTTAATCTATATATGAATGCATTATTTTACTACTCAAAGCTTGGCATTTAGATGGTATCTGCAAGACTTCAAGACTGATGTCTGCCTGTGATGCCCCAGCTGGCTATTTCAGTGTGCCAAGAGAATTAAAATAATACCAAAGATCATGCCACTCTGAGGTATCTGTGTTATTTTAAGAAGTGAAGATAAGCTGTGGCCAACTTCATATTGTTTCTTTAAATCTTTCACTTAATAACTACAGACACAGCTTAAAATATATATGCAAGGTCAATGGCATAACCATTTACATACTAGCTAACAAGCCCCTGAACTTTCAAAAAAGTATTGTATGGGTTACACTGGTTAAAACAGAAATGGCTAGAAAAGTTTCACTTGAGACTGTGAATGGCAAATTGCCACCAGCCATACAGTAGAACCTACATGCTCTTTCCAAGCTGTGAGGAAAAAAAAACCCTGTTACTAAAGAACAAACTTGGGGGGGAACATTTCAATTATTTACCTGAAATACATGAACTTTGAAAGCATTGGTTCACTGACTGCCAAAAATACTAGTTAAAAACAGCTGGAGGCTAATCTGATCATGCAAAGTACCGTTACATGGATGCTGTTTTACTAAAAGATACTGTCTTGGTAAGCCATGGGGAGGAGTGCAACTCCATAATCTACTATTTAAAGGCATTTTTTTCGTGAAAAAAAAAAGCCTTGGGTCTCAGCTGCTTCCTACAACAGTTTTTAGGCATGGAAATTGCACTTCTTGAGTGATCTCTTTGGACAAAGATTAAAAGTTCAACTGTCCAAACATCTTTTCTTAATAACACGCTTATGTTAAGCAGACCAGGGACCAATATAACTTTTCGTGGCCTAACTGCTATCTCCAAGAGGAAACACCCATGAACAAGGAGAAAATACATCACTGACTTCTGAAAGACTTAAGATTTCTGCACTTTTGCAAAAATGAGAAAGCATTTCTTCACAGTCCCAAAAAACATTCTGTGTAGTTACACAAAGCTTACCCTCTAGTCTCCCAATGTGATGCCTACAGTTGTCTTCACTCCAGCAGTCACAGGCACAAAGCCTGATTTTTGGAGAGGTCTCATCAGGGTTGGTCCTTGCCTATCTAAGCCTTTTGCACAGGCTTGGCCAGTCCCAGAAACACAGAGAATTTGAAATGATTGTGACTACAAGATCATCCTAATTCCACACCAGAAGACTTTCATATCTACCATCACAGAGTTCTGATCATCTTCTGGGTCTGTCCATTTTTGCCAGTTTCTGCCCATTTCTACCAGTTTTCCCTTTTGCCTCCCTGCCTGACCATCAGCAACCTACAGTGACCTAAAGCAAGGAATGGTATTAGACCACTAATTACACACAGTGTATCTCCATTTCCTTTTTTAAAATCTACATGTGTAGTAGCTATGTCTGACATATCCTGTTTAGAAAGAGCAACTTAAAAGCAAACAAAGAAATCCCAAACAAGCAAACCCCATTCAGATTGATAGAAACTAAAGAGTAAAAAACAAATTAAAAAAAAAAAAAAAAAGAAAAAAATCCTGAAAATGTCAAGAGGTAAACTTAATTTGGTGACTTCTCGTGAGAAGAGTTTTCCATGGAGTTTAAAAAAATACAAAACCAAACAGCAGGAACATGGTGCATCATGAGAAGGATCAGATGAATTCTTCACATTTTTTAAGAATAAAATCATTTGGGCGAATTAGACAATGAACAGGGTAGTCAAGAGTAAATATCTAATGTTTGTAGTAACTCCAGTTCACTCTCATACTTCCTTTGGGCCTCGCCCACAGTGGGCAGCTATTCATGATATCTCATCTTAACAAAGAGTCATTCTCTAGTGCTAATGTATTGGAGGGGGAAAAAAAATCCCATCTCAGCCAAGAAAAGTATAATGATCAAAATAACGACCAAAATGAAAGGTGTAGCTTTAAAATAAGAATTTGACATAAGATAAGAATTTGACATAAGACTGCATCCTCAGACATAGCCACATAAGTTACAACCTTCTGCACCTCTCTTTCACAAAGAAAGAAAAGGAAAAAAAAGAAAGGAATAGTTTCACAGTGTCCTTTTTTCAGGTCTTGATTAAGATGTGCTCTATCTTCTAATTCCTGGTTTATGGCAGAAACAGTTTGGGTCCAGCTCTGCAAGGTATTACATTTCTCCAGGAAGGCTGCTAAATGCCTCAGGCTCCGTTGTCTTTTATAGCAGATGAAGTCCTCATTAAACAAAGAATCTTTTTTCCCTCCATATTAAAGAAATTCAAAACTTTATAACCTTATTTTATTCCAAAATACTTATTTTATTTCTAGTATAAAAATAAACATAAGTCAGGAATCCATCCTCCCTACCAAGATAAGTCTACCAGATTAAACCATTAAACCACTTTATGCTTACTCCAACCTTCCTCCCATGCCCCTCACTGGCTTTAAAATTATCAATAATAACCTTGAATTGATATATTATTAATTTCAGCACTGGCATATAATCTCCACTCACCTCTATGCATTCTGCACAACAGAATTTGTTCTTTACTGGTTGCAACAACCACACGGTGTGTCACAAAAATACTTTAATGGCTAATGCAAGTAAGGATCATTTATTTTTTAATGAGAATTAAAAAATAAAGTCACCTATAGATTTTACTCACTGATTTAAGATATTAGTTCTGAAATTCACCTGGATCCTAAAAAAAAAACCAAACAACCAACCTAACAGCTTTTCACAAAAGTGGCTAAGAATTGCAGTAAGCAATTTTCACTTACATGAGACATCTAATTCTCCTCTCCACAGTTCCATTTCCTGTAAACACCCATCCCCCCCCATATATGGTAGCTGAGACTTAACATTGATTTTTTTGATTTTATTTTTTTTAATGACAGTGTTGTTTTCCCAAGTTATGCTGAAACTTGATTTTGTCCCAGCTTCCACATAAGCCCAAGATCCTTGTTCAGAGCACTGCCCCATCTTAGTCTAGCAGCTCTGCCACAAGGGAAACTTCAGTCTGCCCTTGCTCCAACTCACTCAAATTTCACTAGGAGCCTTCTTCCCAAGGAGAGCTCACTCCCTTCAGCCAAGTGTAAGAGATACAAAAATCCCACGACCATACTCTCTTTTTAATTAACTTATTCAATATTGCTCCTTTGTAGGCAGCTCTAAGAGATGTAAGACAAAAATATTAGTCCCAGCATTCATTTAATTATCACATTAACGGAGCAGTCTCTTGTGGGTTAACAACATTTTGTGGAGAATGACTGACGTCTAGAGTCATCAGCTTCCTTCCAAGACTTGGAAAGGAGGTAACTGGCAAGTCTTTTGGTCAAGGGTCTCCAAGATCAGTATTGACAGCAGACACACTTAAAAACTTTGGTACTTGAGAGGCCGCCAATGGAAAATATTACACATTTTTGTACTTGCAAAAACTTATACATTATACTTAGCACATATACTTAGTATGTGTATTTTAGTGACTCCATGTGTCACTGAAACATATACTCTGCTCATGTGGAGTGGCTTTGTACCTAAAGGTAAAATAACATTAGCAATTGAGAGGCACTTCTGAAGTCACTGTGCTCATTAAAACTTTGGCTTCCGAAGCTCTGTAATACATTTTAATAATGTATACTACATTCCATTACTTGCATAGAAGCTTAGGAGCTAAAAAGGTCAATAGACTGACTACCCTAGTTTTGGTCATTTCCCCTCCAAAAAACATTGAGTGTTCAAAGCCACCCCTTCCTCCAACAAAGCTCACATTATTTCTATAATTCATTCCCTTCAGCCAAGGTTTTCTCTTACAGAGCAGCAATCAGTCACGTGTTAAAGCAAGTCCCCCAAAATAATTGCCACTCAGAAAACTCATTTAATTGTTTGAAGTCTTTATTCCAAACAAAAAGCAGGATCAAACACCAGCTTCAAAACAGTCTTACCTGCTGACATAAATTCTCTATAAAGTTTGTGTTTCAGACAAAGGCTTATAGCCTCCCATAATGGGCTCTTTTTTTATTTATTATTATTTTGGAAGATTTTGCCCTCAGCCACACCCACATAAAGACAACTTATCGAATCTTTATAGGTTTGGGGTTTTATTTTGTTGGTGTGTTTCAAGTTGTATTCAAATTGTACCTCAGCAAGAGTTAGAAATGTTAGGAAATTAAATCTTGCCAAAACTGTGGGAAAAAATACTCAGCAGACATCATAAAATTAGAAATTTGAGGCATTAAGAGGAATATTGAATATTCCAAAATACGAAAGCAAAAAAATCTGCTGTAAATTGAAATGTAAGAGAGATTGAAATAATTTGCACATTCCATGTTAACAGACAGACTGCTCAGCTTAAACAGCCACAGGAATGCTGGGGGAAAAGCTAAAGTCTAAACTTGCACCGATGTTTTACAAAGTATGCACCAAATGCTTTGTTAGTATCAAGTGTAATTAATCCTAAACTGAGAAAATACACAAGAACAATAATCATTTATCCTATTTATAAGAGAAGCAGATGTCATTAAGCAAAACCAAACAAATTCAGGTTCAATTCTGGTTCAATCTGGTCACAATTCCCTCAGTGTAGCTATGCATTCTGTTTTAAGCATCTAAGTGAGGAAACTTGCCCAGATTTTTAAGTGGTCAAATTACTACCCAGTGTTCTTGAAATATTTCAGTAACTTTTTTTTTTTTATTTAATTCCTACAAATTTATTGTCATTTGTTTTGTTTTTAAATTCCCATGGACCAGAAACAAAGGCAAGTCTTTGTCATCTCTTATCTTTGCCAAAGAGATGCTCATTCAGTGACAGGAGCCAACACTTAACATCCCTGTGCTGCAGATATGTCATTTCTGCTAAAAGGTAAACTGTCCTTATTTTAAAGATTCCTCATTCTTTGAAACATAATCTTCTTACTGACAGTTACTTCCCTGTTGCTCTGTCCCATCTGATCTCATCTTTATATCCAGATTCCCACTTCTCAGAGCTCCCTGAAATTGGCAGGATCAAACGCCTCCCTTGTATTGATTAGTTGCCTCAGGGTTGGGGAGAGCAATGACCTGACATCTCCAGCATCAGCAAGTGGCGTCAGGTCATGTGCAAGACAGAAGAGGATTGTGGAGCAAACACCAAGCAAATGCAGCAGGTTAAAAGGGCAGTTCAAAACCTTTATAAAGCCTTTATAAAACCTCCTCACTCATCACAGGAAGGAAGGGCAATTTTCCTTTCTGAATACTCTTGGGCAGAGGCTCAAACACAGAAGAACTCCAAGAGCAGCACCATGAGGTCAGGAGAAAAGCATGTCCTCTGTGCCTCTGCCCCAGCTGGGAGCCAAAGTCCTTTCAAGACCAGAAATTGCTGCATCTCCATGAATGAAAGAATGTGCACATGAGCAACTAAAAAGACAATGTGCTTTTTTTTTTTTTGCTGATGGGAATAAGGATTCAGCTGTGACTAAACTGAAGTGTCAGATGAATCCTCAAGACTTCCTGTCTGAAATTTCAAACCACAAAGCTGACAAAGGCTCAGATATGGTGCAGAAAGAGTGCACAGAAATCAGAAAAGAAAACCATCCTTTTTTCCTGAACAACTCACTGCGGATTGGATAAAACTGGGGATACACTGTGCACCAAAGCCAGAGAAAATACAATAGGAAGAAAAAAAAATAAAACAATCAGTATGAGAAAATACTTTCCATCTAGACACAGCACAAACACCTTTATGTTGTTAGCCTGTCTGGGATGAGAGTCATGTTGATAGATACATGAAACAACGCCTATAAGACCCCACTTTAATTATTAGTTACAAGTGTTTATGATAATCAAACACACATCTCTTGTGTAAGCCTCCAGGTTCTCACCACACCACACAGGGGTTACAAAGGCATGGTTTACTTCTCATTGCCCCCCCCTCCTCTGCTGAATCATCAGATACCAACCACAACGGGTCTGGATACCAGACTGGCAGGTTCACTGATCCAATACACTCCTCTAAGACAAAGCCATCCCTACAGTTTTCTAATTCTCTTGTCATTTTTCAGGCTTAGTGTTCAGACCAAAACACATTCACTGAAACACATCCTATTCAGTGTCAGGCCAAAACACGTCCCATTGGAAAATGTGAGCCAGTGGTGAGGATATTAAAAAAATAATAAAAGAAAAAGAATCAATATTACACAGCTCTCTGTTGTTCAATCACCAGGCAAAGCTGGATTTTACTTCTAATATTGAACTAACAGCAGTATTAGAAGATTAAAAAGTCATGTGTATTTTACTGGGCAGTGAGACTCCACTGTGTTTCATTCACTGAGTGTTTCATCAGAACACCCAGGTGCACACCTTTCTTGTCACTTTGTTTTGTTTAGGAAACTTCATTTTGAGAAATGAAACCTATGTGCCCTCCAAAACATCAATATTATTTCAGAGTTGAAAGCAGATTTACATCATCAACAAAATGTAAAAAGAAGTGCAACAATGACTATTTACCAACAGGGCACTTAACAAAATGAAGAGTATTTGAGGGGAGAACAAAAACTTCACAAGGAACAAAATCAAAATGACAGGTAATAGCCCTCCCTGATTTAATTGTCATCATGATACTTTATTTTTTCTTAGTATCTTCTATTGAATTCCTCAGAGCTTTGATGGCTATTAAGTAAGATCAGACTGAGCTATGCGAAAGGCAGATAAAGGTTATCTGCCCAAGAAAAAGAGGAAACGTCTAGTTTCAGGAAATAAAACATTAAAGCTGCAAAGCAAGTCTATTGCAAACCCAGAAATGGAACTAAAAATTTAAAACCTATGTTTAACCACTAAATCAGTTCTGACAAATAAAATAACACCTGAAATAGCAAGATCACTAATGGAAAACATTTTCCAAGTAATATAGCATCTTAAATAGTTGTAATGAGACACTGCATATGACAGGTAATATTACTAGAGAAATTAAAAAAATATTTTGCTACATTATGCTGCAGTACTTATGGAGTATCAGTGACTGTCACCATAAACACCATGGAAGTCCATTAGAAAATAAGGAAAAGAAAGCCAGAATTGCATCAAAGGCCTCCTGGAGAATAATACTTCATTAAAATCACTTCAAATGAAACAAAATATAACAAAAACCTAAGAATAACACTTTTCTGATGGCTTGCTGTAACTCATTAAAGAAAAGAAACACCCTACACTCCCCTCTGGGAATTATTTATAAATGAGAGGAAAACAGTTACCAAAAGAGCTTCCTGAAACACAGCTATGAACCTTGTTCTCAGAATAACTAAAAAGCAGGACTTAGCCAGGAAATCACACTAAGAGCAAACAACCTTGCTTGCCTATCAATCTTCAAAATCTTAACTCAATTCAATAGCTCAATTTCTGCCCTTTTCTGAAACAAACCCAAACACCAATGCCCCCTCCTCCCCAGCTCCAGAAACAACATGCCTTTCAGCATCACCTGTGTGAAGAGATAATGAAAATTAAGAAGCACATGGATTAAATTCCCATGGCCACAACAGGTCTTGACAACAGTGGTGTAGCCCAAAGCATCTGACATAATGACTACAGGAAGGTCAAGTTGATATTGCACTGTCAGTGGAGAGGAACCACTCATGGTGGAACTTGGTGCTTATACCTCTTAAACAGTAGATATTGGCAGTCAGCAAAATTAACTCCTGGGGTTTTCAAGAGATTTCTTAGACTTCCATAATGAAGATTAGCTTAGCTATGTTCCTGCATTCCTAAAATACATATATTTAATGTTTTGGAGAAAAATTCTATCTGCTACTTAGAAGCGTCTATGTTATTAAAGATCGCTTGCACCTCTTCAATGTGGGGATGTATTGCATGTTCTGCTTCCACTCTCCTATAGCAATGAATAGGCTTTGCAAAATCCAGAATGTAAATCAACTTAAGCAAAATTATCTTAAGAAGTTTGCAACCTGGAGATTGCTATTAGGCAATGGTCAGACTCTGACTAATACTATTTGCCACCTCAATTAACCTAGACATTTTTTGTATTAAATTTCAGCTTGCAAATGTTACTTCTTGCTTACAGTAGGAGCATATGAATTTAATGTGGAGTGCATCAAGTTATTCCCTGATGCCCACAAAGACAGTCCTCGACTCAGCTTTTTTTTTAATTCCCTAAGACAGAGGAAAGCTATTGGTACTGCAGAAAGTTACTCTACATCACAAACAGGAGTTTATCATTATCATGTCTTTTATCCACGAGATAGAGCACTGCAAACTGTCCTCCCCTCACATACTGAGGCATACTGTCCATTCAGCACATGTCAAGATCAAGTAAGATGATCTAATTTCCAGATACTTCCTACTGACGTACACAATTTGAGGTAAAATACATTTGAATAAATTTTCACTGTTCATATCTTAACAGACAGAAATCAATTGTGTCACATCTCATCTGGGATACAGATTGGGTTTAGTTTAGTTGTATAAGAGAGTGAAAATAGGCTTCTAAATTACTGTACATCTAAACATCAAGCCAAAGCTATTACCTTTCAAAGGATCTGCTTGTGTAAAACCACTTTTAAAACTCATATATTTTGCACTGTATTTTTTGGGTTTAAGCATTTAATCTCTGCTTTAAAAGGACCACTGTACATCACAGTGGTTTAATCCCTATAGCAGAACTATAATGAAAGGCAAGTATTTTCATATTTATCTTACATATAGGAATTAGAGTCCATATAGTAACAACAGGTGATAAACCTTCATTCTTTGGCTAGTCCCAATATATCTGAAAGACACGCATGGGTTTTGGGCTTTACAACAGATATCTATAGCGTCAGCAAGATCACTCAAAAAAAAAAAAATCTTTAAAGTTGGCAGAAACATTTTGATGTTCAGTAAATAATGATCTACCTTTGGCACCTGCCATTGTACACTATATTTACTACTGTATTTATGATCCTATACTACATACTGCATCAACCTCAAGAAACTGCACAGCTTTTACAAATCTTTTGCAGCTCTAAAGATTCCCAGGAAAACTCTAAGGCTCACAATGTAAGGAAGGCTGCTATTGCTTAACTAGACCTCAGTCCCACCCATTTTCCTGGCAGATGGGTAGGTATGATCCCATACAAGACACTGAACTCTGTTTTTACCCTGCAACCTTCCATTTTCATCCCAGCAACTCTCCTTTGAACTTCCAGGCAAGTCTTTAGTTTCTTGGATTCACTTAGCTGGAGCATGTTTTGTGGTTCAGCTAATTGCTGCCTGACATGCAGCAAAGTGCTACGTGCAACAACATTTTGAATTTCAGCTGGAAGCAAGAGCTGTACCCTTCCATTCATTTAGTGTGTGGGCAGGCTTTCCAAAGGCATTGCTCAGCTAGCTAAACCTGTTCAGCTCTTAAATTAGGTGCAAAAGCTTTCTAACTTTCTTCCAATAAAAGCACATAGACTTATACAACAACCTTCTTATGTAAAAAAGAAAGGAGCATCATTCATTAGCTTTGAATTCTTTGGACAACGTTTTAACCCAACACTGCTTAATTTCAGAACGAGATGAAACAGGGGGACTTAAGATAACTTCATTGACTGCTTTGCAGTACACAGCACAAAAAGTCCTTTCAGCTTTAGAAAAGCTCCTGTTAAGGTGTGAGCATACGAGCCTGGAAGGCTTTAGGTCAGCTGTTACCCTGCACCTTAGGAACTCACCAGCAGTCACAGTCTCAGATGTGGTCTAAGAAAGCACTAGTTCTTGCTCTGAGGGGAAAATGTGTTCTGTAAGGCTCCACCAACAGAGCCCAGAGAGGTGAAAACTGACAGGCTCTTGACCAGCAACACCTCACCACCAAGTCCTGAACTCACACTGACAGAGCTCACAAGAATTTGAAGAGCCTGCACAGAGTTCATGGTATTTACTTCAAAGAAAGGGCAGATCAGAAACATATTCTGCAACTTTGCAGGTTAAGAGCAGCTTTCTCAGCAGCACCCAATTACTGCACACCACCCAGCAGTGCTGGTCCTGGAGGTCAGGTCACTTCCAGGCCCAGAGGTCGGGCTCATTCAGGCTGTGGCAGGGTCAGAGGAACAAGTCATGATGTTTATTTAAGCAAAAAACCCCAAGGGCCACATTACTTTCTTCGCCTTATTTCTTTTCTTGCTTGGTCATGCAGGTCATCTTCGGCAGCCCTAGATGATTTGGTTTTGGTTTTAATGGAGATTCTTCAATTACATATCTTCCTATTCTTTCATGTCTGGATTTGTAACGTGAATGGTTCTTTGGAAACATGGGATTTCATACAAATAATTTGATCAAACGAAACAAAAGAAGCTCAGGAATTTTAATACATGGAGGAAGGCGGAGCTGTTCCTGCATCATTAAGCTGTTTGGATTCATTCCCCAAATCTCTACTGGGTTTGAGCTTACAGGCCACTGAAAACTTCAACAACTCTTCCCCCACCCCACCCCCCATCCCCCCAAAAAAAGCTTTAAGGCTTCAAATTGCTGAAATGTTGGCATTTAGCAGGGAGGAGCCCACAAATGTTTTAAGATCAGCAACAGAGTAGAAATTGGTTTTCTATCAAAACTTTCAGGAAAGTCCAGAAAGTCCTACAGGAGCATTAAAAGTCTCACAGGGGCTCCACTGAGTGACTTACCTGGAATACCTGCCACCTCAAAACTTAGTGACATGGCTAAGTTTTCAGGCATAATTATTGAAAACTAGTAGAATTTATTGAGGGTAACAAATTAGCATTGGGGAATACATTACCAAAGGTTTTGAATAGCAGTTAAACTACCAATATACAGTTTGTTAATATATTTCTTGTCATACAATCTCAATTAAATGCTGTAAATTTTCTCTCAACTCTCACAATTAAAAAAGGATTATTTCCTTAATCATCCAACACTTAGTTTTAATGTTCCTGAAAGAAGTTAGACATGAATTGATATTAAAAGAATTACAGCAAAATAAGATGGTTTAAGATTTCCAAATTATTACTCAGAAGCTGTGATGGCTTTCAAACAATTATTGTCTCTGTTCAATAGACATAGGACAATCAAGCTTCTTCCATATACTAAAAAAGCAAATCACTGCAGAATAAAACTGAAGTCAAAATACCTACGTAAGGGAAATGATGATGACTAGTAAACCAAAGCTGGGAGAAAAATGAGACTTCCAAATGCATTCTTCTCATAGCTTTCTTAAAGCTCATCCTTATATGGTTTATAGAAACAAAATAACCACCCCAAGGAACCCATGACTCATAAAACTGAAAACACAAGTTTTAACTATCATCTAAAGTGAAGCCTGTATTGTTAATAGTTTGCAATACTTTCTTCAG
Organism: Xenops minutus; assembly: GCA_035221455.1. Classification (NCBI taxonomy): domain Eukaryota; kingdom Metazoa; phylum Chordata; class Aves; order Passeriformes; family Furnariidae; genus Xenops; species Xenops minutus. The sequence goes on along the minus strand of JAWWEE010000122.1, from coordinate 21,509,883 downwards.
CTTGCTCCTCTTCTTTTTCTTACAATAGCCTCTCCTGCTGTTTGATTTGGCAGTTATACTACTTTTTCACCTTCCTATAGATAAATTTAGACTCATAAGTGTTAGAACTTCAGATCCCCCTGTAACTAAGTGACTAAGGCTGGTTCTCAGGATCCATGGTACTATTCCCTGCAATGCTGATTTATATTTTTGAGAAATTAAATAGATTACTGCCACTCTACACTATGAGAATATTTCAACATCTGAGTAGCAAAGGACTCAAGTGTCTTAAAACCTGGTCTACCTCAAGGTACCTCACTTCCCCATCTAAAATGGGAATGAAAGCAACCATCATGTCTATATACTTTGTCAGAACACACATCCAAGAGCAGGACTCTCAAAGCAATAAATAGTAATATCATTAGATTGTTTTCTAATAAAAGCAATACTGGAACCAATAAAAGAGAGTAAGAAAAAAGCATACTGAACTAGATTTACTGCCAAAAATCCCTTCTGGATCGGTTAACTTAAAAAACTATCTTAGAAAATAGAATTTAAATGATCCATAACATTTTTTTCTTATTACCCCATCTCAAATCGTGAGAATTTCAGCTGTTTGTAAGCTAAAAATCTAGATTTCATGTTTCCTGAAAGAAAAACCAAAAATATGAGGGAAAACAGTATGATAAACATCCACACTCAGGTAGGCAGGTAAAATAAATGTCATGGCTTTTGAGTCTACCAAATGCAGAATCCAGCCTTAAGGCTCAGATAAATTCTGCCTCTGAGTGCTGTCAACATGGGCATCAAAAATACCCCCGAGGACCAAGGCTCACCTGTGACACTTGGGCAACCCTATACTTTAAAGAGGGGGAAAAAAAAAAAGCCAACACAAAAAAAAAAAACAACCCCACCCAAACAAAACCCAAGTCCATAGCCATCACTGAAACTCATCTATGGCTCCTCTGCTGAGGAGCAGGGAGCAGAATGGTAGTAAGTGCTCACTAACAGCTCACTGTACCCAAAAAGATTTCTGAAGCACCCCAATATAGAGACAGAGAGGTAAACAACCTTGAAAATCCTTCTTTCACTTCCCAAGCCAAATGGTCTCAATGCCTAAATTCAGATAGAGTGAAAAGAATTCCCTTGCAAATCATGTATTACCTGTGCTGATCTTACTAAATAAGAGAGGTAAATAAGTTCTATATTATTATTAAAAAAACCGAACCCAAAAACTTTCCACCTTTTCTCTTTTACTTTTATCCCTGTATTTTTCACTGACACTTTTCCCAGGAGTTTCACAGGTATCATGATCTGATGTATCCATAGCAATCCACAATTCTCTATCTTTCCCATTCCCAAAGAATCATAAAGCAAAAGTCTGGAGGAACAGTCCCCAAAAATAATATTTTAAAAATAGGTGGTGGCTCTTAGCTGTTCAGCAACTTACAGATTTATTTATAAAAGTCTATGTTAAGTCACTAAACTTGAAAATATATCCAAAAAGCATCTGGTTTCCATCTGTCCTCATGGGAACCAGGAATGGCTTTAACTGAAAATAATATTGGGGTGCAAAAGAGCAAGATCTCAGGGAGGGAGAACTGAATAAAAAGAAAAATTCTGATGAGAAAGGAGGAGAATCTACCAAGAAGCTAAAAATTGCAGGTTATAAAATAAAAACAAAAGAAAAACACACTCCATATTTTGAGCCATATATAGTATGAAAAATGAGCAAATAACATGCAAAAACTGGAATTATTTTTTTAAAAAGTTCAACTTTCATAACAAACAGTGAGACTTGTTTACAGAACTAATTGATTTTAAAGAGATATATCTGAAAATACTTGCCAACACATGCAAATGTGAAGCATCTACTACTGCACACATGGCTGGCAAGCATAATTTTGTCCATTTGTATTTGAGCAATCTCTAAGCAAAGTGCACTTGCAATTGTGACAGCTGCACTCCCAGCTCCTTTATGGGGCACAGAACAATTCTGTATTTAAAAACCCAAGCTGCAATACTGCCTTACACAGGACAAAGCGAAGCTTTTATTCACCCTTCGAATATTTTGCCAACATTCAATTTCAAGTCAGAAAACACCTAAATTGGTTTTCTACATGAGGCACATCCACATCTACCTCCATAAATATACTGCTTTAAACTTTTAAGTTAGGCTTTTGAAGATACTGCTTTAAATATCACATCCAACCTCTCAGGCAAGCTACTTCTTGCTCCTTGTTTTGTTTCTCTTGATTTTATTTATTCCACTTTGCACATAAAGAATAAATGAAGCCAAGTGAAAACCTCAATAAGTTAACTATCACGGTAAAATATTTATAATATTATAATGATCATAAAGAATTTCCTCTCACCTTTGCCACGTTGACTCAAGAAGTTTCCTTTGTAGTTTTTAAAAGGCAAGATGTTGCCATACCCCAGCCACTGAGCAAACTGGGATGCTGAAGTACATCAACCTCAGATGGCACTCACACAGCTTCACTGGCCTAACAATCCCTATAGTAGAGTACTGCTTTTCTACCAACTACCATTTCGATCCCTACAACACACCAAAAAAAGCCTTAAAAATCCAGGGCAAGAAGACTGTTCTTTTTCAAATAAATACTGATTATTTTGGTTAATCCCTCCCTAGCTCACAGCACAGTCAGCCCCTTCTCTGACAGGCCATGAGTCTGGTGGCACATCCAGAAACCTTTCCCCGTATTGCCATTATCTTCACATTACACTTAAGTCTGCACCACTATATTAATTTCCATGTATCATATCAGTGTCAAATCACAATCGATCATGAGTAAAGCAGGCATCCACAGATTGGTGCACAGCACTTCTTACACTTTACTGTGAATAAAAGTCACTCAGCGCTACCACCAAAAATGTATCAACTTGAACTTGCAAAATGTATTGTGCTTCCCACAACTAACTTGCTTAAATTGAGTTCTTTCAGATCTTTGATAAACACCATGGGGACACAGTCACAGTGCAAAAGCCATTAGCTCAAGCCATAATGCTCTTCCATTTTTCTTGGACCTAAAAGGAACATCATTAACCATCTCATCACTGTGTTCCTTCAAAGCAGAAGCAAACTAGAACAGTATCTAAGTAGTTCTGTACTCTTGCAAGAATAACCTCAACATTCTTGCATTGTAGTTCAAACTATCAGTAGACGATGTGAAAGTAGATAAAAATCTCAGAAATGTAAAAACTAAAGATAATTAAAAACAGTAATAACAAAATAAGATCAGTGTTAGATTTTCCTGTACTATGGCATCAGCCTGTATTTTGAAAGCCAACTTTGTTTCACATTGACAGCATCTCTTTAATCTTGCCTGTGAACAATAACAGATTAAAATATTTTGTTTAGTTCTGTTTTGTTTGGGGAGAAGAACAGAAGAGTATAATTATGGAGAACCCTCAATATTAAAATGGCTTATCTTGCCACCCTGTTTATACTCTTAAGCTGTCTTTCCCATGGGCAGCCAGCATCTGAGTTAGAATGAGCCAGTCTGACTCCAAGAAGCATTTTCTTTCAGACTACAAGGAAGAAATAATCAACTAAAGCAAATTTGTTAAACAGCAGAGCAAGGAAATTTTCACCGGCAGATGAGCCAGGAGAACACTGTCTACAGCATTGGTTTCTTAGAATCCAGGCAGAATTCAAAACAGGTGAGACCATGGGACTGCAAACTAGCAGAGCCACAAGACAGGGGATCTGTCCCACCCCCAGATGCTGGGACCCAGGATGTTCCTTTGATCTCTTAGTCTGATCCTGACTCAGTCTTCAGCTGTCAAGTAGCCAACCATGGTGAGTCAGATGCTTGACTAGGTAGGAAGGGTGAGAACAGGAGGCAACCAGGCTAACTCATGATTAATTTGATTTTCAAACCACCCATCCCTGTACCCAATCAGAAGCAACCTCAGACAAGTTATTGCCTGACCAAGACACACCTGCTATTACTTTCCTATATCTGACATTAGCCCTGCCCATCCAATTATGGTGACAGGAGAAAGTGGGCCACCCCACTCCCAGCTGCTGCTGGAATGACTCAGTGGGCTCCTGGAAAGTGCATTTCTAAACAACCTGCCTGTCTTGTTGGGAGTCAGAAAAGCCAGTGACACAGTAGATACAACACGTAATTCTTTAATGAGTTGGTATAATACCTCCCTTTCACCAAGAGACTTTTAATGCTATCTTTACAAGTTTCACTCCAGAAGATGCCCTAGGCATGAACCACACCATAAGATACTCCTTTCCCCAGAGAGTGAGCAAAGGGAATCCCTCATAAAGGGTAGCTAAGGACCAAAGTACAGGACAACAGGAAAAACAAGAAACAAGAAGGGCTGAACTGGAGCCTCTTATAGAAGAAAGCACTCATACAACCATTCAAATGCATGTCACTTAGGGCTGGGAACAAGCACCACCACCCTGGAGAGATGGATGTTTATCAAATCTACAACCACCTCATCTCTTTAATACCAGAGATGTAGTCCTTTCAAGGGCAGAATAATTTGCCACAAAAGAGAGTTAGTAACTGGTGAAGAGGTACAGTATGGACCTCAACCAATACTCATCAAGGAACTTTGCACTGCAGGCACAAAGAGCGATCATGGGGTACAACTGCTGCTGTTTTTTTTGAAAGCAAGAAAATATGTTTCTCCCTATGTGATGGATTCAGAGGCCAATCCTCCTCCAAGATGTTCACTCACATAATTATATCAAAATAGCAATCTTCTAACAAGAAACAATATTTAACCCTTGGATACTTTGGAGAGCTTGAAGGAATTTCTTGCTTGTGCTGTTGCTCTTCCCGCTCCAGGTTCCATAACCCATATGTGAGCATCCTGCTCCCTTCTTTCAACACCTACCAAAACAGAGTCCCAGGCTAACAGAACTATGCTGGGATTCAACAAACTCTGTTTGAGGAATAAGACTTGACCAAGTTGTAACCTGTATAGCATATGCTTTAATTAGCAAAGGGAGGCTGATACTTTGTGAAATGGTAGTATCACTTCAGGAAAAAAAGCTCAGAGACTGAGATGCTGTATTTTTATCCATTTAACTCAGGGGTTAACTGTTTAAATCCATCATTTCATTTGCCAATAAAAATTATGTCGTGAGACTTGACCCAAAAACTAATGTCCCAAGTTATCTGGGGCAGGGGGAAAAAAGCCTGAATGAGACCTGATTTCAATTAAACAAGTGATTTAAACAAAACTGAAGCCCAAAGGGAAAAGAGTAGGTGGCATAAGGTTGGAAAAGGTCTTTGTCAACTCACATAATTAACACGTAATAAGTTTTCTAAAACACTATAAATCACAACATATTTCAGGCTATGGCAGCAAATCTTTCAATCATTTCCACTTAATTCTGGGTACTTTGCCAAAGCACACATATGCTTTTATCCTCCAAACAACAGTTACAATGATGATCAATTCTCTTTAAATAAAGGCATCTTACCTTTGCAGAGTCATGTTCAAATTGCCCGTACATGCCTTGATCTTGTTTTGTGCTTCTAGATGAGTCATCCCATCTGTGCTTATCCCATCAATGGTGAGAACCACATCACCAATCCCCACATGTGCTTGGGCTGCCTTTCCACCATCATTAAGCTGAAACATGACAAGAATGGTAAATGAGAAACTTGGATGGTTTATGTTTATACTGAACACAGAATCACAGTATCTTATTCACAGTACTGTTTCATAGAAAGGAAAAAAAAAGGTAACATTTCTCCTTTGTGAGTCCTGCGAACATATCCCAGTGAAAATTGCTGAAGTATTTATACTCATTCTTATTTCACTTCAATGACAGGTAAAGTATTGCATAGTATTGCCTGTTTTTCAAAATCAAACTCCACTTTACTGGCTGGAAGCTATGGACATTCACCAAGAGACACAAGCAGGGACAAGCACTCACAGTTTCCTGCATTCCAAGTTGCAGGCCCTTTTCTCTTCATACATGAAATTTTTCTCACGAGAGGGGAGAAAAAGCTTATAAACCAGCTTTTTCCATTCTAGATTTTCCACTTAAAAAAATCTCTTCAAAGGTCATTCATTTATTTGTCAATGACTGGTCACATGCATGGAAGGTAAGAGTGAAGCTGACTTTTCCACAGCTACAACTGCTACAAAGTCAAAAGTTCAACAACACAGACAAACCAGTTACAGGATACTGTTTTGCCTTTCTCTCAGTAGGTTTACAGTCCTCAGTGACCTGCATAATAAGGGCAGAATAAGAAATGCCTCTTGAGCAATCTGACTCTTTGATCAAGGTCACTGGCAAAGTTCAGCTCAACAGCTTTTGGTCCACTTGAATGAAACAGTCTTACAATATAAACCTTTGTAAAGTTCACATTATTGGCCCCAAATGAACAATAAATTAATCTTTTCATCTGATGCCACTGATTTCAACTTCCTTCAACCCCCAATAACAGGAACAGAACTAAAGCAAAACCTGGTAAAATCTACACACTGATTTATATCCCTGGTCTTCAACCTACTAATCATTTTACAGCTGGCTGCAAATTCCCTCTGTTTCCAGATGTATTTCCTATCTTACAGCAAAGATGTTGTAGCTGCTGGTTCTGTGCATACAAAACCTCACTACTCTGTCATTTGCCTGCAAGCACAAGTCTGTTGCTTGAAACAAATCACTGGTTCTAGGGAAATGCTGCAAACAGAAGCATTACTTCATTTCCAAAAGTGGCATTTACTTTGGGCCCCAGTTGTGCTACAGCACATGCCTTAAGAATTGGGGTTATTTAGCATGGAGGAAAGAAGGCTGAAGGGAGACATTATTACTCTTTATAACTATCTGAAAAGAGGTTGTAGTGAGGTGGGAGTCAAGTCCCTCCTCCTAGGTAACAAGTGACAGGACAAGATATCATCTCAAGCTGCACCAAGAGAGATTTAGTTTGGATTTTAGGAAAAATTTCTTCATGGAAAGCATTGTCAAGCATTGTAAGAAGCTTCCCAGACAAGAGTTGGAATCACCATCCCTAGAAGTGTTCAAAAATAGTGTGGAAAATTAGTGGTGAATATGGTACTAGGTGCTGCTAGGTGAATGGTTGGACTTGGTGACCCTTGAGGTCTTTTCCAACCTTAACAATCCTATGATTCCATAATTGCTCAAAGGTATGCAGAAGGAAGGCTTTCACTTCCACTGGTTTTTTACTTCCTGGTTTAGGTTATTCAGTAGGAAACAAGAAGTTTTGGTTCCTTGTAATTCCTTTACAAAATACAGTCAACAGTCTTCACATAATTCACTTCAACAGGGAAAATGAGGTTACATGTCAAAAACTGTCTATGGCAAAGAGGTAATAATAAAATATTAGGGGCTCATTCATTTGTGCGTGAATGGTCACTTGACCAGGTAAACCCGGAAAGTATCCTACCAGCCTACATGACATGGTTAAGGCTTTCCTAAAATCCAAGAGACAACGATACACAACAACTGTGACATGTACTGGATGGCATCTGAAGACAAATACAGTAACTGAGAAAAAAGTATTGTGTAACACTGAAAGACAAATGCAAACCTCTAAAAAATGTTAGCATTTGACAACATACAGACTAAACCCAGGAAATCTCACAGTGGATCACAGCTGGCACTTTTCTACATCAGTTCCATACTTGCTGATTGCAGTAGCAATCTTTAGCAGCTAAAAACAATAGACAAGTTTTTAAAACCAGAAAAATCCTTTTATTTGGTGTTGGCCTGGTGATGGGAGAGGCTTGAGATGTAGGGAGACTTGTCATATCTACAGATTCAAAATAGCAGCCAGTTCCTCAGCATTACAAGTCAACATAGCAATTTTATCCAGAGTGGAAACCAGAGGGTGCTAACAAGGAAAGGTTAGCAGAGCAAGTCCCATGCAAGGAAGAAACATAAAAGACAAAGGAAAAAAGAGATGCTCTGATTTCAGAAAAACTTTCTGACTTGCTCAATTCATAAGAATTACAAGTTTTATAGTGTATCCTTTTACAGAAGACTTCAACAGCAAAGCCAAAATCTCTCCAAAATTTGGTGTTCATATCCAAATTCTGAGCTAAGAGACCTGGTTACTATAAAACACTGATTGGAGGATTCCACAAGCATATAGAAAGCTATGACAAACATAGCTATTTATAGGAAAGCTCCTCAAACCTTTGGGTGAGGGGTGGAACCTGCCATAAACAGATCCCCAAACCGATATGTTATAGCATGCTGACATTTGCCAGCAAGGTCTGGAAAAGGGAAAGGAACGTAAGGGTGCTAAAAGCTAAAGGTCAAATGGATCACTGTGCTTTGTGATTGGGTTCCCCAAGTGAATAAAATTTAACTCCCGCAACGTGTGCAAATTCACATGATGCTGACACGTTGTAATTTGTGACGAAAAAAGAAAAAAGCAACCTGCACAGATCTCAGCAGTAAGACTTCAAAAGCAGGCTTCAGGGTAACTCTTTTCATGGAGAGGTGGGAGGTCTTACCATCCACAGAAGTATAAATTAAAACAAATTTAATAATTTTAAAATTAGTCAAACATTTTTGTTTAATTCTAGTTGCCAACACATAATAATCCACTACTAACCATCTGACTCTCAAGAGGTCACTCCTAAACTATTGCCTACAGGGAATGAAACTCTTTGCAAGCACACATGGGAGACAGCTATAAAATCATTTCAGCAAAACCCCAGGATGACAAATCCTTAAAAATACGGCTGGAAATTGCACCTTGGAGATGAGGCAAAGAGCAGATAGGTCCTGAGAAGCATGATGAGCCCCTGGCTACATCTATGAGTCCTGCTGTACAGACAGGGGATTGAATATCCCTTGTAGGTGAGGGTGTCAGAGACAGATCTGGACAAATTACTGGGCAAGAGTGTGAAGAACTGCACACACAGGGGACGCCAGAGCAGTAATCTCCTTATCCATGCACAGTGGATAAGACTTCTAAGTAACACCTACTGATTCTGAATAAGAGACCTGACTAACCAGAGAGGTGAGGTTGATACATCTAGGAAATCTCAGCCAGACCACGAGTCTTCCCTGAATGTACTGGCCAACATCTCTGGCTTGTGAAACACCTACAATGAAGTGGGCTTGAAGTTACAAGGGCAGTTTTACCACAGATGCAAAAGGAATATTATCACAAGTATATAAAAATAAACATCTACATTGAACACAAGAGAAATTAGAACATTTGATATAATGCAGACCTGGGGAGACTCGGTTTTCATACTTCTTACATGCTATAACTCTGCATTATCATTACAAAAATAAATTCATATACATACTGGAGGTTACATATGCAAAACTGTGTACATATTTGCGCCAAAACTGCAGACAAATTCGAAACAAAACTAAAAGAAAGGTTTGCATATTCCTTGTCACAATAGAAACTAACTCAATTTATTTAATGTTTTTTTAACTAGATTTTGAAAAATCCAACAGATGCATAAGATTTATAAATACCATTTCAAGTTTTCTTGTATACTATCACCTACGTATTTATCTCATTACTACTTTTACACATTTTTTTTTGTCCTGTACAAGGGATTTTGTTCTTAAGCTGCAAATTTAACCTTATCTTAGTAACATTATCCTGCATTAGTCACCCATAAAAGTAGAGTATTACCTGGAAAAAAGGCATATCCTTAAAACATATCTTTATTAAATGTCACCACATGGAATCAATACAACAGGATGTATGTGCAGGACAGTACAGCATTAAAATTATAAAACTGGCTATCTGAGAACCCAACTAACCTCTAAGCATCACAATGATTCTTCAAATCCTTGATGGATCTGTTTTAATTCTGTATTTACAGAATGATGCAAGTTTTTAAAGTCAAGATACAAAAAAAACCACCCAAAAACCACAAAACAAACAAAAAAACCCCACCAAAACTCTTTTTTTTTTTTTTTTTTTATGTTACACCACAGACTTTAAAGCTACAAAAATGCCAAGCTAGGAATGTTTCCTCCTACTTAATTCCATGTCTCTGTACTCTGGGAAGCTCATTTGGAGACTGAAAGGGAGGCAAGTAGGAGAGACATTTCATGATCAGGCCACCTGCTGAGACCAATCACTCCCACAGCTCCCAGCAGCAAAACTCTTCTCTGCCCCTCAGTAGCAATCAGCTTCATGGCTGAAAGCCAAAAGCCAGTCTATAACCATCCAGAGATGCCCATGAAGCTTTCTAACAAACATAAGTAAAATAACCCATCCAATATTAGATTTCCGTTTTCTTTGGCCAAACAAAAATCCCACACAAACCAACCAACGAACAAATGTATTGTTCTTGTGGTTTTAAACATCAGAATTCCAAAATTGCAAATATTGTCCAAAAGTATATTCCAAATGGAGATAGAATAAAAGTAAAGCAGTTCTTGATCGAGGATGAGCTTCAAAAGCAAGCTATAAAAAGTCATCTCAGCTTAGTTCTATAACTCAGGGTTTGAAAAGCAAGTAGCCCAAAACACCCTGGAACGCAGCTGTCTTATAGAGCTAAATTTTAGCCAGCCCGCTATTTTGTTTTGCAATAACCAACAGTTTTTCTACTTTTAAGCTTTAGTGAGATATTTTGAAAGAGCCTTTCCAGGAAAATTGCATGTGTGGACACACATGCATATCTGTCTCTGAATCAATGTAATTTGCAGTCTAATTAATTTCTAATTAACATATATAACCATCTATTTTTCTCTCACATGACTAAGAAGAAAACTTGACAAGCAACTCCTCTTTGAGCCATCATTATTTTATGTTTATGTAGTAATAAATTAATTACTGAAACTGCAGATGCCCACAGGACAAAGGATTTGACTACAGATGGAAGCTGCCTTTTATCTTTTCCAAACTGTCCGCATTGAATCAATCCTAGCTGCAACCACCTTGTGTGATAGTATATTGCAACCACTTTCCCAAAGAAACTATTTTGTAGTCTGACAGTAAATAATGTTCCTCCCATTGCACAAAATCCTTCAATGTCATCTGCAACTTCCTTTTAGAATCTAATTCATTGAGACTGATTTAAAACTCCCTGGGCTAGCTGACATCCCTCCAGCTTGATTTTTACCCCTTGAGCATTTGATAAGCAGTTGGCTATAGCAACTCAGTTTAAAGCCATGAATAACCAAAGCAGAAGGCAACCAATGATCTTTGTATCACTACTGTTCCTGCTTCTCTTTCAGTCTACATTCTTCATGAAAATAAAGTATTTTAAATCAGTAAAAAGCCAAAACATGACATAGAGAAAGAACATTACAAAAGAACTTTGCAGAATCAGAAAATAAGCAAAGGGGCAAGCTCTCTTTTATTAAATAAAGTTCTGCCTTTCCACAGACATTTAAACCAAAGGGCCTTATCTCCTTGCTACAACACACTACATACTAATACTTACATTCATTATCTGTTATTACATTCGTTATCCCTAGCCTCCTTTCACCTGACCAAAGTTCCATCTGGCACCAATAACCCGTGTTTTACAGTATCCTCTCAAACATAGGCAGAGCTCAACGTACGCTAAATAGTGCCCCTTTGGTGAATTGCTGCAAGGGAAAAACACAAGCTTGCTCCAAAATACAAGGTGGGACACACTTATGCTCTATAGCTGTACCAGCTACATCACACAAATTGCACAGGTCTGACCTGATTCCTGATGGGTTACCCCAGTACGTCACAACCTGCAGAGGCAGCAGCATGGAACACTCAGGGCCAGCATCTGAACACCACAAGCACAAATAGGGTAACACTGTGCTTCAGCACGACCTACTGAACAGGAGGCTCACCAAGCTCTTCCTGACCTGCTTTCCTTATGGGAAGGAAGCCAAAACCCAACTTACACTCCAGACTCTGTGTGAGAAGGGAAAAAGACAGGGGAAAGAAGGAGGGGGGAAAAAAAAAAAACAAGAACACCTGCTCTTTGTGGCAAATAAGCTTCCTCTGCACTCAATGGAAACTGAGAGCTGTATCATATTCCTCACAGCCTTTACTACAGCAATATTATTCGCATAGCCAACAGATTACGCAGCCAGCCTTGATACTTCCAAATCAAGAACATATGCCAATTTTAAAGTCCAGATCAAATTTATACAGCTGAGTTAGAAGAACCCTAATGTCGGGTTTGCTGTGGAAAGCGCTGACACAACCAGCTATAAAAAGGGGTTATGAGGCAGTCCTACCACTAAGCTAAAGGTTTTCCCCAAACAAAGCAATGATCAAAGTTAGCTTAGGTCAAAAAACCTGTTTGATTACCAGAGTACTTTGCTATGTATCACCACCAGGAAACTCTGCCTTCACCTCGCTTCATGTGGCTGTGTACTCCCACTTGATACATTTTAATTTCCCTCCTTTTTCTCCCCATAACTTTAAAGGTGTTTCCAGAGTGATTTATAAACCTGTGACCTAAGGCATGCACAGCACAACAATAATCATTAAAGATAATGTGTAAGGAAAAAGCTATAAGGCAAAGTACCAACCATACTTCTTGGTCTGGTGGTGAACCCCAACAGCAAGTACTACCCCAGTCATGGTGAGAGAGTCTGGCAAGAGGGCTACCCTTGCCTCCTGACCTGTCCTCCCAGGTTCTCCAGCCTTGTTTTTTCCCTTTCCCTCCATATGCAGCAGCTCCCTCACTGTGATGCAGCAGTGGCTTGGTTGAAGCAGATGCAGAACAGCCCTCCAACTCATTGTAGCCCATGGGAAAATAAGGAGTGCCCACAGGCATTCATTCATTTTGCCAGCAAAGAACCACAAAACCACCTCTTGCATTTCATTCTCAGTTCTGACAGCAGTAACTCTGACAACAACATATATTTTAATGTGATTGAGCTGTGTATCCCTACAGTTCCACATTCAGAAAATGTGTCAAACAAAAATTAACACAAAGTTTGAGTTTTCCCTTCACACAAATATGGCTGAGCATGCCTGTGGGTTCAAATTTCAGGAAAAAGACAAATGGTTTCAACTCTCTCTCTTTTCTCCTTAACATTTTTCTCTTGATATTTATTTAATGCCCCTCCTCCCCTACCAAAAAAAAAAAAAGGCATATCAAACCAAGACCAACCAGAAAATAAAACCAAATTAACTTGGTTTTGCACTTCAAATTATGTGCTGCATACAAACACATCATGCACTCTATCCATCCTTGCATACACTAAATATGGAGCTACACACCCACAGTGCATAAGACTACATTACCTACTTACAAGAGAAGAGGCACCACAAAGCATCAATTACTCTTACACAAAATTGGGTTGATGCAAAAAAGGATCCAAAAGTACGAGCTAAGTTTATGAAACAGAGTAACTGCACAATGTATAGGCCTTTTGAATATGTGCTCTTTTATTTTTCCATCAACTAATGCTAAAAAATCAACTCTAATGCCAGCAGCAGCCCTCAGCTTCCCTTGCTTGCCCCAGAACAAGTTGTTAATAAGCAGAAACAGTTTCCACATGCTGATGCCAAAAGGATTATTAACTTGGTGCCATCTCTCACTTGTCATGGCTTGACTGATCACGCCTTCTTTGCAGCTCTGCTCTTCCATGAGCAGGTTTAACCTTGGCTACCTTTCCCCCTTCCCTGACAACAGTCCAGCCACTTCAGGATATAAGGAAGAAGAAACAATTTCACAAAAGGTGCCTTCAGCTTTAAGTTTTGACAGAAGACCGCTACCTTACGATTGCAAGTCCAGCAGCAGTTTTTAGAAAGTACAATCCCTGGTTTTGAACTTGCTGGTGTGAAGAGGAAGTAGCTATAAATTTTGATACAATTCATGTATTTTACAAGCAGCTTAAACATTTTATCCAGGCACTAACATACAAGTTAAATGTGGAAATATCCACTGGTATTCAAAGGATTATTAAAATTCACACTCACATCAATGAGGCATAAAGAAATTATTCTGTTCAAGTGTAGCTTTCTTGGCATCTAACAAGACTAAGCATCTGGTCTTGCTTTTCCAAGCCACTTGAAGCATTCAGGAGAACAAAGAGATGAAAAGATTGCAACCAAGATGGGATGGGTAATAGTTCTTGAATAACAAGATAGGACTAATGTCCTGAATTGGAGGAGAAATAATGTCACAATGCCAAAAAAACAAGTTGTCAAAAAGGACTAGCACAAAATAATTCAGACATCATGGCTAAAATCATATTTGCAAAAAGAACACGGGCAATTCCAAAGAAATATATGCTTTCCAAGCACTCAAGTGATGGAAAACAATTTACAGTCATGTGCCAGAATGTCTGAAGATATTTAAGACCCTAAATTAGTAGCTTTCACTAAGTGTTCTCTCAAGGAGCTCAGCCATGTTCTCATGGTGCCAGCATGCCTTAAGAGCACTATTTATTTTAACTGGCTGTCTTCTCTCTGACGATTATTCTTCTATTCAGAGAGTTTATAGAACTAATCCAGGTTTCTCCCTGGGAGACTATATGCCAGTGGGTAACAGTTACTGCCTGCTTAATTTTCTCAGAGAGACAGAGAGAGAAAATGGAATGAAAATATAGCTAGAAACACAACACAAAGTTTTTATGTCTGCTTTAGCTTTTGGGAGCTGCTGGTCTCTCTTCCACTAGTGGGGTTGGTTTTGGGGGTTTTTGGGAGGTTTTTTGGATGGCCAACACAAATTAACTCCACAACTAAAGCACACTGATTACTTGGGACTGCTGAACAGGCACCACCTTACCAGCCACGATTTGCATCAGAAGTTTCCAGGGCCTGTCTCATTTGGAAAAAAGAATTTGGAAAGTTATTACGTAAGTTTTATGCTGAGGCTTCTCAAACAAATCCAAAACAAAGCAGAGTTAGTTTTCTCTAAGGAAGCTTCAGTGTGAAGTGGCAAAAGGGACTGAGCTCTGTTACTTCCAAATAAAGCAATTTCCATACTGTAAAGGCCATACACGTCTGCAGAGCATAAACTGGTGTATTTCCTCTCTTTCCAAACAGGGTTATTTTTATTCCTTTACAGATGATACAATTAGTTCAACTAACTGAACATCCATCTCCTTAGTAATCTTAGTAGCCCAGTATGTGTCATCTTGTTTTCACGGGCTATGACTTAGTCCCTCTTAATGAGATACATCCTTTCTGCATCAAATGTGGTGCAGTCAACCCATGCTTCTCGAACAACCAATTTAGAAATACAAACAGCATAATACCATATACTGTGTTATTTAAAGATACTAATTGTTTTGCCTTTGAGTACCTCTCACAGGACAGAGAGCCTCCTATGTGATGGCAGCAGTGAAGAGGAAATGCAAATAATGAAGCAATTCCACACATGAAAGCAAAGCAGAGAATTAAGTGGGGAGCATGAATCAAAAACTGATCTGACGAAAAATAGCAGCCAATGACAAGAAAATGCTACTACAAATTGAATCCTTCATGATACATCAGCCATTGTTTCACGCACCCTATCCAGAAACCAGGCATGCATAAACAAGCAGAAAACAACCTGCTTGCTTCAAAGAACTGGGATAATGACAAGTTGCACCACAGAAGTAAAGAGAAAATGGAGACAAGTTCAGACACTACAGGAATTGCTTATTGGCACAAATCATCTGTCCAGGGAGCACAACTCACCCGAATGCCATCTCAAATTGTCACTCTGCAAAAACTGCAGAAGTCCATTTTTGAGGCGAAATGCAAGTGCAGCATTAACAGCCCCCACACTCACTCACCACAGAACATTTTGACACATTTAGGAGTCACATATGAAGAAAAAAAAAAAAAGAAAAAAGAACAAAAAGGAGTCATTTCTGTCAGCATTATACCCAGCAGCCAAAAAGGCTGGACACAGAGCCACGCTTCTGACAGCTCTCCTTTGAACATGCACCTCAGCACCCGAGGAGGAAACGCAGAAGAAAAGCATCAAGGTGCAGAAACTTCTCCATAGTTTAAGCATAAAGGCACTAATGCTTATGACACGTCCCTTTGGTAACATGGAATTAAAAAGCAATCTTAAACATGTGAAAGATGACAACTCATTTCAGGTAAGTGTGTTCTGAAGTGCATGAAAAGGAACAAGCCAATCATGGCAAATATGCTGATGGTACCAAAACCTTCACGAAAGCATAGTCCTGTACGTATGTGCCTTTAATGCAATGGAGACAGAACTCCTCAGGATAATGCAAATTTCAAGTACAAAGAAGTAAAACAGAAATAGGAGACATCAGTAAATCCTAGGATATCTTGCCTTTTATATGCCAAGGGAATATTATAGCAGACATTTGTTTTAAGCCAGTCACATATTGGCTAAAACCCCAAAGTATGAAATACTGCAGAAAAAAAAGTCCAATAAAAAGCCCTCAGAAAACAAGAAACACATTTTAAAGCAGTTTTACATTGCTTAATAAATTCACACAGCTGTTTTTAGCTAAGACAGAGATCTTTATCACAAGCTAATAATGTTCAGGAGAATATATAACAATTTCAAATTTAATTTTCTCTTTTGAAACTACATATACATAAACAATACACAATACGCTGTTTCAGTTTGCTTGATTTTAAGTGTTACTTTTACATGATTTGTTTATACAGTTCCAGGTGTGGGGTTTTTATATATACATTTATTTATGTATGTATGTAAAACACTAGATATATTACTCTAGATGGTGGTAACACATATATTCTTTAAGTAAATATTTGTATAGAAATATTTATTTTACACACACCTCTATTTAAACAAAAAAGGCACTTGTCCTCTCTGCCGGAGACCTGTGTGAGAAGACCACATGAAAATTCTCAGGGTTTTTTTTTGACAGCATACAACAAAAAGCAGTTGTCCAAAGCAAACAGGACAGATACCCTGACTGCAAAATGAAGACCCTCATTTTAAGTAAATTTTCCTTACCATTCGATTGCCATATGCATCACAGACGTGTTAGACTAAACATAAATCCAAGTAAAATTTCCTTACTAAAGCTCCAGAGAGGAAAATACTTGTGTCCTTGTTGCAGCTATGAACTTCAACTAAATTTCTTGCTGCTATATTTTAACCATCATCTGAGTTTCACTGCTGAGAGCTGCACTGCAACTAATTATAATAAAGTCTGAGTTATACTGCAATATGATTTTTCTTACTAGGACATCTGGAGATCCAAAAGTTACACACACAGCTAAACAATTAATAAATCTGGTTATCAAATAACTATGAAAAAAACAATGAAAAAAACTCAACCCTTCAAATTTACTTCCTGCAACATTCTACCACTTGCTCTCAGCTTGACATTGTGCAGTGGAATGTGTCAGGCCATTCAAAATCTGGACTTGCAGGGGAATCCTGTAAAATTAAGCCTCTGGTGAATTTTTGGATTTTTATTTTCTCCTTTTTTTTTTTCCCCCTCCTCCCCCCTATATGTATGTACATAGCCCTATACTACCAAAACTAAAATCAGGCCATTTCAAAGTTAAGACACAGAAAAAGAAATTCTCCCCAAAGTAGAGTTTACAATGTATATTAATCACATCTAAGGAAAGAAAAACTTAAATCATTTACAGTCTTAAATTTTAGGACTGAAACCAAGACTGCTCTAGCATTCTGAAAAAAAAAGTCCCTGTATGCACTGGTGGTTACTGGCAAAGCTAGGAAACAATTCCAAGTTAAACAATGAAACACCAAAACGCAATATGCATTAATTTCTCCAACTTGATCCAAGACAGATGGTATGGAAAGCCTGCAAGATTGGTTTGTTTTTTGTGGGTTTTTTTCACTTATTTGTGTTTGGGTGTTTTGGGTTTATTTTTTTGTTTGTTTGGTTTGTTGTGGATTTGTTGTGGGGGTTTTGTTTGTTTATGGGTTTTTCATTGGTTTATTACTGCTGATAATAGTACAAAATATTGATTACTCACATAGAAGTCACTCTCCTCCATGTGATTTACACTCTTCTCAACCTCTAAGATCTAAATACAGTCTCTTGAATGCCTGCAAAGCTACTTAAGAATAAAAGCCTGACCAATACATGAGGAGGAGGCTTTTGAAATCATGATGATCCTGCTGACATGCTAAATCCATCTAACTTCTTTTTAGGTGTGCCACTTCAGGATTTTTTTGCTAGGCACCCAACAACAGCAACAAATTTTACTGTAAGAAGACATGCTAGATTTCAAGTAATTTCTAAAAGTAAACTTACTGCTTATAGAACTGCTGGAAATAAGACTTGAGAAGAGTTTTATTTAAAAAAAAAATTCAGTACTTGCTTTGGTTTTTTTTCATCTTGCTTTTCTTGAATTCTGCATCAACTGTACCAAAGGAAGAGCAAATTATAAATTATGTCCTTTTTGACCACTATTTTGTTAAAGCCATTGTTACTTGTTCTTTTTGTCTTGCCCTACTACCCTGAATGTTATTGAATTTTTTATACCTCAAGTTTGTGTAAGCCACTCACAAGTAAGGCTCTGGTGAAAGCTGGTAGCCTGAGTGATAACCTAGCTTCTGGCAGAAGGAAGGCTTTTTCAAATTGAAAAGGTATTCAGAATAAATCATATGGGATGTTCACTACTGAAAGTTTATCCTCCAAAGAATTTCTTCACATTAGTCCAAATAAGAAAAATTATGCAACTAACACAGCCTCTCAAAAGCAATGAAAATCTCTTCATCTTCTGACTAAAAAAAAAAAAAAAAGGAAGTGTGACTATCCAAGAAACTTGGAAAGCAGGGCCAGAGAATTGTCCTGGCAGGGCTACTCTGCCTTCATGCTGCTTCCTGCTTGGAGGATTACCACTGGAACTGCTGGCAAAGTGAGCTCCTCCATGCAAGAGATGCCAGTGTCTGTTGCTCAAGGTGGGGACAGCAGAGCAAACCTTCACTGCCAGCCTCCTCAGCATCCACTCCTTCCCCACATCTCACAGTAAGATGCATCCATCAGCTGTAACTAGCATTCAAACATACAATTTAATGAGACACATCAGCATATAACTCATTTCAGTGGGACAGAAAACTTCGCTGAGCAGCAGTGCATTTGATGTTTGAAAATCAGCTCCTCAAGACAAAAGAAACCAACTTTTGGCTGCAAAACTTGGGCTGTGGGGGAAAGAACCCAACCAAGCAAAATCACCCTGATATACTGAGGTGAGACAGGCAATGCAAACGGTTTCTGAAAACACTAAGGCTCCACCTTTAGATGATGGGAACATGAAAAACAAAAGGCAGAAATATTACTGCCCTGTCTGTTTCCCCCCTTCCCTAAACATCCTCAGGCAGGATAAGATGTATTATGTAAAGGCCATCACGAATCAGGCTGGTCACCAGAACCAGAAAGATCTGATGGCTTCCCACCCAAAATCACCATTTAAGACACATTTTATCAATCACCAAACATCAGCAGCATACTCAAGCCTGTTTCTGCAGGTGGAAGGCAGGAATAACAACACACATAGAAGCAGAAAGTGAGACTTAATGTGCAGCCAGTGACCTTTGATGAGAAACGTTCTGGTGTCAAATGAACTGGTGACGTCAAGGGTTCACATCACTCTGATTCAAAAATGCACTGTTTGCATACTTATTGCCTGTTTAATAGACAAATTTTAGGGGAAAACCTTCCCCTCATAAATACACCATTTTTATTCAACCCGTTTTTAAAAGCCCAACAGGTTCAATGAAACAATGAAGAAGCTACAGAAGGATCTGAGCTCTGCACACAGCCATCCATCATGCCTTTCTTGAAACTAACAGCTTTATACATTCCTCTCCGGCCACCTATTAGAAGGCATCAGATATCTTAAAATTATGCAACCTACCAAAGGAAGGTCCTAGATTTACAGCACATGTCCCTGAGTGGCTCTTCCAGAGACTGAATGGTCTGGAAGCATTTCATGCCTCTAGCTAGTGTTCAGTTACAGCCCGTACCGCTAATCCACAGAAAGGTTTGATTTTCCAGGGAGCACAAGGATGTTTTCTCTGTCTTCCAAGCTGCCAGGCATAAATGACAACTTAGCATAATTACAGCAGCCAAAATATGTTTACATATGGTGAGAGTATAGCATTTTCATAACTTAAATAATAACAAGAGCACATTGTGGTAACAATTT
The DNA here is from genome assembly GCA_035221455.1 of Xenops minutus. Classification (NCBI taxonomy): domain Eukaryota; kingdom Metazoa; phylum Chordata; class Aves; order Passeriformes; family Furnariidae; genus Xenops; species Xenops minutus. The sequence continues at coordinate 21,489,874 of JAWWEE010000122.1, read as the reverse complement.
TGAATGAAAGAATTTGCACTGACACAGCTACAAAAAATACTAAGACCTATCCTCTACCAGAATTTGATACTGAAATTATTTTAATATGCATAAATTTTCACTTTGAAGTTTTATGTCACTCACATAAAGTAATTCAAGCTAACCTGGTAAACCCCTATTACTTTCAGTAGGAGTCTTGCAATTGGTTACAGTGAGAAATGAATCCCGCACAAGAAAGGCCCGCAAAATAGTTGGAGACGCCTTTTTTACTTTTGCTTCCAGCTTTCCAATATGATTGTCCTTAAACCTAGCTGAGCACTAACTGGAGAGAGATGTAATAGCTTTTTGTATACCACAGTATTCTGATCTCTGTACAATATGCTACCAGTCATCAACTCAACAGCCATATGAGCACGAGAACTGAAGGGGGAGATAAGCATCTTCCACAACCTCTTCTTAAACAAAAAGGAATGAGATACTAACAAAGTTACTATCTAGAAGTTCAACAGGACCAATATTTCACTTTCTGTACAATACAGCCTCTCTCAGCAGAGGGAACTTATATAGTCATGACCAAAACTGGCAAATGAATAAAGTTGGAAATCTTGGAAGTAAAACATTTCTCAGAAACATTCCCATTTATAAATGAGGTTAGGGAGACAGCAGACTATGTGGCTTTCTAGGTTTTCCTCTTCTCCAATCTATGTAAGAATACCTGTGACCTGTCGGGGCATTTAGGTTAAATAAAGACGCTGAAATTCCTTCTTACAACATGCATATTGCCCAGAGCATGAACTGAAACACCATTCATGGTTTAAACTGGAGTTCAGACCTTTGCCACAAGAAAGCTCATATAGCTGGCAGTCTCTGTTCCAAGGGAAGGATTTGAGGGAGTAAGTCACTATAGAGTGCATGAGTCTGGGCACCTTCCATGAGACTGTGATGCCAAACTGCACATTTCTGCAGAGAATTCTAGCTGATGTTATGTAAAGTTTGGGCCAGATATTAGCAAGATACTTGAGCAACAACACATCCTTACAGATCTGATTTTAACCAATTCACAGGCATGCTGCTGCACACATTCATAAAGACTGGGAAATAGTAGCATCCAAACCAGTATTTGTGGGAGGGAAGGGGAAAAGTCAGCATCTTGCAAGTGTTTCCAAATAAACAGACAAACAGTGAATGGACTGGAGGATTGCAGATATGGGTTCTTCGGAACTCCTACTGGGATGTTCACTGACTGGAGGAGCAGCAGTAACAGGGTCAGTCCTACCTCCCTTGTCTGCATGAGCATGCAAGATTGCACTATTACTGTCAGCATGCAAAGTCATTTATGCAGCAATGAATGAATATTTGTTAGCCCAACCAAGAGTTACCGGACAACTGCACCTTGAGTCAGAGTTGCAAAAATAATTCCCATCTCACATTAGGCCCAGTCACCTGGTAACTTCAAGGTCTCCATGCCAGGTGTTTGTCCAGCTAGCTCCCAGATGTGGTTGGAATTCCCAGGAGACCATCTTTCCCAAGGGGACAGGCCCTTCTTTCGCAGAAGCCAAGAGCCCTCCCACTCTCAGTGCCTCCTGGTATTTTGCTACCCCAGGGCACCCGGAGGACCTATCCCTCATTTATAGGAGCTTCTTAGCAACATGAATTTCACTAAGTATTTAATTACCTCTAAAGTGCTTCTCTCATTAACTAAACAGAGATGTGCCAAGGGAGAGACCAGCACTTCCAGCACTATATTTTGTAGCAATTACTCATACTGAAGAGAATACTAAGTCAACTGCTGAAGAAGTTACATTTCATGTCCTTCAGATGCCCAAGCAAACCAAGTTCACTTCTACAGTCCACTCTATGTAACTGGAATGAGGAAGCTCAAGCCTTTGAGAATTGAAAACATATAAAATGCAAATGACAGCAGCACAAGATGCGTACCAGTGAAGGAAGATTTTCTTTCATGTTCTTATTAAATAGAGGTGAAAAAAACCCAACAACATAACTTTTGTGAATAAATAAAGCTTAAAGCAGAACATGATCTTTCTTTCTTTCTTCTTCCAGACTAGTGCAAGATAATAAAGCCAATAAAAAATAAGAGATACCAACCAGACACATGAAAATCCTGGTGCAGCTGAAAGTCTGCATTCAAATGTCAATGTGTATAGTGATTAACCTGCCTGAGGTTGCGCCAGACCTCCCTGCTTCTCTGTTACTGACACATGCACTTCCTAAACACTAACCACAGTGCTCATGAACACAAAATAGCTGTCATTCCTCCCCCTGTTACAGAGAAGACACAAGCAGGCTGGTTTTCATCATCCTGAGGAGTTGAAGACTGATGTAGCAATTCCACAGCAGAAGAGGCAGGTTGGAACAACAGTGATCAAGTACAATCCATTAAAAAACAATATAGTTTGTCACATCCAAAGACGTCAGTCTGCAAATTACAGATCAAAGAAGAGAGGGCGACACAGACCCTGCATGTAAAAGGGTGCACCAGAAGATAAAGAAAACTAAGGTATTGGAGGAAGTAGATACTTGTTAAGAATTACTAGTTAGATATGCATATGCTGTGCAGTATCTCCATTTATATCACCTAATCTAACACAAGCAACCAACAAATGACAGTTAATTTCTCAGCACAGGTAAGGAAACTCTTATGTCCCTGGGGCAGGATTACACAAACCTCACCAAGACAAAACACGAATGTGCTCTAACTTCCAATTTAAATCATTAAATATGACACTTCAATAACAGAATGCCCTGCAGTTACAAGTAGTTCTCCTGAAAACCAAATTTTTAGGAAACACATATCCCTAACACTAACTGAAAAGCTGATGGTATTACCCACCAAAAATGAAAGAAGTCTATTTGTCTGCTCTTTTAGCATAGCATGTGAACAGAAAAGCAGTGGCTGTAGCACGGGGGCTGGGGGTGGCTCATGGGGAACAGCAGGACTGAGGCAATACATACTTAAGTCAGTGCTCAAGGTGGTACCTTGAGGTTATTGGAGATGGGACTGAGGAGCCCTCAAACTGTAAATCCAAAACCTGTAATGCCGGAGGAAACACTCCAAGACTGGAAAGGAATTTTGAGACACATTGTAAATCACATAAACACACACCATTGCAAAGGCAACTCCAGGCAAGCTCCTCTAATTTTCTGGGACACATTACATGAATAAATTAGTACTAATCACAGAAGTCACCAATGCTGTCCCCCAATGAAAAACATTTGCATTTATTTTTCCAACTAATGTGAACTTTTCTGGTTGATGGAACGATTTAGTTCTGCATAATTAAATATTTCTAAATACTATTTTCAATTTTTAAATAACATTCAATTAAGACATTTTTGTACAGTGGCCCAAAAAGTCTAATCTTGGTCACATACTGTTTCTCCTATATGTACCATCTAGAAGTAAAAATAAAATCAACTTCACTTAACTTAGTGCTGCTACAGACAGTAGGGTGATAAGGAACAGGAATGAAACAGCTCACAGCCACTTTACTACAGACAGACATTATGTAGGAAGTAAGAGCTTTGTTTTCAGAGCTGTGACTTAAATTTGGTTTAAAATCCAAACAAACTAAAAAACCAACAACAGCAAGAAAACGCAAACAAACCATGAGTCTGATTTAAAAAGAAACAGAAGAGCAAGTGATAGAGAAACGCCTCCAAAATGGACATGGGCACCCCAGAGCCTACGTGTGGAACAGTGTGCTCCAACCGTGGTGTGTTCTACCCAGCGAGGGTCTAAACTTTCATCTAGCACTCAAAGGAGATGAATGCAAGTTATTTAGAACCATGGCACATCGAGCCAGCACGTCACTTTAGCATGCTGCCTATAGATTATGTTACAGCTGTGCTTTATAATGAACCTTGGCTTCATCTCCAGTTCTCTGGTGAAACAGAGCTGAATGCCACAGCCTTAGGGTCTTGAGAATTACAGGAGATAGTTAATGCTTGTGCCAAATCCAGACATGCAGAAGTATCCCAAAGGCAGTGAAAAATGCCACAGGTTCTTGGAAAAGGGTCTCACATTGAATACAGATAAAAAAGCTGAGTTTGCAACTGAATTTAACTATGATTTATGATATCCTCATCCAGTTCACAGCTCCAGTCTTCACTATTTTCAAAGTGTGAACAAAGGTCTTATTTTAATGCAGAAATTAGAAAAGCATTCAAAAGTATCCACCTGAAGTACACTTAGCAAAACTGTAGGGCTTGGGTACTTTCCCAGGGCCAGCCTCAGCCAGCAGTGCAAGAAAATGCAAGAGGTCAGAAGAGGCAGGGCAGGGAGAGTGTCAGTGTGGGAGGGCTGAGACTCCCACACCCGCAGCATGCACGTGGAGTGACGCACAGAAACGCAGGTCAGGCAGGAGGAGGGACAGGCTGTACCATAGCAGTGGCATTACCTGCATGCATACTTCATGTTAAAGGGCAATGTAAAAACAGAACAAAGCACTGAAACATTGCAGACCACTGCTGCTTCATGCGGTAGGTAACAAACACTGTGCTTTCATCAGGCATGTGGAATGTAACAGACAAGACGAGAAAAGGAGACCTTTGCCACTCCTTTGTGTTATTTGACAGTGAAATTCATCCCTCCTTTTTTGAGTACTCAGGGAGGGAAGGGGCTTGAAAACACACAAACCAGGTTGGTTTTCACTGCAAATTCAAGCAAAATTTAGCAATCACCACTATTTTGCGGTGCTGTCAGTTAGAAGGGTCAGACCATAGCAAACCATTGCATGTATGAAGCTGCCCTACAGGACACAGCCTGAGCCACACCTTCCCCAGAAGGTGCCAGCAGGAATATTGCATTTTTTCCGAGTAAGTTTCCAGTCCTGGATCAGGAGTTGTGGTGGATGCTTGTAGAAACTGAATCTACCCCAAGCTGAACAGCAGTTTTCAGCTTTAATACATAAGCGTATACTGCTCCTGAAGATTTTGGTAATAGGGCTGTGCTGAAAATGTTTTAAAGGCATGACCCCTGCAGGTATTTGTTATCACCTCTGTTTCAGGGCTGGTACGCATCAATAAAAACCTGGGCCTTGCCTGACAGCTTTCCAGTGCCCGCTGGCAGCAGGTCAGATCGTACTTTGAACAAAAAACTTAGTGTTGCAACACCTCTCGCCTCTTCATTCTGCAGAACTAAAATAAAACATGTAAAGAGACATGCATATACACATTTTTTGTCTACACGAAAAACTAATAAACATAAAAGCCTATTTATGTCAACATGACTGTTTAATCCTTGCAATAACTTACAAATCAGCTTTTCAAGAACTGCAAGACATTCCTGACTAAAGAAAATAGCATCCTAAATCAAGTTTCAAAATTCATTAATAACTCAAAATATTTTCTACAAAGCACCAAGGTAAATTGGTGAACTGCCGATGTGGAATTGCTCATTGAAAGACATCATATCAACCTCCCCACAAGAGTGTGACTATTCCTGGTCCTTTCATATTCTTTTTTTTATTTTTTTTTTTTTTTTTAGTCTGGCTCAAATAATCTATGGGTTTTCTTTTATTTTCTTTTCCTGAGGCAAAAATATTTGAGTTCTGAGGAGAGCTCTAAGACTTAGAAGAACTGGAGAAGAGAGACAAATTACATTTTTAGCAGCATTCAAAACTAGCAGTGAAATGGAAGAGCAAGGCACATTTGGAAGGAAAATACCACCTCTCATTTCAGCTTTGCTTTAAAGGAAGAAAGAAAAAAAGATAGTGGAAAAGTTGTAGAAGGTAAATTCATTATTACAATTGCTTAAAGAAGGTGACCACTCCAGACCATGCATATGAATCCCAATACCTGAATGTTCAAGCATTAAAAAGTCAGGACCTGTTTAGATATTAAGACACAATGGACAGTACTGACTGGAATCAGGCATTTGCCCACAAACAACACAAAATTTGTCATGCTCCCTGAAAAAAAATAAAATATTCACTCAAGAGCCAAATCAGCTCTATGCCCTACTCCTCATTTGTCCCTAGGTATCCAAAGCCAAAACACATTAGCAAAAGCAAGGAAAATTCTCTAGAAAAATCAAGGTTCCATGTATCACTTATGAAAATATTCATTTACTAGTATCAAACCACATTTTATTTTAATATGTGGAAGAAACAGAATTGTCTAAGCTTTTTTTTTTCCTAAGCAGTAATTCTTTGTAGGCAGAATTCTGTTTGACCAGAAAATTTATGAAACTCTGCTAAGATATAAAGGAAACATCAATAGGATTGCAACAAATACACAAAATGAAGCATTTAAAATTAAAAGTGGGTTTAGATTAGATATTGGGAAGAAATTCTTCACTGTGACAGTGGTGAGACACTGGAACAGATTGTCCAAAGAAATTGGGGTGCTCAATTCCTTGAAGTGTTCAAAACCAGGTGTGATGGAACCCTAAGCAAACTGGTCTAGTGGAAGGCGTCCCTGCTCATGGCAGGGGGGTTGAAACCAGATGATCTTTAAGGTTCCTTTCAACGCAACTCATACTGTGATTCTATGATTTCTTTTTCAAGTTTCCCTTCAGATTAGAAAAATTCCCTTCCACAAGTTTGCACATTCCAAATTTGCTGCAGCATGCAAATCTAGAGTGTCCCAGAAAGTACCCCAGGAAGCCCAGGGACGAGGCAGCATGCCGTGGAGATTCGTAACGCAGCTGAGAGGGAAAGCATGAGCTCTGTACTCAGAGACAATATACAGGAAATGCTCGAGTAAATTACTGGTCCGGTGAGCCAAAGGGGGAAAGTTCAGGGGGTATTAACATTTTTCTATCTGATGAAAAACAGACTACAAAAGGTATGAGAAACAGATTTGTCGCTATACAGCTTTCCACACATATCCAGCTGCCAGAAATGCTAAATGGCACAATTGAAAAAGGAGGCATCACGCCAACTGTCATATTCCTGCATATCAAAAGTGAAACAAATAAAGAAAGGAAAAGATATTAAGGTTAGAGTTTCTCTTAAGGGGAGCATACAAATTCGATTTTTTCCCCACAATGTGTTAGTTAAAAATCCAACAGCTACTTTAATTTACAATATAGAGCCCTTTCTTGCACTGAAATCCAGTATCAAAGTAAATGAGTTAGACATGCAGATGGCAAGTTAAATTTATGTGCCTGTGATAACTGTGTAGTACTGTGCTTACATATTTCTGCTCTCAGTTACTCATTTTAAACAACAGCATATAGAGACAGAAGGTACATACCCTAGGCATCATTCTTTCTCCTCTGCAAAAAGAGAAGTCATGAGTTTACAAACATTACCACTCCCCACAGTTTACAATGACAGCCTAGATATGTATTTCCACACCTACTTCCAGTATTTTTGTTTTAGTGCCTTTTAAAAATATCACAAATTTATAAATCAAACAATATATTTCCTACATACCTTCAAGAAAGGTTTAGGTTAATATTATTCACATATCTACATATTCCAACATTTCCTCAGGATCTTGACTACCATGTCCCATCCCCTACTCCAAAAATTTCCCGCCCATGACATACTTGTTGAAACAGCAGCAAACCCAACAAGCAAAGAAGTTTTGTGGAGTAATACAGATTTTTCACTGGCTAAGGTTTTGTCTCCCCTGATCAGAGGAAAACAGTGATGCTGATCCAGAAGAGACCAACAACGTATTTAAGTGTCTAAAGGGGGGAATACCAAGAAGACAGAGCCAGGCTCTTCCCAGTAGTGCCAACTAATAGGACAGGACGCCACAGGCAGAAATTGATGGACAGGAAGTTCCACCTGAATATGAGGAAGAACTTCTTTACTGTGCAGGTGACCGAGCACTGGAACAGATTACCCAGAGAGGTTGTGGAGTCTCCCTCACTGGGAATATTCAAGAACTGTCCAGATCCAATCCTTTGCAATGTGCTCTAGGATGTCCCCATTTGAGCAGGGAGGTTGAACTAGATGACTCACTGTGATCCCTTCCAACCTGATCCACTCTGTGACTCCGTGAATTCTTGAAAGACAAAGGAAACTCAAAAAATTCTTCATTAAAGAGCCTACTCCACATAGCACGGAAGTTTGGATTCAGCATACTTATGATGGGTGAATTGCAGAAATAAGTGTATCTGTTCATGGTTTTCATCTGGATATACTGCAGGCAGAAGAGACTCATCACCCACTGCTTTCCATACACCACTGTCAACCTCATTATTTCACTACTGCACCAAACAGGGCACTGGGCAGCTTGTTCACATCTGCATGTTCAGTAATTGGAGAAAATAAATTAGCAGTTCAGTTCTGATTTTAAAGCATGGAGAGACTTTGTTCAGCTTTTCTGACAAGTCACGTCCAAGAAATTCACGTGGCCAATGTTCCCAGCTGCCCACTCCTCCCCACACTGCCAAAGGTGACCCCATGACATGATGAGTGACATGCTGTCTCCTTGCCTGCAGTACCCACATCCCAGCGTTCAATATAGTCCTGAGCAGAAAATTCCCATGCACCTCCACCAACCTTTAATGTTCTGGGCCCACTGCAACTTGCAATGACTTGTAAAATCTAATAGAAATATACTTCCCACAGAGTGCAATCTGTCAGAGGACAATTCATGTACGACTTCGCTGAACAAGTTTCAGGGCACCAGGGGCTTTCTGGCAGGAAGGAAGAATTATTCAATTATTCCACAGACTACCACCACCACCTCTTTTGCTTTGTCTATGCTGCCACCAGAAGCTGGAGCCACCATTATTAATCAGCCGCTTTGCCCTACTTATTTTTCTAACACTGTCAAATTCTACCACACATGCCACGTATTGTTTATTTCTGATGATCCCCAGCAAGCCAGCTGCTCTGTAATTCACTTTCCTCTACCACATATACATGAAACTGCATACACCATGCCCCAGTAAAGCAGCTTTTAGGCAGTCAACAACACACTGGTCACTATGTAATTGATTTAAATACTTGGATTTGATGCACCATTTTCAGAAATTTGGAGATTTGACATGTTGTCTGTTTAATTACACACACAATCCAGATTATAAGAGATCTGCAAAAATTTGTTTCGGGAATTAAGAAAAAAACCCCAAACATGAGAAAAATATTTGGCACAGCTCTGTGCCCAAAAGTCCTGAAATATTTACAATGCTACTTGACCAGCTAGCACTGCCACCCTCACACATTCAAAAACCATGAGTCAGGCCCTAGAAATAAGGAGTGTTTTCTAATCTCACAATTTTAATGCCAAGATACACTCTGAGGTTTTGCTGGGTTTTCTGGCTTACTTTTCCTGAGTCTTCAATGCAACACTGAAGGATTACTTTGTTGGTTTAAATCGAATTCACATTGTGATACAAGCACATCAATGCAAAGGATTGGGAGTTTAAAAGAAAGCCCCCTGCAACACTCCCCTCCCAAAAGTTCACAGTTAACTGTGACACAACACCAGCAAGAGTAACTCTGAGCTCCTCCATAACCTTGACTGAAGCAATCTTGGAAGGCCTGCTTTAGGAATATCACTCCAGCACGCAGGAAGACAGAAAAAGAGGTTGAAGAGAGCTATGGGTGGTCCTGAGTAATGTCCAGAGGGGGTTACTGGTGCAGATCTCAAATGAGTTCCTCCTCCTTATGGGATGATTGGCAAAACAAACTCTGCTCTGGTGTGCTGCAGTGTGGCCCCTCTGATTACTTAGATTTTGGCTTCATTTTAGTTCAAGCCTTTCAACAACAACTCAACCTTTACTCTTTCCAGTGTGAAGAAAAGGAATAAGAGGATGGCCAAACTGGTATCTTAAGAGTCATTTTTAACCAACACTTGGTTTTTAGATTCCATTGCTGAACAAAAATCAACCCCATGAAGTTTCTACTTTGTAAAGACAGTTTAACACTATCACATGTAACAGCTCATGGTCAAAGGAAACCTAAACCCTCTGTGCTCTCATGAATCAGAATAGCCCAAAGCAGCCGAAGGAAGAAAGCCTTGGACCTGGGAGAGCAGCAGGGATCTTCTGGTAGGCTCCAAAAGACAGCCCCACACACAGGGCAGCTGAAATACATAGTTGAGTCTACATGCCCAGGGTGGTCAGGCATCTCTCAGAAGACTGAAAGCCAAAAACCACCTGTAGACCTTTTTTGCCACTTCACACACAACACCAGCTACAGAACTTTCACTCAAGCAGCCAGTAGTGCCTTTTGGGCTGGAAACATAAAGCACGCATGTGCTGCTGACAATGCCTACACTTGTTCAGGAATCCAGTAGTACCCAAGTGCTCATAAAAGAGCATAAAAGAACAGCTTATTTCTTGATGCTGAAGCATTTCCTGCAACTGTACCAATAAAGCCAACACTGTCATACAGCCTTGCTTTTCCGATTAAACAGAGAGGCAATGCCTGGCACAATAAACCCAGGACACATTACACTCTGGCAAGAACTGGCACAGTAAGGAAAAATGGGAAGAAAAAAAGGTGGTTACAGAGTTACAATGCAGTACTAAAGCAATTTAAACCAGAGGCAAGCTATCCCTGGAACTACTTACACCATTTGCTACAGAGAGTCCAAAATTCCTACCATTTGTCACTTAGAGCTCTCCGAAAAACATACTATATATTTAATAGTTTAAGTTTTTCAGGTTGGGGATTTTTTTTTTTATACCTAGTTCTTATTATTCCCTTTATTCATATCCCATTATATTATTTTTGAATCCTAAATCATGTTAATAATAATTGCTCCTGAACTACACTTCTCTTAAATGATCACTAACAGCAAAAACTTCTGCCAGACTTAGTTCAGCAGTAAGAGAGAGGTCCTCAGGCTATGAAAAGGGCTAAAACTTGAAGGCAGTACAAATGGTCTTGTTGCAAAACTACCTTCCTCATTCTGCCAAAAAAAAAAAACAGGCTACAAACTGAAGGACTCAAACTTATTTGGCAGAAACTCAAAAAAATGGCACTAGAAAACCAACTCTGATTCAATCTGAGCTATCTTAAATGCCGAAGTGAGGTATTTCCTAATTTGTAATGCCCATTGTTATGCACTATGTTTCCTAGAATTGATACTAATATTACATAAATACCATTGCATTTAAACTATTTGCATGCTGCCCTTCTCAAGCATAGGCTTCTCCTGAAGCACAGCAGTCACCCATTTCACAAAGCTCACGTTTATCCCCCTACTCTGGGTAATACTTTTGTTCATTCCCTCTTGTGAAGCCTCAACTTTCACCCATATTCAGCCTCCTTCTAAGTCATACAGGAGTTTTTTTCAAGGGAGTGAGTCCACGCTGCAGGACAGAGGCTTACTTATTCTAGGTAATCCTCATCAGGCCAAAGCAGGACAAGAGAATCTTTACAAAACCTCTTTTTGTACCCAGAGAATACATTTCTTACTAAAAAAAGCAACAGAAGTCGGAAAGTCGGAATGGGAGAATTACTAAACTAATCAAACAGGCATAGATTAGGATATGCAATTAAAAAGAAAGTACACAGTTGTGACAGAGGAGGCATTCAGAGTTACCAGAAGCACTGGAGGGACTCCATCCTGTTGATGAGGTCAGGAACCAGTTGACGTCAATGGCTACAGCATCCAAAATTGTGTACTTACACCCATGTGTCTCCATCACTGTGCCAAAAGCATGCCTTGCATTTGCAAGGAGGAAGCAAGGGGAGAACACCCCAGCAGTTTAGCCTTCTGCAACAGTAGGAGGTTACAAAGTAAAGCATCAACACCAAATGGTTTCTCTTAAATCCTTCTTTTGATTGCTGTAATCAGAATTTCCTGTGAGCAATTTTCAGTTATTTCATCCCACCCCATTCAGGACAGAGTTATAAAATGATCTGGGCTGTCAACTGCAACAGCTGCAGTTTTCATCAGGTCAGGTATCAAAACAAATTAATGTAATTTGAAGTTTAAATAATCAGCAGTTTCTACATTTTAAAGTTCAAGTGTAGATGTGTCAATGCAAGAAAATACTCTCACGCAGCAGCTATTCAACTGGCCAGAGAGTATCACATTTCCTCTGACATAAGAGGGATGGTGATACCTTTTATTCAGAGAGATATTGGAAGAAATCAAGCCTTCAAGCTTTAAGTGCATACCTCAAGGAAACCATCTTTTGGTTTTCACATTGAAAATTAATTGGATTTCTAGACAGATACACAAAATTTATTCTTTCAGTCAAAAAAACTAGTTATTTTCTTCATAAGCTTAATTATTTTAATCAGTGATTCAGGAGCAATGGTTTTACAGAGTTGCACACAAAAAAAGGACCTGCTCTGAGGTACTAATCTGTAGCTTAAGAGTGCAGTAATTGCAGATTGCAAAGAAAGAGAAGGGGATAGAGCATCTCTACAGCATTTCCAGACCAGGGAGTAGAAAAGCCATGACATACCTAATACACAAAGACTCCTTATCTCCAAATGTTACTACAGCACTTTATGTTAGCCCTATAGTTTTAGTGATGAAGATTGACTGGCCAGTCAAAGATCTGTTTCTACTTGAGCTCTCAGGATGTCATACAAACATCTCTGCTAGTCAGTTCTCTTGTGGCTGTCAATCAATGGCTAATGCATCCTTGAGAGAAAGTAGAAAGTTGCCTGGGAAAGGTCAGTTGTCTCCTCCAGAGTGTCATTGCTTCTTTCACTCTGGTAACAGTCTGAAGACCCAAAACTGCAGGGTGCTGAGCACTGATGAACATCAACACAGGCTGAACCTTAAGCAAGAGGCATCTTACAGAAACAAATTGTATGCCTAAAAATACACTTCTGCTCAAGTGTTTTTGCAGTGCAAAGGCTTGGGTTCTTAGTATTTATAGGATTACACACGATCTGCACAATATCAAACTAATTTAACTTACAAACTGAATATGCTCTCAAAGGAGATTCATGTAAACCCCATGTATAATGACTTTTGCTTCTAGATAGTTATCAAAATAAAACTGCTGGAACATGGAGAGAATAGACTGTATTTGTAGCTGACAAAAGCTGTAATGTAATAACCATTAAGTTTTCACAATTTAGTACACTGACAGACATGTCCTAGCAAATCTGGCTTCACCACTTCTAGCCCGTACTGTCCTCGGGTAACTGACCCAACTAGTGCGCCAGCAGCTTCAGCCTCCACCACCAAGCCTGGGCTGTGTGAGGCTCTGCTGCAACAGTCCCACCCACCATCCCTGCTTAGGGCACTGATGGAGAAAGAGATCCGTCTGTGCAGCTGGCTTTAAGCTCCATCATAAAGATGCAAGCATATGTTTCTTCTGACAACCTTCTTCAGGCAGTGACTACCACTGTCTAAAGCTTTACAAGCCTTCAATTTCCCTATTGGTCCAATAAAAGCAAGCTCAACCCAACTTGCCCAAGCTCTCTGGCTTGTAGATCTCCACTGGGTTTGGTGGATTTTTTTGCTTTTCTTTGGTTTTTGTGCCTCCTTTTAAAGGCATTAGGTAAAGAAAATTAGAACAGCACAGAAGGTATTGCTTAGATATACAAGAAGCATATTAAAAAGAAAAAACTTTAATAGCAGATGTACTATAAACTTTGAGATTGAGCTGCTCTGCCTGGCCAAAGGAGCATTTGCACAGCAAAGCTGCTTTTTTTTGTTCTTTAAGGGTACTGTACTGAACAAAATGTTCTGTAGATAGAGTTTCTACCTGGGTGATACAATCTTTTTTAATAACAAAAATACATTTTTATTTAAGTCTGCATTTTTTATCTCTACAGCATTTTGCCTTTGCTCTACAGAATTCCTTTCTAAAAATCTCAAATGCTATTGCTACCAATACATCATCACAGTTAAAAGAGACATTTTGATCATTTTCTCCACAGCCTGAAAAAAATTGGGGTATAACTAAAGATGATCCAATTACATTCATAAATACAAAAGCTTAACAAACCAGGAGTTTCACCCTTCTGAAATTGATACAGTCTACATTAATCCAGGCTTAGGATCTAAATCACTAGTCAGACCTTCAAAAGAACTATGAAAAAGTTAGCACAAAATAACAGCTTCTGTTGCCTTCCCATGCTACGTACTTCACATTGTTCTATTACTTGTTAGGGAAAAAACTAGATTCTGTGTTAGGTCATTTCTTAATATAGACCAGGATAAGTCAAACATCTTTCATATCCAGTTAACATGCAAACCATTTGACCTTTCCAGCAGGACTACTAAAGACCTGGCAAGATCCAGTTTTTAGACTATGGGACTTCACACAAGGCATTACATTTCACTTTAGGGCTTTGCTACAGCCACAGTTGACAGCAATTGCAAGAATTCACACGTTCAAATAGTTTCAACTATCTCTTGCTTTTACCTTTACTAAGCTTAACTGTTTACACTGAAGTTTCCATTGAAAGACTAATTCAGAAGGAGAAAGAAACTGTAATTCTAATCCATAGTGGAAAAAATATTATTGACTATTCTACTTGAAATTTTTTGGCCTACAAGTCTCTGTGCTTTGTAGCTGCTTAGTCAGTAGTTTGGGTGTAAAATAGTTTATTCCATTGGTGCAGACCTTACTAATCTGCTTTGAGCATTTGCATCATGATACAGCTATCAACTTAGAGTTACTTTGTCCCCCTGCTACGTCTCTAATTGGGACAGCATGCCCAAAAGACTATGTGAAACTGCTCTGCTGTCTTCAAGTGACAAAAGATGAAAAGCTTCTGTGTGAAGGACACCACCCCATTAAGTGACAGTGTTGAAAGGTGAGTGATGAATGAAGCAGATAAAAGGGAAAAGAGGGAGGGAACTCATGTCAGCTCTTCTAAGAAAAAAATAGTACCTCTCTCTGCAAATTCAGCTTGGGGACCTTGTAGAGTAAGGGAACCTAAAGAGGTATTTCTGTCATATTTTCACTACTGTTACTGCCCTGAAGACTCAAGTTATTCAAAGACTTCTGTAACACTGGCCTTAGCAGTGGCTTCCTTTTCTTCTGTCTCTATTCTTATAACATCCATCTCTACAAGTAAACATACTTGATGGAACAATAGGCTGAGGTCAACTGTATGAAGTTCAACAAGGCCAAGTGCTGAATCCTACACTTGGGTCACAACCACCCCATGCAGGGCTCCAGGCTGGGGGCAGAGTGGCTGGAAATCTGCCCAGCAGAAAAGGACATGGGGGTGCTGGTCAACAGCAGCTGAACACGAGCCAACACCATGCCCAGGTGGCCAAGAAGGCCAATGGCACCCTGGCCTGTATCAAAAATAGCATGGCCAGGGATCATCCCCCTATACTCATCATTGGTGAGGCCACACTTTGAATCCTGTGTTCAGTTTTGGGCCCCTCACTACATGAAAGACATTGAGGTGGTGGAGCATGTCCAGAGAAGGGCAAAGCTGCTGCGGAAGGGATTGCAGCACAAGTCTCACGAGTAGCAGCTGAGGAACTAGGGTTGTTTAGCCTGGAGAAACCACAGCTCAGGGAGACCTTATTGCTCTCTACAGCTACCTGAAAGAAGGTTGTAATGACATGAGGGTCAGCTTCTTTTCCCAATGAAGAAGCTATAGGACACGAGGAAATGAGATTAAGTGGTGCCAGGAGAGGTTTAGTCTGGATATTATGAGAAATTTCTTCACCAAAGGGGTTATTTAAAATTGAAACAGGCTGCTTGGGAAAGTGGTTTAGTCACCATTCCTGGAGATATTTAAAAGACATTTACATGTGGCACTTAAGAACATGGTTCAGTGGTGGACTTGGCAGTGGTGGGTTAACAGTTGGACTTGATGATCTTAAAGATATTTTTCAACCTAAATGATTCTATGATTCTATTCCTCATATTTGTTCAAACAAACCTCAGCCTCAATTTTCATTCTTTATGACCACTGGAAGGAAGAATATCACCTTTCCCATGTTTCCATTGCCTTAGGTATATGAAAGTCAGTTTTCTCTCACACTTTCCCTTATATTGATAACATGTGAAATCTATTCTTAAAAAGTCAAAACAAATTTAAAAAAAAAAAAGCCAACAATGTTATCTCCTGGCCTCATACCAAAGCCAAACAAACAAACCTTTCAACACCATGTCTCTTCTCACAATGCCTTTTGATAGCCATCGGCCAATGAATAATGAGAAAAACAGTCACACTAAAAATAGCATCTCCAAATGGTGGGGAAGTCGACAGAAGCTGTCATGCCTCCAGGGCCAGAGACTTGCAAAGAAAATATGCTTAATTTTTTTGCAGTTACTATTCAATAAATGCTCCTGCCTTTTGGCCTCTGGAAGGACTGCCAATTTTGCATCTGCTCTGAACATCTAATCAGAGTTTATTTTTTCACTACATCTGTCTTTCAGAAATGAACACTGCAAACAAATACTTCAGTTTTTCCATCATGAAATATTTAGTTTGTACTCCTCATACTGTAACTAAACTGTCACTTATAAGGGGAAAAAGAAAAACCAGCATTTTTTAATGTAAAAAGAATGTGCTCACACATCACATCAGATATCCCTCAGCTACAAGCTCTTTGGTTCCTTTTTTCTCCCAGTATAGCCAGCTTCACTTTTGGGGGAATGACATCAGTAGAGGAACTATTTTTAAAAAGTTAGCTTCCTACTTCATCTGAGCAGCCTGTCTGACAAATAAGGTCAGGAACAGAGAAGATGCAGACACTTTTCTTACACCTCTTCTTCCCCACACCCTCCCTTCTTCCCAAGCCCACTCCACTGATGGTCTGTCTTGCTTTAAACTGCATAGCACAATAGACAAGAGAAGGAAAACAAATGGTATGGGGAAACATAGCCTCTTTCCCAATTTTCAGCACAAAAAGGTTAAACAGGAGTGGGGAAAAGAGGCAATTGGGAAATTACGTACAACCAGTTGATCTCTCTTTCCATGTTCAAATTAAACCAAGGAGCTCCCTAAAGGAGACTGTTGCTTGCAGGAAACTATCAAACTCCAAAGCATAACTAGCACTTAGGACTTTAAGAATGCTTGCTTATATTAAACCACTTGTGTAGCTGGGGGCTTTGTAATTATCCAAAGAAAAACCTCTGCTCCTTCAGGACTCAATGCAGAGAGGATACAGACTTTGGCACTGGTGGCTCATTTGTCATTCTCAGTAAACCACATCTCGTAAACAGAATTAAACAGAACAGAATAACACTTCTTACTTAGTGTCTTGGCAAATCCCATTCATTTCATAAGTACTGATAGTTCCAGTAAAATACAGCATTCGTTGCTCTAGGAGCAGCATCAGTGGGTACTGCACTGTCTGACAGTATCTCTGACCCTGTGCCAGGAAGTTACAGAATTACAGAATGACTGGGCTTAGAACGGATGTCTGGAGACCATCTACTTCAACCCTGCTGCTAAAACATGTTCATCTATAGCAGGTAGCATAGGATTGTGTCCAGGTGGGTTTTAAATATTTCCAGAGAAGCAGACTTCACAACCTCTCTGGGTGGACTGTACAAGTCCTCCATTACCCCTAAAATAAAGATTTTTCTTGTATTCAGATGGATCTGCTTGTGTTTCAGTTTGTATCTGTTGTCCCTTGTCCTGGGCACCACTGAAAACAGTCTGACACCCACTCTCTTGACACCTGACCTTAAGATATGTCTTTTCCAGGCTGAACAAGTTCAAATCTCTCAGACTTCCTCATAAAAGAGATGTTCCAGTCCCCTACTCATCTTCACAGCCCTCCATTGGACCCTCTCGAAGTTCTTTGTATTTCTTGTACTAGAGCCCAGCACTTTACTGAATTTCATTAGGTGCTTCTCTGCCCAACTCTCCAGCCTGTCCAGGTCTCCTGTATGGCAGCACAGCACTCTGGAGTATTTACCAGCCTTCCCAGTTTTGTATCATCAGCAACCTTGCTGAGGGCACACTGTCCTTTTCAGCCAGGTCATTGATGAATAAGGTTAACAGGACTGGACCCAGTACTGGCTCCGGGGAAGACCACTAGCTACAGGCATCTGACTATTCTGCACTGGTGATCACAACCCTCGGAGCTCTGCCATTCAGCCAGTTCTCCATCCATCTCAGTTGCAGTAGTGAAATACATCTTCAGCTATATTTTGCGCAAACCACCACAACTCAATAACCTCAGTAACAAACCAAACCAGCACAGCAATGCTAGCAGCTGCCAGTTAGGGCTTAGTTAGTAGCTCTCGGTAGCTTCCAGGATGAAGCATAAAGTTACTGACACAATAATTACCAGCCAGGCCAGCAGTTGTTCTAGTGTTTCTCTCCTATTTCACATGCCTGCTTGAAAGACAATTTCCTCAGCCCTCCATTACAATAACTTATTTCATACTTACACAAACCCTCATTTTACTTGAAATGGCATGATTAACACAAACACAAGAGATTCAGCTGGACTCTAGTCAGTCAAAGCTGGCATGCTCTTGATCCATTCAAAGCATCATTTTCCTTTATTCTCTTCTCACTCGTTTCACAGATGTTAATGACTTTAAAACAGCTTGCTTCAAAATATCAAGAAGACCAAGGGCCAAAGGCCTGAATAAGCAACCAGAGTGCAAAACCAATCATAGATGCTCCATCCATATATGTAACTATGTATGTACCTGGGCAAGAGGGAAAGCAACAGAGATGACTCCTCTGATACCAGCACAATGTCAGCATGCTCATGTGGGATGAATATTGAGCAGCTGATGTGCTGTACTTGCATTTCTACTTCATCCCAAAGTGTGCTGCTCTTCCACCTACTCCATGGATGCACTGCTTGCTGACAGATTTACTATCATGAGTCTTCTGTCAACTATAAGATGGCAACCTCAACACACAAAAACATACTTGAACCAGAAAGAAGCTGATGGTGGGGAAAACACACTGAAAGAAGCAGTGGTAGAAAAACAGAGCTGTCATCCAGGTCAAACATTTCAACATGACTGTATTCCATGTAACTCCTACAGGAGGAGAAAGACAAACAGCGAAACATCTTCTGAAGAACAATAGCTAGAATTGCCACTAGGATTCAACAAAAAAGTAACTTAAAAATCCCATGTGTTTGCATTAGGTGAGAGAGTATATTGCATATAGGCTACATTATTGTTCCAACTATAGCTTTGTTTAAGTATTTCTTTGTTTCTAGTAGAAAACATTGACATAAAACAGAGAGAAGCACCACTTAGAGACTACATCACAAAAATTTTGATAAGCTTAAAACATATCAAGCACACATCTGGAACAAATATTCGAACCTCTCACATGTCATCCAAACATAACTAGTACATCATCAATACAAAACATTATTTATTTCAATCTACATAAGACATCAGCTTTGATAATTCTAATGCTAGTCATGCTTACTGAGGTTATTCTGGTTATGTTAATTAAGTATTGGGAACTAACCAACTCTCCAAAAAGCAAATATAACATTAATTCAAACTATGAAGAAGTGTGGATAGTTTTAAAAACTACTGTGTTGCACCTAAATAACACAGATCATGTTGTAGATACTGTTAATCCCAAATTCTGTAAATACAATATTTATCATGCCCAAGAGCTACTTCAAGAATCCAACCTAGCAGTATGTTTGGAATACTTTATTTCCAAAACTGCATTTCTCTGTTTCTTCCATTGAATGAGAATAAACTCTTGTGCAAACATATCTAGGAGGCAATGTCTAGATTACTGTTAGTCCCAAACTTAACCCATCCCATGTCAGAGAGATTTACTCAAGACCACAGGATCTACATGGATATCAGCAGATACATTATTATTGGCAATCATGACTAAAAGTCTTTTTTGACCTATTTGGTGTTTAGCAAAACATCCTAAAATTTTGAAATAAATTTTGATTGAAAATAATTGAGAAATAAGGAGAACCTATAAGGGCCCATGATATAATTTTTACAGTGTAGCCAACACTCAGTGTTAAGACAATACATCCCAAATCTACCAGATAGAGGTGAAGATGCCTGGCAAGTAGCTGACTTTTAAGTCATCTGTGTTGATTCAGAAGCAATTCATTCATTCATGTGACAACAATCGCAGTATTACAAATGTCATTTCACATGACTGCATATATTACAGGACAGACATTCAGCTTTTCTTTCCATAGAGAACAAGTCCAAATCTTAATTATTTCCTACAATAACTATTCTACAGCTATCATTTCCTACAGTAACTACTTTACAGCTACCAAATCATGAATCTTGCATCTCAGCAACTTATTCTTATCAGCTTTGCCTTTTTTTTTTTTTTTTGGATTTTGCACCACAGCATAGGTGTTGAAGGAATAAGGAGAACATGCTTCTTTAACATAAACCGCCATGTGGAAAAAAATAAGAGCAGCAACTCAGAATAATCTGTGTTTGCATACTTTGACTCTAATAATTTCTACCTTCTTCACTGTGGGCTAATAGTCTACAATGTCTCGTTGTACCAGTACCACCAGAATTAACTACCTGGAAGCCCTACAGTACACTTACATGAGGTGGCCTGAGCCACTTTAACACTTGGCTGTTAAACTTCAACCCACTCTTTACTCCTTATTACTTTCAGAGCAACTTCCTTCCCACCAGCCCCTCTTTAATGAGGTCATACTGCCCATCACACTCCAATCACTGCTCCCACCCTGCATCAGCTTCCCAGCGTTGAATTCCTGACCCATGCAAGACACTCTACAGAGGACAGACAAGTGTCTTCACCAGGCAAGGAGGAGGACTGGTAAAAGCCACCCTGTTAAAGTCCAGGCAGATGCAAGTACGCATAACAAGTGCCCCTTGCCTTTGTGTTGTACTGAGATAGATAGATATATACACACATATACATATACTAACTGTCTATATATCATATATGTACACGTAACTAGGTGTACTTCCACATTGGCTAACTATAAGGTTATATCCCCAACATCACATGTAATACTTGCCATTAAATGTGTACAGCTGTTTAAGTATACAGAGCAACTTCAAAGCACGCTGAGAGCTCTAGCGGGTGATCTAGTTATGTTGTTGCAGCTAGTCTGCAATATACCAGCTCATGAAAAATCAAACGTTACTCCTACCCCTACACTGCTATTAGCCTGTTACACCTTAGCTAGCCAGGAAAATTTCAAAGGAAGAACACAAAACAATCTCATTTGATTTGAGAGAGGCAACAAGGAATACATCCATTTAAACTGTATCCTGTGCAAAGTCGAATAACTCACTGAAAATTCTCTCCAAGGAACCATAAAATCTTAATTTGTTCAAATCATTAGGGAAGAGATTAACTTCTCAGATAAACAGCTTTAGAAACCCATGTATTATCTGTGCTTCATAAACTATACTTTACTTAAACTTAATTTTAAGAAGTTTAAACTAAAGCAGGAAATTAGCCCTCAGTAGCCCAGCCAGATTCATCTTCAGCATCTACAGGACAAATTAAAAACAAAACAAAACCAAATAGTTCTCTTTGCCAAGGAACATAATTCTGCTCCTCATTAATGTTTTGCTAAAATAATTTAATTAGCAGCCTTCGGATACAGGAAGGAATTTATGCTACATTAGGAAAAGAAGGGCTAGAGGGGGTGAACTGTACGCACTGTTCTAGCATACCAGGAACATGGTGTTGAATTCTTCCAGCTACTGGGCCAAAGCTGGATTGGCATACCAGAACTAGGCACTTTTTTGATCCAAAGGAGGAAAAGGAAAAAAAAAAAAAAAAAAAGAAAAAGAAAAGTAAAGAAAAACAAATAGGCATCAGGCAGCCTAATACTTGCATACTGTTCACTGTGAGTAGGAAGAAATAGCTCAGCTAAGGAACAGTGCCGAGGTATAATAGGTGAATTGGATACTGTGCTTCCCCCACCCATGCACAAATGTAAGTTCAAAAACCACACTGGTCCCTATCTTTCATTATGTTCTGCTCTTGTGGGCATCGACATTTGTCATTAGGCTTTTATAGGTAGCTATTTAGGTCAATTCCCCCAGGCTACTCCATGCAAGAGCATATTTCAATCCTGCAATAAAGTCGTAGTCTACGCTAATTTCAACATATGTTTCCTCTTTCAGATGGGAAGCCTGCTTACAGCAGGAGTGCACCCTAGATCTCCAGCATGAAAAAGTATTACCCTTTCTTGAAACTGGTTGTTTAGTATGGCTTACTGCCTATAGTGCTTAATTGCTAGTGAGTATCTCACACAAGGACCCTACGCAGGTAAGGTCTGACGCTTTTGCAAATGCTTGTCATGAAAGCCCTTCTACCATCAAATCATAAGAGTGCTATCCACATTCCCCACCCAAATTTCTCATTAGTGTACGAGTAATCAGCTACTCAACAAGAAACTGAATTACAGTTTAGCTTTAAAGTCCCTGGAATTTAGGAATAAACTGCTTCTCAATCCTTTTTTGTCTCAGATGTCAACAATACTCATCTGTACAGAGGAATTTCTACAGCTCTCCAGTCGATTTTAGCCATATAAAAATATTGCAGAGCCAAACTGTATTTTATCTTCACCAACATAATCCACAGATGGATAGGATAAGCCAAGTCTAAATGAACTGGCAGAGTTTGAATTGCTAGTTAAGATCAGCTAAAAATATCACCATGATGCATAAACCCAAATAGAAACCTGCTCCACCTACAAGAGTAGTATCAATTCTGCAGTCCCAACAGGTGTAAAAAATAATTCATCTTTGTCACTGAACTACATGAATATGCAGGAGGAAGAGAGCTGTTGAAGAGAAGGGGCCATTTGTACATAAATTCTTCCACACTGCTAATCAAATTTAAAGATGCCACGGTACAGAGTTATCAGAAGCCAGCTTCTTCATACGGAGATTTCCAATGATCCAAGAAACTCAATACTGTAAAGTTTGTCCCTATATTTTATGTGCAAAGTGTTTCAGCCATCTGAGAAAGGCTTTGAAACTCAGCCCACACTGAAAGACAAGCCTTCCCTGAAAACACAGTTTTAAAGTAGGAAACTAGTTAGACAACGCCTGGGTACAAGGATCATATTTGTTTTGACTTAGTTCCTCAAATCCTTTGAATACCAGTTCAGAACACATACTCTATAAAACACTCCTGAGAAACTGGCACGTTCACTCAGGCACATGTTGATGAACTGCTATTTACAACTACTGTCATTTAAGTACCTTTTTATTGCAAATATTAGGATTTGTAATAACAGACACCAGAAGATCCCCAAGCTGCTAAAAGCTGCTGAATAAACAAGGGTAATACAAATAGGGTAATTTTTTTTCCCTACTGCTTCCCATTTGAACTGCACAGGCCCAGCCTGGACCAGTAAATTGCTTGTTTCCTGTTAGTCTCCAACTTCTGTATCTCTGTTTTCTGGATGGGAGCAGGGAAGGGAATTCAAGGGTAGTTTCTTTTGTTTGTTGCATAAATAAACACAGACAAAACAACCATTTCAAATTACCCAGTCCTTCTTAAGATAATTTTCTTGAAGCCTTCATACAATAGATTTATTTTCCCAGTTCAAATCCTTCCTCTGACCCCCAAAAGTCCCCCATGCCACAGGGCAAGTTGAGCCCCAGTATAAGTAATTAATGGCTTTATCTGAAGGTTCTGGATTGGCCACAGCATAACAGATACCCACATACAGGAAAAGAAGCAAATGCACTTACTCGAGAGATAGACAGAGGCACATTGAAATCCTTGCCCCCTTGAAGTCTGAAGCCCCAGGGAGCCGGCCCAACCAAAGACACGCTGTAGTTGCTCATGATGTTTAGTATTCAAGGACCAAATCTAAGGAACTGATGCCTGCAGAAGAGGATTAGAGTTTTAATTTAAAGATGATAAAAAACAAAAGGCACTGTCTGCAATTTTGAAAGCCTTCTTTCTTTGGCTGTATTCCCCTCTCCCAAAACCACACAAAACCCCCATGTCAGGTCTGTCATTGTGCTTTTATTCCTCACATGTTGTTTTCCTCCATAGCTTGGGAAGAAACATAATTAGGGAACAGGTAATATGGATTTAGGACTTGGAGAACTTATGGTACTGAAATATTTGACAACTACACCTTATTAACACTGGGGTTGGGGTGGGGAAACCCACCCAACATTAAAGCTCATTTTAAAAAAAAGTCAATATTAAGAGAAGCATGAACTGATAGATCCCTTAAACCTAAGTATGGAAGACATTAGCACTACTGGCACATTCGCTTCTAACAAAATTAATATCATATGCTGCCATGTCATCAGCTCAAAGCTTATTTCTAAACATAACAATGTCAAAGCATCACAATTTTGAAGTTAATCAGAAGAAAATAAAAGCCCTTTGATTTTTTAATTTTTATAGCAGAGCTTCAAGTGGTAAAACAATGTCACAGACAAAACAGATATTAAAGCCAACCCACAAATGAAAGCTGTGAACTAAAGCAAAATATCCAAAGCCACAACTCAGTGCTGAGGAAGCAAAACCCAAGCATCCCCCTCTCCACAAATGTGGGCAACAAATTACCTTTAAAAGGCAAACAAGGCACTTAATGGCTGTCCAGCGTCAAAGATAAGGGCTTCAGTTTCACCTCAGATAAGCAATGCTACAACGACATCTTAGGTAGTGGATGCCGTCTATTTTTGTATAGTTGAAGCCAGGCAGGAGCACACCAGGGCGGGCTGATGTAAGACTACACCGGGGCACAGCCAGATTCCATACTGGTGTAGGGACATTTAAGGTGGACCTTCAGTCAAGCAGCAGCAAGCTGGCGGCAAACCCCACCACCTCTGCAAAGCCCGAGTTTAGCCGTTCATACGCTGAGGACGGCTGTGTTAGTTTTTTAGAAGCAGTGTATTTTTTCATATGCAGCCTGCCCTCAAGGACCACAAGAGCAGGGCTTCACACAGCCCCCGCTGCTCAGGGGTGTCAGTCCCCAAGAAAGCCATCCATAAAGCACGTTTCTGGGTACACCTCCAAGAGCAGCAGAGATCCACTGCTCAGACTTGTTTCTAAATCAGTGAACTTTAGTCGCACCGACGGGCACTCAGGTAACCAGAGCAGGGCTGCTGGCATTGGGCAATACAGGACATATATCAGAAAGCAGAATTTGGAGCTTCTAACAGAGGTGCCTGTGTACCTGGGCCATTCCCACCCCACCCCTGCCTGCTAATATCCAGCGAAGGAGCAGCTCTGACCCCAGGTGCTGACTCAACCCACCCTTAAAAGCCTCAACAAGCACCAATGTAGAGAAGAGGAAACACACCACTGAGCTCTCATGTGGCTAAAGAGGAAGAAAAACCCTCATCAAGTTTGAAATAGGATTCTTAAGGGGCTTGCTTACCATTAAAGTGAAAACTAAGGTTTTTAATTGCCCCGTGCAATAAATTACTTTAAAAAGAGGATTTAAACTAGACACAAATTTCTTTCTGCATAAGAATCCAAATACTTTTCACTCCCTCTAGATGAAATCCACTGCACTAACAGGTCACTGTAAACTCTGAGGCTGCAGAAAAGCATCTAGTGAGCAGCACACATGCAGTTGCTCGGCACAGGCAGAAGGCTTTGCCTGTCAGTTGAAACTAACACACTTGTTTGTTTTTGTTGTGTTGGTTTTTAAACTGAGTAACAGCTAGTTACAATTACAGACCTAGAAAAAAATATTATATAAGGAAAGGACACTTTTCATTTGTGGCAACTAGAAATAGGAGGGAAGAGACTGCATGCTGAAATACTGTGCATCACTCTCAGCATCACTCATCTTTCCTTTCTCACCCCAGTAATTCTGACATGTCTGCATCCTTAGGCTTACAGATACACCAGAAGATCTATTCAAAGTCTTATTTAACAAATTTCTTAAAATACGTCAGAGCAACAGCTAAGACAAAACACAAGCCACAAACCCAGATTCACGTGGGGAGCATTGTGCAAACAAACCAGCTAAGGGTGAAATTGTGCAACTTTCCTTTAGATGATCAAACGCTCGGTGGATCTGCTTCTGGAAGGGGGAATTTGGAAACCCAGGCAGCAATGCCGGGCTGCACCGCTGCCGGCCGGGCACAGCGCCGCAGGGGTGCTCCGGTCCCCCGGGGAGGGTGGCTGTGCCGGAGGAAGGGCTGAGTGGCAGCGCCAGCACAAGCGCCCCTGCTCGCCGGCACCGCCTTTGCCCAGCTCCCCGGGACGAGGAGCCCCAGGGACACCGCGGGCTGCCCGGATCAGACACCCCCGCCCAGAGCGCTGGGGCTCGGCTCCAGCACCCCCGCAGCCCCGGGCACCCCGGGGGCACTGCGGCGCGGAGCCCCCCCTGTGCCACAGAGCCTGGGCACCGGGGCACCCACGGCACCGGGGCACCCACGGCATGGAGCCCGAGCACCCCCGGGCAGGGTGGCCCGCAGGTGCGGTGCTGCCCCGGGACTGGGCACCGCCCGGGCGCGCCGCTCACGAAAATAACACGGGAACCAAAAAAGCAGCGCGCAGCTCCAACACCCGCGTCCGGCCGGGTGGCTTTCCGCCCAGCGCCCCCGTCCCTGTCCCCCGGCACTCACTCGGCGGCTCCGTCGGTGGCTCACGGGGCGGCGGCGACTCCCGGGGCGCGTCTGCGAGGCGGCAGCTCCGGCCGCCCGCTCTTGTGTGCACTTCCGCCCGCCGCCGCTCCTCCCCCGATCGGCCCCGCACCGATCGGCCCCGCACCGATCGGCCCCGCACCGATCGGCCCCGCACCGGTCGGCCCCGCACGCACCGCACACACGGCACGGCGGAGCGGGGCTGCGGCCGCACGGGATCGAGGGGTCCCCACTTTCACTGGGTTTGGGTTTTTGTTGTTGTTGTTTGTTTGTTTGATGGTGTTTTGTTGGGTTTTGGGTTTTTGTTTGTTTGGTTTTGGTTTGGTTTGTGGGGTTTTTTGTGTTTTGTTTTGTTTTGTTTTGTTTTTAATGGGAAAACACTCGCTTTTTCAGCCCGCTCCGCTTTCCACACAAGTAGCTCAAGGCGCACCTGTGAAGCGCAAGGCGCCGGTCCGTGCGCCGCTCCAGCTCCTGCCCCGGGGAAGGGGCTGCGGTGCCGCGCAGGGAGCGGGGAGCTCCGGGGGCAGCCTGCAGCAGGGCAGGAGAGCTGACAGAATGAGGGGGTTTGGTTTATTGGATGGGGAGCAACGTGAGGGCTGGCAGGGGTGTACTCCCTCCCCGGGCACATCAAAGAGGGGAACAGCAGCGAGGCAGAAGAGCTGTTCAAGTTGACAGAAAACGCTGGCACAAGAACAAACGGGTATGGAGTAGCCGTGGATAAATTCGGCTCAGAAATCAGAAGGGATCTGCCAGCAAGGAGGAAAGGAAGGTTTCTGGCACAGCCCCTCCGTAGGAGTGGGCGCAAGAATTGAAACAGGTCCTAAGGTGATGCTGAATCAGATTATGTTATAGGACTGTTTCTTTAACACACGGACTGTCCATTTGACAACCTGCAAGCCTGAAGCAGGGCAGGGGGGCTGGGAGGGCGTGCTGCTGGGCTTGCCAGTGCCGGCCACTGCCATGGCTTCGCAAGAGGCAGGAGCAGGGCGAAGATGAGGCGACAGCACTTGTGGATCATGTTCACCTACACCTCGCAGCTAGGTGAGGTTTGAGGTTCGAGGTTCCTGCTGTGCATGTGCATTAGAAGTCATTACAAGTAAAAACGGCTGTGGAAGAAATGTGCGCCGAGATAACAGTACTGGTAGTAGTACCATTCAAAGGATTTCAGCCCCCTCTTCGAGCACGGATTTACTGTGGAGGAGTGCAGAAGGAAGCTTTAATTTTTTATTTATCACCAGCCAACACAACACACAGTCCTCATAGTGGGTGGCTCTACCTTGCCCCTCTGGCCCAAAAGCGCTGTCTCTTGCTTTGTTTGTCAGCTGCCCAGCTGGGAGCCTGCGTTTTGCCCTGCTGTGCTCACAGTCCTCACAGGCTAGCCCGAGTGGGAGCCCTCAGACTGGAGGTGATGCTGGCTTAGGTGTCCCATGCCCTAAGTGCCTGAGTGTACATGAAACCAGGTCATGTCCTATCCTCTGAGCCCTAGTTACATCAAACTTAACAAGGGTAGTTTAACATTGTCCTACTGAGTTTTGTGTCTTCTCAGTTGCTGTGACTAGGACAAATGCATCTCAAACAGCATTTCAAAAATAAAAGCATCTAAATCCCACACTACTGCAGCCAAAACACTCTTTCATAAATCTTTCTTTTTTTAGTCTGCTCTTTTCCTATTAAGTATCTCTAATCAGGCAAAACTGAAAATCCCCATTACATTCACAGACTCTCTCACATGATTTTAATTCATGGAGGTAAAAATTCCCGATCACAGGGATTTTTCATTGTGTAACAAGGGCCTTAGGTCACTCTCATGCTGTTTTATTTATTAGAGTAGAAAAAGCTCCAGGACCCCTCTTCCCAGTGTGAATCACGTGACATATCCAAGGTCACCATGTGCCTGTGCTGACTGCTTGGGTAGCAATCTGCTCTCAGCTCACCAGAGCACACAGCCTGTGGCTATGCTTCATTTTGCACTTCACCACTTCAGTGAAAAACATCCTTTTCCACTTCAGTTCTCCCAAAGCCTTCAGCTTTTCTTGTTGGAGAAGTAGCTTGCCCAAACTATCTGCACATGCAGCATCTCAAGAGAGTGTTACGTTGATTGGTCATGACTGAAGAAGGACTTGCAGAGAGACTTTTGCTGGTTGGTGTTGCAGCAGGTTTCACTTGCAGGGAGTCCTCCTGCACCATACCCACCCACTGCACCCAGGCCAGTGCCACTCCCAGTTCAAAGCTGGCAGTCTTGTCTTGTCTCATCACTTTTCTGTGCCATGATCAAGTTTGTAACAAATAAGTCTGTTTTCCTTTGCCTCCAGAGACAGGGCATAGAAATAGAGGCAACTCATTAGTTCAAGATCTCTCCATTCTTGGTCACTTTTCAAATATACTCCTCTTTGAGAAAAAGCTTTTCATTAGAGCTGAATAGTGAAATAAGAGATAGTAAACTGAGCAAGAAACCTCAGCAGCAGCTAGAACTGTGGCCTGCCTGTTCTTTCTGCCACCATCAGATTTTAGACAGAGTTTGCATTTTTCCCTCTTAACAAGGAAGGAAGAAGTCTGGAAATTAATTAAATGCAGTAGTCAGCTAGCCATGCAGATACAGCCTATCTCAGAATTACTCAGGCACTTAAGTTAGTTTAAATGCTAATGAAATGCCTTAGGTGCCAGATAATGGGCACTGCAAAACTGACAGAAAGTATCACCTGAGGTGGTGAAGTACAAAAAGCACTTGTAAATGGAAAAAGTAGCCCGTAAATTAAGAACAGATTAACAACCCACAATAGAACTATTCTCAATTAACCAGCACTTAATCTAACATTAGCTTTTTGTGTGCTAAGGCATTGAACTATCAGCTGTGCTTTTACTGCACTGCTACTTTCACTTTTGCTTTTCTTCCAGAAGTAAAGCTAATGCAAATATTTACACTCAGTGTATAACTGGTGTTCAGCACAAAGTAACCCTCTCTCTAAAGAGGTTAATGTGAATATCATCTATAGTCTAACTGCTTATTTCCAGTTTCAAGATAACTCTGTGGCCAAAAAATGAAATAAATTAGACATATTCTATGTGTTTCTGAGAAGCAGAGGCTGCAGCCAGCTTTTGACAGGGCAAGCTGTTACACTTTGGTCACAATGAAGCCCAAACTGCCTAGAACTGGTATCCCAGAAGCACTTTTATTTTCTGTTTGTTTGGTGGTTTTGTTGTTTGTTTTGTTCTGTTTTTCTTTTTCCTGTCTCTGTTTTGGAAAGATATCCAGCGCTGAATTACATCCTCTCTCATACATCCTGTCTACCACAATAACTCCAGTTAGCCCAGACTGCCTTGTGTGGGAGGAGTTAGTGGTGGGGCACAGAGTGGCTGGCCGGGGACTCAGGGTCCAGCCAGCTGGGCAGTTACACCCACCCAGTTTGCTTCAGGTCAGTTTTGTCGGCCAAAAAAAACTCCTATGATCAAGTTTACTCTTACTTGTCACCATTTTTTTTCTCTCTCCTCTTAGAGCCCTGTTCTCTGTCCAGCTGTGCTGGCCATCATCACTTTTCATCAGCCTGTTTTCCCACCAGGCATGTTTTCTTGCATTACTGCTTCTGTAGCGGTCATCCTCTCTGACTGCCGTTCACTCACTGTGGTGGTGATCAAGACTGTTTTTAAGCCTATGGCTTTTGTCAGGTTGAAAAGTTAACAGTGCTGGTCCTCCCATTTTAGATAATTAGCCATTAAACTCTTATTGTTATAAATTGATTTATGGTCTTTTTTGTACAATGACTGCGTCTTTATTTCAGTCTGTCAAGCCTTTTTAGTTTTTTTTATTGGTGCTTTTCTTTGTAAAGAAGAAGTAGTATTTACTAATAAAATATTCCTTATTTATAGTGTCTCTAGAATATTGGTAAGTTGCATAAACAAAGGAAGTAAGTATTTGTTTTTACTGGAGTTCTTTGTAGTGACTGAGTGGACACATTGGATCCTGATCATCCCCAGCTCTGACCTACAAAAGTCTGTTTATTCCCTCCTTCTCAGGGAAAAGAAGGACCACCTATGCGGATGCCACAGCCCATGCTACAGGTTAAACATTTCCTCCTTGTGAGTACAAATCAATGAACCAGCAACTAAATCTTTTCATTCCAGGAAACACAAGCAGCCTTTTGAGGAACTCAAAGTTACATACTTACCTCGTTAAACATGGCCCATTTTAGGGACTGAAACCAATCTGAAGCTTCTCAGTACAATACAGCCTGAACAGCTTCATCCTCAGCCCCACTGTGAAGCATTAACCTCATTTTACAGATGGTGACCAGAGGCAATAAACATTTATACATGCAAGGAATCAGCTGTGAAAGATTTGAAACCAGTTCCTCCAAATTCCTGCACAGCTCCTAACTACTGGATTACCCTAAGTTGGGCTGACATAGCCCTTTCTGCTTTTTCAAATGCAGCAATATATGGGAAGGAAAAAAAAAAAATCAGGCTTCATATTTACCATTCTTGAGAGAGCCGTGCAAGTTACAGGAGTAGTACCTTCTATCATTCCTGCTCTTACCTCTTGAAGAGAGCTGCCTGCCTTAATTTCCTTTTCCTTAATGGCAGGGAAAAGTTAACGCAGAAATCTGTGTCTTGGTGTGGTTTAATTACAGTTCGTCAAGAGGGGCTTGCTGAGTGATGTCTCTGAGCTATGTTTGACACCATGAATACCAATTAAGTAGGGTTTGGCAGGTAGACAACCAAACTTTCAGAGCAATCCTTGCAGTTATTTATATTAATTAATGTCATGGGAGAAGAGGTGCAGCTTTGCCTATAGGCTTGTACGTAATATTATATTCTGGTGAGGGAGGGAGTGGGTGCAGGCTGTGGCATGAAGAGCCTGGCAGGTTGGGAGCAGCCTGGCACATGGGTTTGGACAGACGTCACAGGAGGGGAGCAGGAAGCTCCCCTGCGTTATTCCTACTGGCACCACCAACTCACAGAAGCATGGCTGCTCATAAGACAGACCTGTTCTGCAGTTCAACATGGGCACTCAGCAGATGTCATTTATGGCTCCACCACCCCAACCCTGCATCATCTTCAAGCCAAATCACTTCAGGCAATTCATGTAACTGAACCGGTACAAAAATGAACATAGTCCAAACTAGTGACGTCCCGGTGTATCAGCAGGTCTAACAATACATTTACAAGCATATGGAAGTAAGACAAAAAAAAAAATCAAGATAGGTTTCCTGTTGTGTTGACTCAACTGGCCTAAATTTTATAATAACTTGGGCAAATCCATATAAAAACCTGTGCACACAGAGACCTCTCTAAGCCTTTGTAACCATGTCTAGAGTTATATTTCTTGGAGGGGGGGTGGGGGAGGAAGAAACTAGGCATGAGAGCAGTAAGACCTGAGACCATGTCCATGAGATCTTCTTTTAGCTGCTGCCCACAAAAAAAATTAAATCAACTAATAGCCATTCCCACAGTACATAAAATACCTCTAATCTTTACTGACAAAGAAGAAGGGGGAGAAAAAAAAAACACCAGCCACTAGAGAAGCTTATGTTTATACATTTTAAGAATTTGAACCAAACTTGTACACACCAGTGGCATATTTATGTGTGAATTATGTTACAATGATTTATTTGTGAAAACATCAACTCCATGTTGGCTTTGCAACACTGACTGCCACATAGATCTGGGTGTCACCATCAGAAGAGTGAAACCTCCATTGTGCCAATATTTTTGGCTGAAATGCTGTACATGAATCAAGATGAGCAAGAGGGACAGAAGGGACCGTAGGAACATAAGAGCATCCTGCATCCTTACCTGGCAATCAGAAACTGTCAACTCTCTTTTTCCACCCGGGGTGAACCCAGGAGTCACATAAACTGATATGTCATCAAGCTTGAGCCAGAGCCTTTCCCTCCCAAAGTGTAACAGCATTTCTTCCCAATTGAATTTACATCTTAAACATGCTTATGCTTTTCTAGTCCCTGCTTTTCCCATTAGAAGTCTGTCTTGCCTCTGTTTGCTTTAATGGCCAGCAACCTGCATCTCATTTCCAGACTAAGTTTAGTCATGTATGAGTTTAAATAGTTCTCCCTCACTGCTGTTTGACTCCTGGGTATTTTTAGAGGGAAACCATATCCCCTGTCAACCTTCATTTTCCTGGGCTGAACAAATTGAGTTGCCTTGCCTCTATTTGAAAGGAAAGATTGTGGCACTCCTGGTAATCTCAGTAGCCTTTCTCTACACCTGTTCAGATTTGTATTTTCCATGGGCATGAGACATCAAAATCATATATAGTGTCCTAAGGACACCTTACTGATGTCATCTTCTGTTACAGATTTAGTGTTTCCACAGGAAATATCTTGATTGACATGTCCCAGAATGACATTTCCCTCTCCAAAGAAAGTTGTATCACAGCTCCTCAGGTACTAGGGAATTGCACAATTCGCAGTTGATTTTTTTTTTTCTTTCACTTCCATTTTCAGCTTACTGACAAATGATATCCACATGTGTGCTTTTGTTATTTATGATTCTGAATTCGACTTTGTTACACTGTTTTTCTTCCCATAACACTTTTCAGATCTTCCTCCCTACCTGATTTGGTCTCCCAACTTTGGTCATCCACAAATGTCATCAGCAAACTTATAGTCTTAGTGCCTAGTTTAATGATGAAAACATTAAGCAGAAAAGATTCCAAGACCTTTTCATTTTTAACCATATATTAATGTAATTATATACGTGAATACATATAAACTCCATTAACTACCTTTCTGCCTGGTACTTTTTCTTGCAGTATTATCTGATGCAGTCTTCCTGCTCACCTTGCATGAAAATGATGACCTTGAGCGGCATAAGGATTGAAGCTGGACATCAGATGCTGTTCTAAAGCCCAGATGAATGGGATCTGACACATTCCTTTTGTTTATAATCACAGTGATGAAGACAGCTGTGAGGTTAGTCTGACACAAGCTGCCCTTGGCGAACTCAAGAAGCCATGCTGGGAGGAAAGTGCAGAAGTGCTGCAAGCACAGTCTGTAGAGATGTTCAGAGCAGAGCCAGCAGGAGACAAAGGCCACTCAGAAGTATGAGTGAAGATGGAAAGAGAGAGAGACAGTATGAAAACCTAGAGATGTTTTACGATGTCTTAGACACAAAACATTATCATACCAATGTGTGCAAGGCAGCAGAAGCTGCCTTAGCAGTATCATAGAATCATAGACTAGTTTTGGTTGGAAGGGACCTTGAAAGCTCATCTAGTCCAACACCCCTACAATGAACAGGGACATCTTCAATTGATGAGGCTACTCAAGGCCCTGACTGTTTCAAAACAGGATAGTGGGAAAAAAAAAAAAAAAAAAAAAAAAAAAAAAGAAAAAAGAAGGGGAAAGCAGTATTTTAGAGTTTTTTTCAAGGATGTTAAAGAAAGGGTAAAATACTCTCTTACACAATTTAAAGAAAGAGGAAAGAGAAGAAAAAGTTGTTGTTGAAAGGCAGGTATTTCTCATCCATCCTCCCTATCAGCAAGATGGTTGCCTAACATGAATAAATCAAAACTGTGGCTATCTGTGTTATTCTCTAAGAGCTTATTTACTATACCCACATATGGAAAAACATATCAGCCATATCTTGTAGAGGACAGACTATATATGAACAACAGTAAGTGAAGCAGGACCTAATGCAATTGGCTTTGCATGCCTCTGCAGTCCACAGCATCTGTGCAGCTACAGGTGGGACATGTAGTCACATTAATCAATCTAGGGCTAAACAGGAGCTGACAGTACTTTGGAGGAACATGAAGTGCCTGCAGTGTATTAGCTGGGCACAGCCCTGCACTTTCCTTCTCTTTTTATGAGTACAACACTCCAAAGCATAGCAACACAATCCCCTCTTTCCCTAAGCTTTCATTTTAAAGAAAACATGAGAGTGACAGCAGGGTGACATCAGTCTCCTTAGGCACAGTGTACGCGTCGAATGTATGCCACAGATTGCACAGCAGTAGCTGCAGTGTCCGTGCTATGTGACAGAAAAATGTATTAGAGAGTAGTTAAAGCAACAGCTAGAAAAGTGGTGGAAGGAAAAACAGGGAAAATGAGAGGGAGAAGAGTGAAAAGGTTCAGCCACCATTTATTGCCTCTAAACTCATACTGTTTCTAAAAACAGAACAGCAGAAATCTGGTAGGATATGCTGAT
The DNA here is from genome assembly GCA_035221455.1 of Xenops minutus. Classification (NCBI taxonomy): domain Eukaryota; kingdom Metazoa; phylum Chordata; class Aves; order Passeriformes; family Furnariidae; genus Xenops; species Xenops minutus. The sequence continues at coordinate 21,455,352 of JAWWEE010000122.1, read as the reverse complement.
GCCAGAAAACTTTCAGCAAGTGAAGGGCCATTCTGGTGCCTAGTGTAAAACTGACAGCCATGTCCTAAGCTACTGCTCAGCTCCACCTCAACTTGACCAAAACTTCGAAGCCTATTAAAATCAAGTAGAAACTTTATGTGGCTCCAGCTCCTAAGTTTAAAATTGGCACTGGACTTTGTCTCACATTTCGCCTCTTCCCCAGCCCTGTAGTTCGATACCCCTTGTTAGCCTTCCCAGGATGGTTTCTGTCCGTCTCTCTGGAGAACATTTGTCACCCAGGACTGCTCCAGCCCCTGCTTATTTTACGGAGAAGGAATTTTGGCAGCAATTATCTGAAGTGAGTTTCGGGACCTTGAGCCTGTTTGTTTGACCTCTGGAAGTAGGTGGCTAATTCAAGGACAATGGAAGCTGTCGTGTTACCTGTTTCCAACATGAAATCAATCAGGGGAGAGCAGGAGTGAAGTCAGCCTTTCTGTTTTGATAAGAGGATGGCCAAAGATCTCTGGAATGAGTGGAACTCCAGCAGCCACTCGGGTGCAAGGATGCCTGCTATTTATACACCTGGGGGCAGGGCTGGGGAACAAAGTGGTTCTTCTGCTCCCTTTTTATTTTTATTTGGCTGAAACTGAAGGGGAAGGGCTCAGCTCAGGAGTTTTATGATCCAGAAGCATGGCAATTTATTTTTTTTTCCTCTATGATGAAAAACAAAATTTTACCATTGTAGCCTTGTGTCATATATATATTATCATTATATGGCTAAATATTGTTTCAACTTTCAAAACCAGAGTCCCTCTAAAGACAGCCTTTAAAAAAATATTGAAAAAGTAATCCAGTATCACACCGTAATAATGATGTACCTGGTCTGTACTCCACATGTCAGCAAACAGAAGATGGCTTCAGTTGGGAACCGGCTGCCTTAATGACACAGAGGAACAGGGATATCAAAGTAGAACAGCTGAGAGATATATGAGGCACACACTGGTTCAGATTCTATATGACAAAAGTCAAAATAATGGTGTTTCATAGAGTTTAATTCATGTGCGGAACTCTGAAATGCAGTTACACACATATTTATGCTAAGCCTCATTGGAAGCCAATCCAAGCCATCCCAAAGTCTGGACTTTTTGAAGCTGACTGGAGACATAACTTACACTCATTGCAGTGGTTTTTGCTTTGAGGAAGGGAGCAGTAGCACTTAATTTAATTTGAAAGTGCCATTTTCCTATTGATAGAGATAAGCCCCAAGAGAGTTGCATGCAATTCTCCAGTGCTCAATATGACAGAAAAGACTCTTTGGGAAAAGAAGCCCAGCACAAAACCCTCGGGAACACTAACTGCAAGCTTATTTTAAGCATCTTGCAGGGTCTGAATAGTTTACAAGGCTCTTCCAGTTGCTGAGAAGTCAGAAGCCTTGGTAATAAAGACCCTTGGGAAACTGATCCATCAGTTTTACAAGTTTACAGTACTGCTGGAAAACTGCCAATGCGCTGGTCCCTGGAAATGAATGAAATATTTCTGTATTACCTCATATAGCTTGCAACACTGTAGTAGCTGAGTAACTTGCAAGTGTTACTGCATTCATCATTGCAATATCTGAAAAATCCAGGGAAGTGCAAGTATAAGGGTCTATAAAAATATTTCCATCTCTCTTTCGTGGGCAGGGTTTCCACCACTCCTAGCCCAGCAGGGAAAACTCTCCTTGAAAGGCTTCCCTGTATGGGACATGACCCAGATCCTAAGCATGGACCCTATCCCTCCCCAAGGCAGATTGCTCACCTTTTCCCACCCCAGCCTAGTCCCAGGCCTCTTCTAACAGGGCAGCAATGCTCACCTAACCTCAGCATTTGTTTCTTACTGGACTAGCCGGTGGACTATGATAATTTTCTGTGAAGACGGAGGCATATGCCAGAATTACTAGATTATCCTCTATGGGCTGCTTTCCCTCACCCCACAAACCGTGTGGACTGAGACATGAAACAAACATGTGGCAAAGGACACTTAGGAGCCACAGGAGCTTTTCATTAATAGCTACATGACCTATAACTTAGGCCTTCTCATAGATTATTGACATTATGTTATTTTTAACATTAGCAGTCACTGAGTATATATCTATGTTTTCAAACAAAAGCATGGCTCCAGCCCAGAGGCTCTTTGCAAAACAATTTGCTGCTCCTTCCCCCTCCACCTCCTCTTTTCCTTCCCTCTCCACCCAGAAAATTCACATCCAAATTCAGTTATCTCTGTTTAACTGACAGGAAGTGCCAAAGAAAAAAAATAATTGATGATAGATTTAAGAAAATAATACATCATGTATGCAGTACATACACACCATAAAACACTTTTATGTGTTAGGAGCAGGCTAATCAGACTTATTCCAAAATAGCTGGTTATAAGAAAAAAAATATGAGAAGGGCTGATTGCAAACAGAGAAAACATTTTCCATGTCTCACCAAAACCTTTGCAAAAAAGTGCTCCTAACCAGCTCTATTTATGAGAGGGAAAACAGCATGAGAAATTACTTTTTTCCTTCTTGCACAAATCAGAACTTGACTGCCGAGAAACAATACACCCTGTCCTGCAATGTTAACCTTACAGCCTCGGGCACTCGGCTTGAAATGCCTCATAAAGCAAACAAACCCTTCTGGAGAGAACCACCTCCTTATCTATTCAAAGAGAAAGGAAGAGGTAAAGGATGAGTGATGGCAGGAAACTCACATTTCATTCCAGTGACGAATTTTGACCAGCTTTTCATTCCTGTCGCTGGAGATGCAAGTCCTTAAGAGGACCACAAAGACAGGGATGAATGTACACAGCTCCTTGTAAGGAGCAGGGAAGCTCTTTTTGGCAAATAAACATGTTTCCACAGTTGTTCAGTCATCAGGATCACCAGACAGAGGGTGTGGGCTTATGTTTTTTCTTGTTTTGGGTCTGTCTAGCCAGACTTTTGCATAACTTCCTCCAGCCTGTTCCACTGATCTTTGCAACAATTTGGGCAGTTCATCTGCATAGTGTTCTGTCTGACCTAACCAGCGATTTCCTAGGAAATCAGCTCTGTAATGAATGCATTCATCCCTGTGTAGGTGCACAACCAATCCAGGGGCTGGGGCAGGTCCCCACATTGCCAGGGACAGCTCTCAGAACAAGAGCCAGGTAATGGAGCTGAAACAAGGTGGGCACACTAAATCATGACTGCCAAAATTGTGGACGTCTCTAACAGGTAGAGATCATAGCCCATTGCTCTAGATGCTGTTAGTAAGGTCTGACTTAAGAGCATATGCCTGGGGAAAATGGTGAACTTAACAGCTGTACTTACTGCAAGCCTAGAAATATGCAGAACTGCAAATAAGTTTTTCATATGCTGGAGGTAGATACAGATGTGAATGAAAGACAAGAAAAAGTGAAGCACACTGGCAAAAAATCAGATGCCGTCAGGCTCACTCCATAGCTCTCTTGAACGCAAGAGTACCTTTACTAGACCACAAAAACGCCATAGCTTCAAGAACTTCAGGAAAGCATCAGATATAGGACTGCTTGGGAAGCTATAAAACAAACTGCAGGAAACAGGGTATGGCAACCAAAAAAAAAAAAAAAAAAAAAAAGGAAAATAGAAAAGAAAGAAAAAGAAATAAAAAGATAAAAAGTGGGTGAAAACATCTCAAACTGGAATTTTCAAAATCTGTTATATGTCTGTAACAGTGGGGAAGGAATGTATGGGACTGCAGGAGGCCTTCTTGCAGAGTTACTCTGGGTAAGTCTTGAAACAGAAAGTATTAGATGTCCTATTGGTTTTCCTAATGCAAAAAATCTGTTTTCTTCTTTTTGATGAGAAATAACCTTTAGGGGTATTCCTAACCCAGAGAGAGGGTGCAATAAATTAAGACTGGGTGTTGACAGCCTTGCAAAACTGAAATCTTGGACCAAACTTCAGAGCAGCTGGGACAAGGCAACCTCACTGATGCTTCTGGATGGTGTTTGGTCTGTTTACAAAAGACTGTGTCATATGAGCAGAATAGGAAAGTGGTGAACAACACTGTGTAACACAAGTTGTCTTGCTGTAGAAGAAATCAAATTTAAAAGAAATGAAGGAATAATTTTACATTATCATTTCGTCTTAAAAAGTTGTGATAGTGAAGATAATCTTTAATCCCTGAAACATTTAAAATATCAGGAATAGTTTATGGCTCTTTGCTCTTCCCCATATTTTTGGAAAGTATAGATTTCTCCAGCTAAGGACAAGATATAGGATGTATCATTCCCGTAATGATCATTCTTCACATTGAGTTTACTACAATAGCTACAAACCTGTCTTGACCCTAGAAAAATTAAAAGGAAGAACTCAAACAAGCAGAAGCTTTAGTAAAAGTAACATTGCATCAGGTGCACAAACTTCCTGGAACTGCTAAAATTTACAAAAGGAGTCATGGATTTTGGCAGACCACTGGCATGTTTTGATGAGGTCACCAAAGGTGTAAAGTGACTGAAAGACATGTATTTAATTATCTCTTAAATTTATAGAGGATTTGCTTGCTTGGAAAGAATTTTTAGAATGATTGGCATACACAATTTGTGTAAGCTAATGGTGTTGGAATTTTATATACAATTCTATTTATATACAAACTGGGAGTAGTTTTGTTTCTTGATCCAGTCAACAACCACCATGGCAGTAACAAAATTGCTCTGCTCAGAAATGGCATAGGCCAGCAAGGAACCAAACAAGATTTATTAGCAGCCTTTATGTAATGGGCACAGAAAACTTTGTGTACTCTTGTTCTAAGAATAGACCATCCAGTGACGAAAGGGCTTTAATGGAAAGATAGCTCTAGATCCTTTGTGCTTTAAAAAGCATCTCAGTGTCTGAGTGTCTGTTTCTTTGCTTGTCCTCATCTTTCCACTGAAATCTGTATTTTGGCCATGTACATGTAGGTCCATAAATTCCATGAGGCTTAGAGTTAAAGCAAGGAAAAAAAATATTCACTCTAGGATGTGAAGGGGACAGGATAGAATTGCTCTGCTGGCATTAAGTTAGGAACCCTCTTCCAGAGAACAATGTTCTCTTTCCAAGGCCTCACCACCAGTCCCAGTGCTGAAAAAAGCCCATCTGGTAAAAAAGGGATTGAACAAAATCCTTTCTTTTCCCACAGGGCTTCCTCAAAAAGTGGATTTTGAGCACTTTTAAAGGTGGCTAACTGCTCTCTTTGCTCTGCAGATGAGTAAAGCTACCCCTACATGAACAACTCCAGCATACCTCAGAAGGAACAGGCTAAAAACAGCCAAGGACTGAAACACAAACACTTCCCACTTGAGAAGCAGGGATTGTTTACTGGGAAAACCGCAAGAAAAAAGGATCGTGCCATAGGGCTTTTAGCTTTTCTAATTTTGTTTTTAAATGCTAGAGGAAGCAACATGGGGAGGGAAAGGGAAACAGATCGAAGATGGGGAAGCAGATGAGAATCAGATAAACGAAGCTTCTTACCTGTGTGCTGAATGTGGGAGGTAGAAGACATCCTGGGGTTTGTAGGTGAATTTGTTGGATTCACTACATTTTCTGTTGCTCTCCAGCTGAGGAAGGTAAATGAGAGACAATCTTGAAACCCCTGTAGATAGAGGGTAGAAATAAATAAATAAATATTAAGTTTATTCCAATTGAATTTAAAAGAGAAAAAAGCAACTGAGAAAAGGCTGAGCTAAGGCATCCCATAGGTCCACAATACTTTGTGTGTGTCTCTTATTTTAAGAGGGCTTTGAAAGGCCCATTGTTGGTTAAAGACTATTTTGACAGCTGAACCAGAGGCAAACATATGGGCAAGGAAGGGAAAAAATGGTCAGCTTTACAACAGAGGATAAAATGTAAAGAGTGAAGTGTGATTTTTTTTTTCCCAATCCCTCCTCCAGAAGCACTTCCCTCCCTAAATTTATTCAATGTTTATTTGCAGTCATCTTGAGAAGTACATTGCCCACCTTGCCTCTGGCTTTATGAAGCACAGCCAGCGCTCAGCAGTGCATGTGGCTGAGAATTACCACCTAGGGCCATTCAGGCTGGGAAAGGGAAGCAGATTGTGGAGAAAAATCTCTTTCTTCACTGGATGAGGAGACACTAAAAAAAAAAAAAAAAAGTTCACTGTTAGAGTGGTTAGGCATTGGGATAGGTTGCCCAGGGAGATGGTGGAGTCACCATTCTTGGAGGGGTTTAAGAGGGGCCTGGACCTGGTGCTGGGTAAAATGGTTTGGTGCTTTAGGGGTTACAGTGGTAGTGCTGGGTGGATGGTTGGACTTGATGGTCTTAAAGGTCTCCTCCAACCTTGATGATTCTTTGAGTGAATGAAAAACTGCTCTTTAGAAACCCTTTTATTTAGGAAGTAGCTACAGAAACCAGATGCTGACTGCAGAGCATGACACAGGATCGTGCCAGCTAGCACTGTTCTACGTGGCGGTCCTTTGCCTAACAGTGTTGACTCAAAAACTGTTTCTCCATTTAATGGTAGTAGAAAGCTATTTTATAATTTACAACTCTCTTAGCTGTATTTTGCCAGTTCCTACTTATGGAAGCATTCTCTCCCAAGGATGCTGCCATCTTCTCTGTTTACAGCTAATTCCTCAAGCACCACAATTTCCTGAATGGCTTCTTTCAGGTTTTTTTTTCCAGGACTAAGTGTATTCTTGATGTCTAATCCAGGATTCACACCAGTAGCTGTGGGGATCTGGACTTGGCCATACGTCTACTTTTTAGACTCTGTAAAGAGAGTCTGCTTTAATTTAATAGATACTAAATTATATTTTATCTTAAATATAGATCTTAGCTTTATAGATGCTACCACTTGAGCCACACTTCTTTTACAACAGGAGTCTGAGATATTGCCAAAGCTGGCAGGGGAGGCAAAAGGGTTTTTATCCAGCCCAGAATGCACACAGTTTTGTGAAATGTAATGTTAATAGAGGTTTATGATTTAAACTTAAATTTATTTTTAGGTTTAAGAACCTAAGTTATGGCTAGGCTGTGTGTCAGGATTTGCAAGTCTCTAGTGCCATTACAGCTGTCACCTGCAAGAAATGAATTGAAGATTTGGAGCGTCTGTGGTGAGTTTAATCCCTAAACACAAACAGATGAAACTCCCTCATTCCTAGCAACTCAGAGAGTAAATCTCAAAAAAAAATATAAAAATTCTAGGTACCTAGAATATATTGAAAAAAATTCTCTCTTCTCCTTAGTATTAATAATACACATATGTCCAAGAAAAAAGGTGGAAATAGATAAAATTACTTCTCTCTTTTATTGGAATTTGTCTTTTTTGGCTGCCACCTCCATCATTGTAACTTTGGCACTGGAAATGACCAAGAGGGAGAGAAGAAGAGGAAGGATCATTGTCTAGAACAAAAAAAGTGGCTACCTCCCTGTGGTCAAAAGAGACTCTTTTATTCTCTGGGCTTTGGTGGACTCAGTTGAGAACAGTGAAGTCAAAGCAGAGGTAAAAGGAGATCTTTTTTGTTGCTTGAGGATTTTAACCGCTTTGAATATTGTTGGGGCAACTTCAGCCTCTTATGTTTGTTCTCCTTGCAATTTTTATGTTTAGGGGTTTTTGGTTTTTTTGAGGTTTAGGAATTTTTTAGTTTAATTTTTGAATAATTTTTTTAGTGAATTCCCTGCCCTCTTTGGGGACAGTAAATTTTCTTGGACCAAGAGACTGAGCTGAGCACCATATGCACTGCTGTTCACATCTCAACAACAGAAAACAGCCTCTCTGAACAAGATAATAATTCCTATTTTATGTTAGGGACAGTACTGCAACAGGGAGAAATTTGTGCAGACAGAGAAAGAACAGAGAGAAGAGAAAAAGAAAATTCTCAATAAGATCTAACTGATAACTAAAAAACAAATAAAGGAAAAATTCTATTTTACTTGGTATTTTAATAATGTTTTCATTCTTCATAAAAGTAGGCTTTAAAATGTAGCCTTCTATGCACTTAAAAATCAAGACTAATCCTGACACGATTTCTACCGGACAACATGAAGTCTTGGCTAGACTTGTCTGAGACGGGGATTTCAGAGACTCTTCCTGGCTTTCCTCTAAAGATGCCTTAAGATCCTGGGCAGCCAGTCTACCAACAGCATTGGCTGAGGGTTTTCACGTGCATGTTACTGCTGGAAAAAGAAATCTCACTGATGACACCTAGTGTTTTCCCATACCCCAGTAGAGGAGACTCCAACGCATACCCAAGGGGCCTCCCCTCCCACCCGTGGCTCTGGGAGTAGGGTGCCCGTGGGTGAAGCTGCAGTTTATGCCCAGAGGCTCTCGTTCCCATGAACAATAGCTACCAAAACCACTTTGCTGCCATCGTGACAGCAGGGAAGAAGACCAAACTTAAGAATTCACATATGCCCACCAAGCACACAACCCCACTGAGACAGGTATTTGCCACTTTCCCAGCAACTTGGTAACAGGATGTTTGTCCATGAAGGTTTACTTGCATGAAAACCAAATCACAGCCTTAGATACAGTAGCATGCATGTTCCAAATTGACTCCATTTTCTGTAAAACCATAATAGCCTCTGCTAATAAAAAACACTGGAGGTACAAGCAGTGGTTTATACTGATCTTCAGTAGAAGAAATGGGCTTCTGACTGTGGATGTAGGATGAGCATAAGAACAGAAACTTCTCATTTCTCTAGTTTGAAAAAGCAGCTATAATGAATTTAACAGTGACCACTTTTAGCAGCAGATAGACAACTGTGTTTCCTGACACAGCTATTCTTATTTAGCATTTGTACAATAGCACTGTGGAAAAAAAAGAATTGGAGCCAGGCTTTTCAGCTGATGTGGAGGACTCAACATCACCATTACAATATTAAATTCAGAATCACAGCTAGGAAAAATATGGAATGAGTGCAAGTCCATCATACAGGAATCCTGCTGTTTTCTGCCAAGTGACAAGTGGAAGGTTTTGCTGGCTGTGAGGGGCATGGTGTAAAGAGTTACACATCTTTGTTTCCATTTTCCCCCTTTGGGCAGGCAGAAAACCAGCCAAAGCAACTCAGAGGATCATGAAAGACAGAAAGAGTAAATGAGTTTTCCCAAATCTCTTAATCCTCAGATACTAACTCAAACAAATAGGACCAGCCACATGTATTGCAAAAGACCAGTACCCAGACTAATTCCTGCAGAGTTACAGACAGTGGATAAAGTTTTAAAAATGTATTTTTCTTTTTTCCTTTTTTTTTTTTTCAAAACTAAAAAAAACCCAATATGTTTTTAAATCATAAGAGAAGAGCACAGAGCACTGAGACTAACTGGAAAAGGAAGAAAGCAAAGTTGTGTTTGCCATGCACGGTTTCACACAGAATCCTGGAAAATTCAGCCTCGGTCTACAGATACTGAGGTCAGATGGAGAAAGGTACAGAATTCACACATGGGAATGCAGATACTGAGAATAAATCAGCAGAGACATTTCAATAGAGGTACAAGGCTGGCAGAGCAATGTGCTGGCACAGCCCCTATGTAACAAATGAATCCTTAGGGCAGCATATTTCTGGGAAAGCTTTTGGTCATTCCTTTCTCACCACTCCCCTGCACCCTGAATGAAGCGATGACTGAGTATTTACAGCCTGGCCGTGTCAGAGGGTTGACAGTTCTGCTGATTTAAAACACAGTTCTACCAGGAAAAGTGGCTCTGTGAATGATAACCTCATGGCTTTCTATTTATTGTGCCTCACTGATTTCCAGTTCAAATGAACTGGGAAAAAAATTTAAAAATATCTCATTTAGATTGGGTTCTTTTCTGTTTATTCATCAATGGCAATTAACAATGCATAAGTCAAGCTCTGTCTTTTTCCATAGCCGAGCAAACCAAAGCTGAAAGGTTCAGCATAGCTTTTCCAGTTTTGCCTTTTAAGTAAAAGAAATGCCTCCCTCCAGAGCTCCCTTCCCTGCAATGTACAGCTCCTCTTTGGCAGCCCGATGCCCTGGAGAGGCTGCAGGGTCCCCCCTGTCAGATAAGCAGAGAAGGAAGAAGGGGATGCTGTACCTGCTCGTTTCTTGCTTATTGTAGAGAAAAGTGAACTTTAGGCAGAATTTTAGTGAATGCATTTCCCTCTTTTATTTTTCTTCAGCTCAACTCCCCAAACTGTCCCATACACTTGAAGTGCCCATTGTTCCTTCACCTTAGTCCTGTACTGCTAGCTATATATGTTGCATAGCAACATAAATCATTAATAACTCCATCAAAGTAGGTGAAACCATGCCAGTGAAAAAAAAAAGAAAAAACAGTCCAATTTTCCCCTATTAATCTGGCCCATGTGTTCTGCATTTTCTTTTCCATTAGGCAGACAGCCATTGAGTATTCAATGCTGTATATAATATATTGCAAAAATGTAACCAGGCAGCTCAGTTCAGCTGCTCAAATCATGCAAGGCCATCAGCATTTTAAGACTGTCTCTCAATTTGCTCTTGATCAAACTCAAAGGGGGCTAAGATTTTATGGACCAGGACCAGAGCTGGACACAGAATTGGCCACAGAACTAAATTCTTTTTTCTCTTATTCCATTTTGCACAAAATTATTGAATGCTAAAAACTGTTCTGAAGAGATTTTTCAACTTTGTTGGGTTTTGGGGTTTTTTCCATTAACACAGAAAAGGCTGGATTTTCTGTGGCACTCTCTACTCCTACTCACCCCCTTCGTTCTTCCTTTTCCATCAGTTTGCTTTGTTATGCTGCAGCTTTGCAAAATTTGGCTATGCTTAGGAAAGCATTGAAAAACAGCAAAAGGAAAAATGAAAAAAGGGAGAACTGCCAAGCCATAGATGTAGTTAACTGTTACCTTCAGCGAGGAAGCATGGAAACCAAGAAAGAATGCATTTTAATATGTAAATACTTTCTTTAGAAATATTTAATGGGAACTAGGAGACAAACAATCCATTTAAAACAAAGCTTTAACATGTTTAATGAATCTCAGCTCTGCTTTCTCACACGAAGCTGAACTCAAACTTTGACCTCTGGTTCCTCCGTCTCTCAGCTGTAGGTTACAGACGGGATTCTGGAGGGACTCTTGGAGCAATGTTTCCATTTTTACAGAAAATAAAGTGTCTCTGGCAATTTTTATTTAAAAAAAAAAAAAAAAAAAGAAAAAAATTATCCTGAAAGAGCACAGAACAGAACCAGTGGTTTGATTTTCACTTTTCCTTTCTTCTGCTCACTTTGCATTTAGGGTTCTCCTGCAGGTCAGACCAAGCAAAAGTTGAAATAGAGAGACAACCACCACTTCAAACATACCTGGTTTTAGAAGCTCAGTTACTCTTCAATTAGCACATAGTTCTTCTCATGATAAACTCCCTTCTATCTCTGAACACAACCAGTGGTGAGTTGCATTCCTGCCTACAAAAAACACTGAAAACAATTAGTGGAAAATTGTTATTAATAGTTACATTGTCTTCACATACTTCTTTAATAGCAACTTTGGCTGATATCTCATCCATTATCTTCTAGTAGCATCCATTATCTTCATATCTCATCTATTATTTTCTAGGCCAAGAATACTGATTAGACAGATTTTTTACTTCACTGAAAAATAAACTCTTGATAGCAGAAAAATAGACAAAAATCTATAAAATACAGAAAGGATATTCTGCCACTCTATCTCCTTCATCTGCCCTCCTCACCACTGCCAGTATGATTCCCATGGGTACGATTGCAAACACATATTAACTCCAGCAATAGTATGGTAGCAGCACCCTGGGCAAGGGCACCTTTGCCAAGGGCAAGAGACCCTTGGCAAAGCACATCAGTTCCTGGGATGCAGAGCAACAATCAAGGAGTATCTTGATTAAAAGCTTGATTTGACTGTACATGTCACCATTACTGACCTGTTAATGGCTTCCATATTACTATTAGTATTTGAAAGGCAAGCTTTCAAAGGCACAGCAGGAAAAAAAAAGTATTATTTCCTTGTTTATAGGATTTAATAATGTTCAAGCTGCTTTGTAGTAATAAGGATGTTAGAAGCCAGTTCTGTACTTGTTGCTAGCTGCATCAAAAGTTATCAAGACCAGTGATTTTGCAGAAGAAATTTAACTCTCCTATCACCTGCAGCTCTAATTGAAGGTATTTTATTCTCACCTGGTAGCAAACACCATATTTGAGTCCAGATATAAATAAATAATGCTAAGGTGTAACAAAATACCAAGGGCTGAAGACAGATAGGAAAACAGTCCTAGAGATTTTTTTCAGGCCTCATAGTCATGGCTTATGAATATCTGGGATTGAAAAAACCCCTACACCTTTTCAGTATATCCCATACCAATAAAAGCAGCTGAGGAACCCTGTAGATGCCTCTAGTACAACAGAAAAGGGGCTCAAATACAGATGTGTACTGAAGATTTTCTCCTGGGAAAATGGCCTTGTAACCTCTTAGCTCTGTTTTTCCTGGGAGGAGAAAGAAGTGAGGCATGGCACCAACCAGAGCCTCTGTAAGCAGGGGAAGAACAGAGGTTCCTGTGCCCCCAGATTCCCCATGTGGCCTGCATTGGGTCATCACTGGGGGCCTGCCAGAGCAGTGTGGCTGTAACAACCACCAGTCCATGATAAAATGACCTACAGCATGTTGGCTCAGCCAGTAGCCAGACAAAGCACAGGGGAGAAATCAGTCCCTCCAACAAATTTTCCCCAATTGTGTCACTCTAGCATATACAAATGTTTATATGCTGCATTTGAAGGCCACACTGGCAGACATCCTTAGATTTCTGTCTGCTGCAGAGATAATCTACAATCACATCTTCTGCCCCCCTCAAATTTACCTGTTCTTTTGAATCCTTCTTTGCAATGTATTTGAAGGATTTCTTGCTTGACGCACCTTATTTTGTTCACACTGAGATATTTCATTGGGTCTTTTTTGTGTAGGATCTCTGAGGAAAAAAAGATGTAATCTCTGTCAGAGCACTTTCTTCAAACCCTTTCTTAGCAGCAGTCCTCTCACAGCCCCAGTTTGTAAGGGGAAGCAAAATAACCCTGGTGTTACCTGATGTTAACTTGAGACACCTGCCTTGGTGGCAAAGCTGAGCAGAAGAGTGTCTGAAAGAAAGGCTCAAGAGCTGAAACCAACTGTGAATTATTTTCCAAGTTATCCTGCTGTGCCAGTTTTAGGCAGTTTTCATCCTGCCTTCCTTTATTCTGAACTTCTTTCCTACTGGGTTCCCACTCACAGATCTCTTCTGTTTGAGCTCACTACACTAAAATTTTCTCTCTCACTTCTTGGTCCACATGTTTCCTGCTTTAAAATGCCAACACTTCTGTCTCTCCCCCCAGAACAGTGTGCTTCTACTATACAGCAACTTTTAGCTATACCATAGCTTTCAGTTCCATTGCATAGTCATCTTAAAAATTAAATTTTAGAAGGCAATAATCCCTGCTACTTTTTCCCTAGACCAGGCTTTGCCAAACACTTTCTCATTATGTCACTTGGATTCAATTTCATTTTCCTTTGGACTAAATATTGCCACAGATACCTAATACTTTCAGTCTGCTATATAAAAATAGAGAGACCTTTCGTACACTTTCTTTTTTTTAAATTCTAACACTACTCATGTGTAATACAACAGCCAGCATTTTTGGGTTTTCCCCAAACTCTCAACCAATTGCTTGCATTTAGACAGCTGGAGTCTTGCCCTGTGTTATTAATGCTATGAGAAGTGTTTCCATTCACCCCAGTGCCCGGGAGCTGGATATAGCCTCTGCACACCTGAAATCCAAGAGCACCCCTGTGGCACGTGGCACAGGACATTCCAGGAGCTGCAGACCACTGCTTCATTTTTAATGGGCTTCTTTCCTCTGAGTGCTTTAGAGCAGCATGAGAATAAAAGGTTATACTTTTAAAAGATATCACTGCTTCAAATTGCAGCAACATATGTGGCTTTTCCAAGGATAATACCACTAAAGGGCCTTACAACTTCCCTTGTCTGTTATCTATAAGCCAGCCTCCTTGCTTTCACTGTCTCTCTCTTTTGCTGCTAGTGAAACTGGGAAAAAGTGTTTTCTACTGGCAAAAAATCACCTTGAAGTATGTGTGGAGACACCCATGATGAACTGTGTATAGAGAAAGGCTCAGTGGGACATAGCCAGGTATTCAGGCATGATACAAAAATGACTAAATTAATCACAAGGAATTGAAAAAATACCTGAAATACCCTCAATGTGGAAGGCTACCTTTGCAAACAGCTACCTGATACGTAGGTGGGTGCATTTTGGGTTATAGCAGCATGAAAGCACCCAGGATGCATCACCTACAGGAGCTGAAGTTATTGAAAGGGGGGTTTTAGATGCATTTTCTGTGTAAAACAGTTTTGCTCAATAGGGGTGGCAGCAGCAGGATGGAGGCAATGACCACAATGTCTGACAGTCTGCTCAAACAAAAGTCCTCTTCTCCAGTGGTAAATGACCCTCTTTTACCCACTCTATGGTTTTGCTTGTGGAGCTAATACCAGTTCCTGTGATATCAATATAGCCACCCTACCAGCACCTAGCTGGAAGCAGTAGCCAGAAAGAACAGCATATGGAAAAGAGACACTATAAAATAGCCTATTACTTCATGTAATGGATTCCAGGAAAACACGTTATATTTTGATTACAGACATTCAGAGCGGGAACTGCTAGTACTGCACTTGAGATAAGGAAGCGGCCAGATGGACTTAAATGGCCAATCTTAGTATGACTTATGTAATTATCAGCCCCCCATCACCATGAGGTCTGCATGTCTTAAGCAGCTAAAAATAGAGCAGCCTCCCCCACATTTCTCTCCTTCTAGCCAGTGGCAGGAAAGACCTGACTCAAACACTTGTGTTTGGGTGAGCCCTCTGAGCCCATGTCAGCAAAGGGAAACCAGGGTCATGCATGCTGAAGCAATACTGGTCTCTCCCTAAGGTGCAGCAGACAGACACAGAAAATATATTCACCCAAGGTTGTAGCTGACCTGAATGGACTGTAGCCTGGCCCTGGAAAGGGACATTTCTCTGTGCTGCCGCTCTGGGGAGACAAATACCTCCTGACGATACACCCCATGCTTATTGTACTTACATTTTGGGGTTTGCTGCACCAAAAATAGACCAAGGCTTTTCCTCACACACCCTGAGACCAAGTGAAGTGACACCGGCCTGTGGCAGTGACGTGGCAGGGCATGTTGTGCTGACGGAGGCAGGACATGCACTGGGGATAATACTGTTCCTCGTACTTTGCCAGGGCAGTACAAGGACATTCAGGCAGAGTGCTCTGTGTCCTCATCTTTATGCCACCATTGAATGTTTCCTTTCAAAGACAATATAAGCATAATATTGATTTTCCAGCAGTATTTTCTTCCACTGCAGCCCACTCACAAGATGCTGGGATTTTCACTGTCATTGACAATGTTTGATAATGTTGAGACTAGACATTTCAGTTACTATGCACAAAAGAAAACATCCTATAGGCTGGAATAGAAACATGGGCTACACATTTTCCAAACTGCTTATTCAAAAATTATGTTCTTTGAGAAAGAACACTTGGAAACCCTCCCCTTGGAAATACAATCTTTATATTAATTTCTGGTTACTGCCATAAGGCATGCCAGATTAAGGTGTGAGGATAATATTAATTCAGTGCTTGCTATTTATTCATGATTCCTGGAGTGGTTCCCAGGCATATGTTTTTGTGGCAATTCCAGCTGTGCATTTGAATCTGTCATTGAAATTCACCATAAAATTTAACAGATAGAAACATTCAGTGGGAAAATTTGGATCCCAGTTGAGATCCACGATCTCAGTTGTTGTGTTTTTTGGATCTAGGGGATTGTTTTGTATTTTTGATGTAATACCTACAGCTGAAACCCAAATATTTCAGTGATTTTGACAACATACTGCAGTGAGGGAGGGTGAAGTGTCAGGTATCTGGGCTTGGGCTGGAGAGAGGAAACTGCCACCACACTGCTACTGTCCAGGCATATGATCACGCTTCATCCCAGCCTCTACCCATGTTAAATGAGGATAATTACATTTTCTTCCTTCTCAGAAGAGCTGGGAGACAGCCTGTTGATAAGTCATTCCTCACAGAACTTGCCAACTGATTATTAAGTCTGTAAATATTTTGCGGATACCCTGCAACTGCAAGTACATCACATTTCTGCTCCAAGTCTTTCAGACTTTTGCAGAACTTCCCAGTGATGCTGTCAGAAGAGCAGATACAGGGCAGGGACACACCAGAGTGGGACAGGAGGAGGCAAGCATCCAGACCAAGGTGTCTGGGGCAAGGACAAAGACAAACGACCCAGGACTTCCTGCTGGGAAGAGCAACCAAAGCAGCTTTGCAGTTCACCTGTGGTATCCAGTAGTTTCACTGTGGCTCTGTGTCGATGGGATGGAGCTCCTGGATACAGGTGGATAGAGTGGGACCCTTCAGCTGTGAGAGGAGACAACCAGTGGAGATGATGTGACCTCAGTGGGGCTCCAGGGAAGGTGTCCATCAGGCATCAATCATCCACTCTTGCACCCTGCAAGAGCTCAAGTGCTCTTAGTGCAATTACAAGCAAAGCTAAGCTCTGTTTTGTGTAAATCACAATTAAACCACAGAGCCTGCAGGATGTTTTGATAGGCTTTCACGCAAGTCCCAAGAGTGATTCAATAAATCCATGGAAAATAAGAGGTCTGTGAAATCTTATTAAATACAATTCCTGGTATAGAATTACCAACAGTTCTGGGAGAGCAGAGCAGGAAAGTATTGACACCTGTTTTGTTTCTCCTTGTACTTACCTGTTGCTGGTCAGTGTTGGAGACTAGATGCTGATTCAACTGGACCCTTGGTCTGAATCTGTAAGATTTTTTTTAGTTTTTCTCCATTCAGGCTGGAGAGACAAACTCAAAAAGAAGGTCAAGACTCATGACAATTCACTGTGGTAGTGCTCTGCTTTTTACCCAGTTTCATGATAATTTTAGAGTCTGGCTCGCTCATCCTGAGCCTCCCTATGTCTGCCAGAGTCCAGGCCCAGATTTGAGAAGCACAATGGAGAGGACTTCTTTACTACTTTTTACCTGGGCATGTCCATTGATTCCAACCTACAATCTGATTTTCTCCCTTTTTTTCCCTTGGGTTATCAAGCCTGCTGATTTTTCTGTAGCCTGTGATATCAGAGTTTTCAGTATTTTAACACCAGTGATGTTTCAGGAGTGCACAACAGTATTTTCTAAAACAGAGTCATGTGAAGAGGAGATTCAAACCATCACTTTGTACAATGGTTAAAACCTACTCTTACAAAAGTTTAGAAACAGATTCTCAGTCAAAATGGAAACATGCCATTGGAGTTTCTCCTCTGGAAATTTTAGTTGTTAATTCTTATTAATTCAGCAAGTTAATTATTGCTGGACAGGAAGAGTTCACCCAAAAGCAAATGTCTTAGTGTATCAGCAGCACCCAAGTGTGGCAGGACAATGCAGTTGCAAAGGATTGTCTGCCAGGCACCTTCAGCACTGCTCAGAAGCTGCTCCAGGAAAAATCCTCACACAGAGAAAATAAATCCAGACCAGCAGAAAACCAAAGGCTTTCTGAGGAAGCATCCTATGCCAGCAGGGTTTCATGCCAAGGCATTCAGGAACAAAAAAAAGAAAGAAGAGAAAAAAGAAGAAAGAAAGAAAAAAAACCCCAGTCACTCCCAAAGTAGACAAGATAATGAAACCCTGGAAAACCATAGAATCCTTTTTTTCAAGTCCATTTCTCTTGACCTTGCAGACCAGCACATCTGGCAGACTAAAGTCTGGGAGGACAAGGCATGTAGGAGAAAGCCCCAGAGACCTGTCAGGGGGTTCAACATTTGCTGCTGGTCTCTGATGCAGCAAAATAAGGTCTTAATCTACACTGTGACTGTAAAGACAATCTGGTGCCAGGAGGAAAAGGCCATACCAGCTCAAGTCCCAGCCTCAGGAAATCGCGTGGCTTTTAGGTAGCGTGACAAGGAGGAGGGAAATATAGCATAGCACAGGCTCAGCCCTGCCAGGCAGCTGAAGCTCAAGTTATTTCCACATTACAAAATACCTAGGGGACAGGCAATTTTTCCACTGAAGTTTACAAAAAGGATACCAGAGGCCCTACTGGTCTCTTGAAAATTTTTCTCCTCAGCAAATCGGAAGAAGTTCCTTGCTCGATGGCTGTTCATCGTCAGGAAATCTACTGCATTTATCCAGCAGGACTTCTGCTTTGTGCACTCTCCTGACAGTCACACATGCACTGAAACTCAAAACAACCTCAGCCTATATAAAACCATCTACAAATAAGTCATCTCAAGATAGTTTTTAACAGCAAGATTTCTTTCTGTATTTGCACTTTCAAGAGATTTATTATTATTCTATTGGAGCAATCAGTGTCTGAGAGTGGCTGCTGATGGCTGTCACCAACACTTCACCTGAACATCCTATTTTTCTCCCCAGACAGAGTAAGATGACAATCATATCCCACTCACTTTTTTATCTTTTATTTTTTTTTATTTTTTTTTTTTTCTGCTGGGTTTGGTAAGGTGAATGAAATTTGCTCTTGTAAGAGAAACTTTTCATCCCTGTTTTCTCCCCATACAAGTGTCCAGGCAGCTGCGTCTGGTCGTAGTGACCCGAGCATGAAAAAGCTGCCAATGGCTCTGAGCTTGTTTCTTTTGGGTTGTTGATAGATGGGGCTAAACAAAAAGACCTGAGTGTATTGATTGGTTGGATATAGCTTTTCATATCTTTTATGGAGTTGGCTATTTTACTGCACTCCTGGTGGCTTAACAATTTCCACTCTAAATTGCTGTTTTCATTTGTTTTACATTTACTGAACTCAAATGTGTTCAGTTTCACATTTTCCACACTTGTAGTCTGCTCTGGGCTGGATTTTTTTCTCCATCTCAGGAAATAAGGATCATTTGTTTCCAAGAACTTGTCTGTGGAAAATTAGTTGTTAACGTTAAATGCCTCCATCTGTTCCTTTGAAGAGATTTGCCACCTGCTTAAAGTGGAAAGGAACCTGAAATCTGGCAAGAAGAAAAACTAAGGAGATATCTTCTGCTGTCCCCATGAAAACCTACCCACATTTAGTCACCTATAAATGTCTGGAAAATACCATTTTCATAGCCACACACTAGCACTGAACTAGTCTGATTGTTCTACAGGGAGCAGACCTGCTCCTTGGCATGGAGGGAAAGGGCTGGGGTGTATCACCCTAAGGACCACACACCACTGGTTATAATGGCAGGAGCCCATCTCCTCACCTGTTATTGCCTATGTCTTTGGGTCATTCAGTCCAGCACAAGGTCCTGAAGATGACAAAGGTCTTCTGAAGCTCTGCTTTAGGGTGAAGAATGCATCTGACCTTTTAAGTAAAAATGCTGACACGATATGACAAGTAAAGAGGGAAAATGTTTCAGAATAAAAAATATCAATGTACCGTATAACACACTAACCCCTATAGAAATTTCCTCTCTGGAGACTTTACCATGAACTACTGGCACCAGAATCACTGGCATGAATGGAAGAATTAGTAATAGTTAGCTTTTCGTGTCCTGCTACAACCTGTAGCACTAACAAATACAACCCAAGTGAAACCTAGACACATTGTAAAACAAGTGAAATATATGGACTTCTAAGTAAGCCATAATGTATGCTAATACAAGAATAGATGGGAAAGGTACAATAAAGGCATCCCAGCTACAAACTTCACTTACACTTAAATACTTGCCCATTCAAGGTGCAGACAGAACACTGACTAAGGCTATGGATGAGGTGCATACAAGAAATAATCATCAGCTTGTGCTGAGATGACCTGGGAGGGACACCTGCATCTCAGCTGCTTCCACCTTTTCTGACTTCATCCTGCAGTTTCCTGGTCCATGCACTTGCTGAATGCACTATTGGGAATTTTGATTACTGCTAAGTGAGAAAGGAGTCCTCTGCATAATACACACCTAAGTTTCCGTCTCCCCACTAACTTGAAATGCTTTCATGTATTTGTGAAAGAATCATACAAAAAAATATCAAGGATAACCTGCACAGAGAAGGTGTAAAGAGCAGCTGGGGGGAGATAGGATGGTGGGGAGGAGGAAGTAAGAATATTTTAAAAAACAGGGTATTTGCACATCACAAAATAAGCTTTTCTCAGATAGCAAGGTGGAAGAATTTTCTGGTTTGGGTGTGTCTCCTGAAAGGGGGAAAATGGATGGATACTAAATGAGTTTTCTGGGAGAATGTGATATTATATCCTGCTTCATACCAACCCAAGGCAGCAAGATTCATTAAGATTCAAGTAAGTAAATTTTCTTATTTGAAAACTCTATCTAGCCATTGATTTAACTGTAAAAAACCCCACCATTGTCCATGGTAAAAGAAAATGTTTACACTTGTGGTCTGGATTTTCTATTACATATGAAAACTGGAACATACCCTATAACTGTGCTATACAAAGATTTAGCAGAAAAAAACAATTGCTCATTAACTTCCATTCAGCTTCAGGACAAAGATCAAAGTCTGCTGTCAGAGTTCTAAGGTACTGAGTTTGGTTAATCTTTTTTTCAGTTTTGTTAATCTGATTCCTGACATCCCAGTCGAAGTCATTGTATTTCAAAAGCTTCTGAACAACTTTAGATTTTACCAAGTCAGTGAACTCTAATTGTGGATGTTTTGCACTCTGGTAAGTGAGTCCTTGGTTGCATGTGAGCAGTCCAAATTACTTAAAAATAAAGTCATATATGTACGTTATTATTAACTGGACCAGAGCACACATTTCAAAAGCTTTGACTCAACTTTCTAATTCCTCATTCTCGCTCAAAAAAATAATGATTAAGTAAGAAAAACAAACAATGGATAGTTTGGTTTAATTCCTAAGAATTTTTTATTCCATTTGAGCGAACCAATACATTCCTCTGTGAAATGGGAAGCAACAGTTACTACTGTACATTTTTGTGAGCCATCTATTCTAATGTGGCAATGGAAAAGTTTGCAAAATTTTTCTGCATTGTGGTTGTCAATTTAAGACTCATTGACTCTGTGACTGATGCTTCTGCAAAAGTCTCACAGTGACCATAGTAAGTCTATCTGATATTTCATACAACTTTATGTTTTATCAATATGTGCTATCTCATTTGGTATTTTAGCCTACATCAGTTTAAAAAAACAGTAATCTTGACATTAGCTTCAGAAGCAATGGTACTAATAGTGTATGACATTAACAGTATAAAAGTGAAATTTTTCTTTGCACATACCCCAAGCCTGCTAATTTTCTGAGACACACTAATAATACCAACACACGTGCAACAGATCACTGGAAAGCTGACTTGTAAGCTAACAAGTAGAATGCAAAACTTTGGATACCAAGGAGTCTGTTGACTACTTACGTCCTACTCTCTTCATCCTGTCAAAAACTATTGCAATACCCTCCCTACAGTCTAACCAGTACAAGTCTGTCGTAATCAGAGTGCAAAATGTATTCCAGGGCATGTTTTTATATCATGGAATACCAAATGTGGTTTATATTGTTATGTAGACTGATGACAACAGTAAAAGTCAGGTCTAACACTATAAAAACACTTCCTTCCTAACATCTGACTGAAGAAGAAAGGAGATAAAGGAGATGAGGATATTAAATGCAAGAAGAAGTAAGGTCACTGACTGGACAGTTAGTATAGAAAAAAAAAAAACAAAAACAAACAAATCAGAGAGGGCAGGTTCAGGAAAAAAAATAAATATCCAAGACAGCAGGACTGTGTTTAGCCTAGGACTGAGCCTGTCCCATTTTCCATGAAAATCATATTTAATTAACATTTGATTACTCATTGTGGTCAAAACTATGCAGAGGATGAAAGCCTGGCACTGAGGAGCTGTGACTAAATACGTCCCTGTCCCAGTCTCAGGAAGCTGTCCTGCACTGCCTGTTCCCCGTGTCAGTCCTCAGATGAAGAAATTACCTTTGGAAATGCTGACCTGATCACAGATGATCTTGGCATGATTCCTGGCCCCGGCAGAAAACTGGGCACCCAGTGGGCACAGGGTTTGGCAGCCTGGCTGCAGGTACCGCAGCCTGCTGCTGCCCTGGCTGAGCCTTGGCCCTCTGGCACCACGCTCCAAGGCTGCACACAGCGAACATGTGCATCATGTGGCTCCACCACCCTCTTCTCCCCTTCTCTCCATGGCCTCATTTCTTATGAGGGTCTTTGGACAGCAGAGTGCCTCAAATAACAGCAGCATTAAGTGAGCTAGCATTGCATTAGGCAGCGTGTCTCAGCATGTGTCTCAGTCCTCTCAAAGATCTGCTGTGCTGGCACCCTGCAAAGCCTTGAGCCTGAAAGTTTGGGAGCATTCTTCTCTCTCCTGCCCTGTTTTGGGCTTTATTTTTTTCTTTCATGATGTTCCTGTCTAGCTTGTTGCAAACAAGATTTTAAATATTGTCTTTTGTATTGAAAAAATAATTAAAGAAAAAACTTCTACACTTTCCATCTGTTTTTTGCATTAGGAAAACAGGCAAAGAGAAATGACTTCTTGAGACCAGGCAGTGCATACAAAAAACCTGGAAATGCTCTCAGTGATCTCTGCAGAATCTAAGATAAAGTCAAGGGAATAAACTGTACATAAACTTTCACTCTCCTGTTGAATGTCTGAATGCTATTAGACTCACTGGGCCAAATATTTGCACTATTATATCCAGAGAAACACCTGCTGTCTACTAATATATACTGATATTATGTGGAGAACAATGTAGTTCAACTTGTCTACATTTGAAAATCAGAGACTAAAAAGGAAGATGTGGAGACAATGGGAAAATGAGTAACAAAAGCAAGAATGCAGTTAGAAATAAAATGCTATGAGGGTCTTGTGAGCCTGGGCCATAATGTGAAGTATAGTTAAAATGAGCACAATTAATAATCACAGATGATTATGTGAGCGCAGATCCTGTAGCAAACACCACAGTACTGTGAAGTTTTCTCTCCAAGATGATGTTTTACCCACTCTGAAGGCCTCTGCTAAGTGACCTGTAGAAGATACCTGCTGGGTTATTTTAGAGGAAATGGGAAGAATATCTCTGAACAGACAAGTGATATACAGCAGCCAAGGCTTATTTATTGTCTGACTTGTCAAGCCAGATGTGAACATTCACCCTTTCCATCACAGATTCATTAGGATCCATACGTATTTAATTAAGACTGTAGCTCTGAAGGTGCTCTAAATGCTTTCACAGTAGCGTATATATGAAGCATAAAGCACCTTGCATTCTAGCATTTAGGTGACCGTGCTGATGCTGAGGTAAAATCCAGACTTCTAGCACTAAACTTCAAAAGTTTAGATGCTGGGAAGCAGTCACTTCCCAGTTACACCATCAGTTTCTTTCTTTAAGTTTAGCAAGCTGCCTATTTAAAAAAACGAAACACAGCAAAAAAAATGCTGAAAGTTATTTGATTAAAATATAGTTCAGGTCATCTAGCCATCTGCCTTACTGCTGGGCCTGGTGGAAGCTGTGGTCCTGTGGTGCCTCCCATCACCGTTCAGGAGACAGCTGCCAAAACAGGAATGCTGTTTCATGTGCAGATAGCAGAAACATTCTCAGCTGACCCTGCTCTCAGTCATTTTCCCTTCTGCTGGCACCCCTGTCAGTGACAACAAATCAGAGCCTCATGAAGCATGCAGCCTATCTGACTGATGCCACTCCATCATGCTGCCAGATCTTCCACTGCTCATTTCCTGCAGCACAATCTGAGAGAAAGCCCGTTTCCATGCCTGAGCTGGTTTGGACAAAGATAAATCTGAAGGCTGCCTAGTGACTACCATATAAGCAGACAAAAAAATGTGATGACCTAACTTACAAGGCTTCAGTTATTTGGTATAATTAAGTGGAGAAGATGCCAAGAAAATAATTGCCGGAAAGTTTTCTTTTGACAAACTTATGAGAGAAATTTCTCAACAGCTTCAAGGAACTCCATGGATGAGCTAAGCCCTTCCAAGTCCAGTAGATTGCCCTTTTTGTCATTAAAGTGGAATAATTCAGTCTCTTCCTCTTCTTCCCGAAACAGATTGCTCTCTGAGGTAGGAATGATGATGATGCGAGGGACTGCATTGCTAACGACAAAGTCCAGCATTCCATTAGCTTGACTTTCTTGAGTTGCCATCTCTGAAGTACTTGAGTCTCCTCTGCTGACACTGCTGCTATTCAAACCGACAGGCAGAGAAGCTGCTCTTAGGGAGCTGGTCACAAGTGTTGCAGGGGAACTGTGTAGGACTGGCTGCCCAAGCACCTTCTCCAAACATCTGGAGGAGAGCAAAACCTGGAGCAGAGACATAAGCTTTAGTGTTGTCATATACCATATGACTATGGAAACCAGTATTAGAACGAGTCGTACTAGTCAGTATTTGAGTCACCAGGCTTATTTTCTAAACACTTAGGATCATTAACTAGTGGAGAAATCATGATGTGCTAACATGTACTGTTTGAAAAGCAGAATGTTAAATGAAGCAAAAGAAGACATGTTCAAATGGTAGCAGAGACCATAAAGAAAAAGGAAGAAAAAAAAAAAAGCAAAGCTCATTCCTATATCTGACCTATTTTATTATTAAAAAAAGGAATTACTCCATTTTGAACACATCTCAGGGTACCAGATAATTGCCCTTTTCTCTCTTCTCATGGAAGAGATCTCAGATAAGACTCAAGCAAGCTGTACTCTATTTTCCTAAGGCTGCATCATTCTTGTGACAGTGTCTGTCATGGTGCCCCCAAAAGGCTCCTGGTACTGCCTCAGGGAAGTCAGTGGCTTTGTATTCACACATTCTCCAATAAAGAAGAAATAAACAACCACTCTGCTAACAATTTACTTGCCTATTTTCAGAGAATTCTGATTTCTAAATTGGCCCTGATAGCAACTCCCCTGTGTCCTTTCCATAGCTCTTTTTGCAAAGTATGCAAATTCAGAGTAAACTAATTAAGTTTTGAAAGTGTTAGTTAATATTTAAATACACTGGCAACAGAAGGCATAAGTGGTCAGTTTTGGCTTCCTTTAAAAAATGACAGTTAAGGCTATAAAATCACTTTCTCAGATACAGAGAGAAGTTGGAAACCCCTCCTTCCTGGGAAAAACAACATTTAAAGTAAAATGCAGTATTTACTTCAGTACCGTATGAATTCCCATGACTTCTAATGGAACTCTGAGTACAACTAAGCTTTCCTCAGATTGCCATAAAGCTTCTTTCAGAGTTATAGTTGTATTTATTTCTCTTAATATGGTTGTGGAGCATATTAATTAGCTACACTAAGTATCTCCATACCTTGAGCTTCCCATAATAGTTTTGTAAATTTTTTCCACTATTGCAGTTATGGGAGGCACAATGTGCTTCAAAAAAAAAAAAAAAAAGTGGTTTAAATCAACCTGACAGAGAAGAAAAGCCCATTCTCCCAGATCAAAGATAATAATAGAATGAAAAGCCAACCTCAAAACCACTCCTCCCTGCTTCTGGTGCTGTTTCACTGCAACAGAAGGGCAAGTTTCTTTTGGGTGTGGCTTAGTAGGCAGACTACCATTTCCAAGCTTTTAAAATAGTTTTCGTGATGGGTAATTGCCTTGACACAAAACCTGGACGCAGAGGACACTTTACAGCTCTCCTTTGAAACCAAGTATCCAAACCTGCATTTTACTGCTACCAGAAAGGCCTCCTCACTGCCCTGTCAAATTTTCAAGTGTCAGTCTGCATCAAGCCTGTTACAGTCCTAACTAACTGCATAAGTCATGGGGCTGGATCGTATCTTTGTGGCAGCACAGAAGATATAGTCCCATGCAGTTTTATGCTCTGGAAAGTCCCAAGCCTGGGACACTGACTGGCTTTTTCACTTTCACTTGAAAGGTACTTTCACATTTTTGATGACCTATTTGCAACTGTTCAGTATGAAGCCTTCATCTCAGTCAGTGAAAAGAATTCAGAGGTACATAAGATTTTTAGATGTTGTTGAGATAATCTTGTTAAAGTAAGCAAATTGTAAGATTATTTTCCTAAAAGAAAATATTTTGTTAAATCAAAAAGGTGACTCTTCACCCCCTTCACCAATTCACACTTCTATTTCCATAATTTAGCATTTTTGAAAGTGCTATAATTGGAATTTAGTCATAGACAATCCAGTAATACTACTACAACCTTAAAATAAATATTTAAAAATACAGGGGGGCTTCTTTAGGGTTGGTTTTGTTTTGTTGTTTGTTTTTTTTTTTTTGGTTGGTTGGTTTTTTAAGATAAATGGGTGGTCTCAAAGTGAAACATTCTAGCTGAGCTTGACAAATAAATATTTATTATGATAGTATGAATACTGATACATTGCATTTAGCTAACACACAAAGGACCTTCATACCACACAGGAAATCTGCTGAAAATATTAAGAAGAGCAAATGAGGCTTTGAACATTCAATGTAAATGAACTCATATTTCAGTGAATGCCACTGAAAGTCTCAGCATGATGTTACTCTGATCGAGGGTTAGCAAAGCAATTCAACAGATGTCTTTCAAAAGCAAAGTACAGCATATGAGCCTTCTTGTGGGCTACAGAATTGCTAAATTCCAGAACAAGAAGTATTTATTTAATTACTGAACAGTGTTATGAGGATCACCTTGGATTTACTTCCTTTACCCTTCCTTGTGAGACTCAAAGCCAGTGGTTTTTCAGAACCTGGAGGCAATATCTTGTGTTTGCCACTTGCCTACAACCTTGGACATCCTGGGCTACTGATGCAGAGCAGCAGAATTGGTTAGGATGTTTGAACCCGTGTTGCTTCCCACCACATTTAAAGCCATTGTTTTTCCGTCAGTACTGTTCACAACAGTTACAGGAAAAGAACAAAGTTTCTCAGGACTTGATCTTAATGAGACAATGAAAGAAGACAGGGCAGATGCATGCAGGAACTGGATTAGGAACCGGATGGCTGGAAATTTCCAAAGCAGCTCCTGCTTTAAACTGTGCTGTCTCTAGACAATTACCCTCAGAGCTGAAATGGAGCACAGGGGACAGTAGCAGATGTAGCTGCCCAAGGTGTGTGTGTCTGCCTACACACACTAGAGTAACCCCCTGCAAGAATGTTTCCATCAAAAAGTGGCTACTCAGTCCAGCCATAGACAGGCTATGTCGAAAATGCCTATGTCGAAAATGCAGCACTGATATGTGCTTGACACTGTGCACCCATACATATGCTCATTTTGAAACTGATGTTACAATCTGGCAGAGGCTGACTTGTGGGTGACCTACTGCTCCCATCCCACTTCCTCAGGGAATGGGGTGCTCCTCAACAGCATGATGCCAAACCTCAGTGGTTTGGGCAATGAGTGTGATGCATCCACAGAAGATGCTCTGAGTACTCACCATCTCCTCTTTCAGTGAGGGAAGGGTGGCACCTGCCAAACTCTGCCACCCTTAGGGAGAAATGGGAGTCTCTTTCTTGTCTTCCCCCTCAACAAAAATAAAACATTTTAATGTACACTGAAAGGAAGAAAAAGGGTGGCTTATGTCATGTCAAACTCTGTTTTGCAGACTTGACTTTATTATGAGAGGAGGTTGCCACAATATGGACACAAAGGTCAGGATGACAGGAACCAAAGCAGGGGTAGATAAGCAGGGAAAGAGGCAAAGAACTCATCTTCTTACATTTAATGCTATTGACTATGCTTTAACACATCTTCAGAGCTATGAGCTGATGCTGGCTTTCCAAAAACTGGCAACATATCATTGAAAAAAATTAATACGGTGATATTGGCATTCTCATTTTTCACACATAAAGAGAAAAAGAAAAAAAGAGAGAAAATAAAAAAGCAATAGTAGCAAGGATGAAGACAACATTGGAGTCAGTATAAATAAAGTCTACAGATGAAACAGATAAAGAGATGATGTACTGCTGCAAGACTAGCACTAAAATGGAGAGTCCTCAGCCAAGACTTTTTTCCTTACCTTCTCAGCAGGTTCTGCATTGCAGCTGCAGCTCTTTGGGAGCAGGTCTCTCTTCTCTTGACTCAGACTTGCTGAGAAAGAATGACTTCGACGAGGCTTCAGTTTCTCATGAGCTGGCTCTACAGGGTCAAGTTCTACATCGCTCCACATCTAATCACAAATGATGAAGGATTTCACACAGTTGCACCCTTTCTCAAATTCTTGAAAGTTCTCAAAACTGTAGCAAGAACCATGCACACTTACAGAAAACTAAGGCCGTTGTAACACAGATCTCACACTGAAAACTCCCCTGGGAAGAAGCTTGGTTTTCAGTCACATCACTTACCCTGGATTATTTTGCTGAACAAAATAAAAATCTTTGAAACAATGAAAAATTATTTAATCTCTTTTCACCATGATGATTTTCACCCTTTTTAATCTCATTGCTTACACTATGCTTATAGCTGCAGAGTACCTGAATTCTAAAGATAGGAACAAGTACAGCCAATCTGTTTAATATGTCTTATGGCATTCTGTGTGACTACCAACTGGTATGAAACCATGGGCATGGACAGATCCAAACCCACATTTGTATACATCCCAACAGAATATTCAGAGCTTCTCAATCCTCGTGAGCTTGTTGATTTTATGAACCATCATTAGTCCATGGGAGATAATGGGTGGGCTCTGCACTAATTTTCTAAGAGCATGCCAGTAATGAAGTGCAAACGTGACATTGCAATCATGCTGTTCCATTTACAGGCTTGGGCAGAGGCCATCCATCATCCCTTACTTTGTGGTGACTTTTTGATGGAGTATCAATGGTGAGATCATTACACTGTTTTCAACACCAGCTTTTAGATATGGATAGATAGATGACAGATAGATATACAGGCCTTCACACAAGTGGGAAGCTAGTGTGTAATTCCCCTGCATCACCTTGCTCATACATCTATGTATTGCCACCTGTTTATTTCCCCTCACTTGCCGAATGAAACTTTAAATGCTACTTGATACGACTCATGAATACGTTTGTTCCCTACACTAACATGTACATAACACATAGAGGAAAGTGTTGGTGGCAACAGCTGTTGCTGGTGTCATTCTTGCCCATCAATATTTTATTTGAGCATTCCAAAATTTCATTTGGTCCTGCTGTCATGCCAGTCATCCATCTTAGCTTTTATTTCAGCAGCTGCTCTTTCAGCTAAAATCTGTACAGCTGCACTTAGCTGTCACTTGCCTCAAGGACAATTGCCTTTGGCTGCGTCAACTCTGCACAACACAGTGCTGCGCATCAAAAATGGCAGGTGTTTTAATTGAGATTCTTCAGCCAAAGTTGTGCCAAAAGCTGAAACCTCTTACCCTCATTATCCTGTCTGTTGAAGGAGCACCTCCAACAAAACACACACAGTAACCTGCTAACACAAACAAACCAAATCCAAGTACTGAGCAACAGTGAAGAACAGAAAGCTGCTTGGATCAGGATGGATGATGCAGCTGAAATTACTTTGTTTGACATCAAACGAAGGAATAATGGGGAGAAAATTTAATAATAAACTGTCAAGGAAAATTAAAAGGTAAAAAGGGAAAAAAAGGTTGGAAATAAGTAAATGAGGAGTAACCCTGTTTTAAACTGTCAACACATTTGCATGTTGCTATGTGTACTACCTCAACCAGTGAATGAAGCAGAAGTGTAAGAAGACATGTAGTCTAGTCCTCATGATTTCAGGGTAAATACAGATATGTGTGGGTGCTGTGTTTGCTCAAGCTGTTAAACAATCCCAAACAAAAGATACTTTTTTCTTTTATTTTTTTTAATGATAGAATATTGACATGTTGCATAAACTAACCTCATATTGCAAGGAAAATTTGGGTATTTTACAGTTTATGAAATCATCATGGTTGATACTGTCATACATCATTGTCAAATCAGTGGTCTGTGAGTGGAATTAAATCAGCAAGATGGATTATCTCATTTTCCTTTACATTGCAATAGGAATATTTATGCATTTATTTGTATCTTCAAGAGCCATGACAAACACCAAATTTCATAGCCCATTCAAAGTGAGTCACTTTTTTTCCTGCCCTTTCTTTTGCCTTAACATAGCAGCAACCAGACAAGCATGAAAGTGCTCCCCATGCCCTTAAGACTATGAGAGCTTAGACAAGCAAATTTAGGATCCTTGTGCTGTATGCTGTGGTACAGTAGCATCGCAGTCCCCAAGAGTCTACTATTACACACTCCAAACTCACCTGGGCTCAAATCTGAACAATATGCTAAAAAAAAGGCTTTCTCTAGACTAAGAGAAGCCTTTCACTCTTCTATTTATCATTTTAAAGAAATTCTATGACAGACATATTTCATGAAACACTATACCAAAAGCTGTCACTTCTAGACAAAGTCTCTCCTGAGGAGTAGCTTGTCCATTGCACGTTATTTAAACCACTTCTAATTTTGAGTGACAAAACACAGCCTATTTAAGAGATTTCATTATTTTAATTATCATAATTACTACCTGTCTGCAATACCATAACTTGTAGGCTTATTGATAGTCAGGAATGCTGCATAGTCACAAAGTGGAAGAGGATCCTTGTCCTCAGACAGTTCACAGCTTCACAAGCTGGATGGCTGAGGCTAACCATAAAGTGCAAGGAGTTACTTTGACTGGAAGTCTACCTGATGCACCTGTATGGTTAATGTGCAAGCAAGGCAGTTGCAGGACTGCAAAGTAACCTCTCTTTTGTAACAGGGTAGTTTTTGTTTCAGATGCTTAAAGTGTGTGTGTTTGTGTTCCAATTTTTTTTTAATCTTACATCCAGAGAGCCTGAATTTCTTGTCAGTGCCCTAGGCACTGTGCTATAGCATTGTCTGGGACTGCTTGGTTTCCCACTGAACAGTGCATTTTTTGCTTAGGTGTGTTTGCTTTACTGTCTGCCTGCCATCAGAGTTCTGAAATCTCCCTGTTGCTATTATCCAAAATGACAACTTGAATTCTCCAGCAGAAAGTTCAGTGCGAATTTTCCCTGTCTGAAAATGGTACAGTGTTCAGGCTGGTTTTCCTGGTGGTCCTGAGTCCATTTCCAAATCAAAGACCCCAGTCTTCCCCAAAATACCAAACATAGCCACAATCTCACTGAAGCACAGCTCCATGGCCTGACTCTCACCCTGACAGCATTGTCATATGTAACCCAGCCCCATCCTCGCCCAGACTGCTGGCTGCAGGGGAGAGCCAAGAGTTTCTCACTCAGTCCATCATGGTGATTTATACCTTTATAAGAGTTTACCAGAGGCAGCTGTCACTCTGGTAGGTTTCTGATGCCCGAGCTGAGCAGAGGACAGCAGAGGTACTCAGGAGGGCCAGCCTCAGCCCAAACCCTGTGATGGCTGCCACAATCCCCTCAGAGTCACCTTCCCAGGACTTCTGCAGACAAGACCAGCTTCTTGTGACTGAGAGATGCAACTGAGATCATGCTGAGAAAGGCTGTGAAGAGTCCCAAGGGATCCTTTTATTTCTATCCCATTCAGTCACCACCTTTACTGACACCTGGGGTATGCTTCTTACAAAACACTCCACCATGCTCCAGAGTCAGAAGTCTTTCACTCCTCATGGTTAAAATCCAGGGAAAGAAATTAAAAAATTCCATCCTACAGAAAATAGATTTCTTTTTAAAATAATAAGACAGCTTTTGGATAGGTTAGAAGACTTTGGATTGGAAATAGTTTTGCTGTCCTCCAGCCCAGTAAGATACTGAATTATAGGCAGTAGTTGGTAACACGGGTAGTGTCTGACAATGACTCTCTTTCATTCATATTAAAGACTTAATCTGAATGTTCTTGGTCCCACTATGCATCTAAACCATACAGATATGCTGGCCTGGATGCTTTTTCTGATTATAAATCATCATGCATGAACTCCCAGAAAGGCTTTGCAGAAATGACCTCACATGACCCCAAACATTTAGCTATGCTCCCCTCCTCCCCCTTTTCCACTCTCTAATGTTGAATATGTATTTATAGAGCCACATATTTTGGGAGTCTGAGAAACGTTATACGCACTTTCCCTCATGGAAACAAGAAAAGACTTACAGCTTCTCCAGTAGAAACTGATGAAACACAAGTGCTCTTGGTCCTGCCAGCAAGAGATTGGTGGCTGGAGAGAGAGGTCCTGAATGATGACTCATTTATGGAGCCTCTCAGGAGGTCATTCTTTGATATTCGTATTAGGAACCTCAAGCATGGAACAGCACTGTGGATTGTTTTTCTGAAGGAAAATATGAGAAATAAAAAAAAAACAACCATCACATTGATGAAATTCAAGTAGTCAAAGGACTGTCTTTTTCCATCACCTCAGCAAGACTTCTGTTTTGATTAAGGCGGGGGGAGGGGGGTGTCTTACAGA
Organism: Xenops minutus; assembly: GCA_035221455.1. Taxonomy (NCBI): domain Eukaryota; kingdom Metazoa; phylum Chordata; class Aves; order Passeriformes; family Furnariidae; genus Xenops; species Xenops minutus. Next base: position 21,423,046 of record JAWWEE010000122.1, on the reverse strand, counting down.
TTACATGTAATCATCATGGTATATCTAGTGGAAACTACTCAAAAGACTGAAAAGAAAATAACAGGTGCTTCTGGTCCCTGTGTCAAAACATGTATGGAAGAGCTGCATGGATAAGTAGCAAGAACTGAAAATATCTTGAAGAATATGATTGATTCTGATTTATTTAAAAGGTTAACCCAGAAAATTTTCAGGTTATCTGGTACAAAGATCTTCAATGTGCAAAGGCACAGAATGAGTGGAAAACAGGGAAGGGGGAGAAGACTAGAAAAATCAGATATTTTTATTTCTTTTACAGCTACTGTAAAATCCTATTGAAAATTAACTGTACAACCACAGATGAGAGGGATGACCTAGACCCCAAATCTGCCCTATTCACTGAATAATAATCTCAGTCATGGTTATGTGAATCTGCTTCTCCTAGCCTCAGCCCTAGCCCTGCATAGTGCAGAAGAGCCCAAAAGCCTCCTCTGTGCAATGCCAGCTGGCCTTGCTCCTGACAAGGCAATGCTAGCCAGAATGCTTCATTTGGTAAAACACCTCTCCAGCATCTCCCAGTCCATTATTTCAGCCCAACAGATGAAACTAATACTGGCACAAAAGTAAATGAACAAGTCAAGAAGTGAAGGAGCAACAAGGTGTATAGAAAAGAACTGCAGGAGACTAGAGAAGTGGAGGATGTTGGTATATTGACTTTACACTGAGATGTAAGTCAAGCAGATGTATATTGCAAAATCTTTGTTTCTACAGTTATCAAGTGTGTTGAATAACTAGTACATTTAAAATAATCATTTCTATTCTCAGAAAAGATCAAACATTAAAATTTCAAGAAATGATTCTGAAATCACTACTTTGTAATCCAAAAGAGAAATCCAGTGCCACCAAACCTCAATATTTGGCATCACCATTCTCAGTATACCAGACTTCTGCATCTCTTTCCTCTATACTTTCAAAGGCAAGTGAACAGCAACTCTGTGTCTGCTCTGCAAATGTGGACTGAAAAAAGCTGACATCATTCCTGATTCTGCCAAGATGCCTGTTGGCAACCTGGCAGAGCCCCACCGAGCTGCTTGGGGCAGAAGGTTCCTTACATGGTGCCGGATTAAAAAACGATAGTTAATGTTGTGCACAAAATAAAAAGGTCTGAGAAATGGCATGAATTTACAGGACAAGAGAAAAGGTCAAGTCCCCGTAAGGTCCCTTTCATACTGAAGATCTCAGTATGGTGCTGAAAAGCAGCTGCAGCTCTTTCTCCCCTGGTGTGTTTTATCTGTTCCTACCAGAGAAGATGTAAGTCTGAGAAGCAGAACCTCTTCCCTCTGACACAGATGTAGCTTTTCATGTTCCATAGCCTACCTGGGCCTGTAAAATATCTGATAACTTCAAGTCAGTGTAAACCACATCATTCTGTCCATTAAGTAGGATTTCATACAGAGATCTCCTAATGCTGGAGGTTCGGGAAATAAATGCCTAATGATGAATTTGCAAGGGCAACATATGAACATTTTGAATGTCTTGAGGGAACAGAGTTTCAGTTTTACTAATATTGGGGAGGACAAGTGAGGAACATTTTGTTGGCTGGGGTGAAAGCATGGATTGTGAGGGGAGTTTTAGTATTTTGTGTGTGAAATACAGAATAGGTCTAAACTGAGGTATTTATTTAATATTTTTATAATCTGAAATAAAGGAGTCAACTAGTGTAAAATATATGGTAATTGGAAACAACTTTTTTGAGAAAATACTGCAAATCAAAATTATTTATGATTATTCATCATTTATGATGGAGCAGTTTTGAATCAATCATTTCTGTGTAATTGTGCTTCACTTGGGAGTAAGCTGGAAACATGGAGATGCAGCATTTCCCTGTTTGCTGTGAAAGAATAATTACAAAACCTAAAATTTCCCAAAATCCATAGCTATGTGTTAGACATAGCTATATTGCAGAATATAGAGACAGCATACAAGTTGTTATAGAAGTGAAAGATTTCTTCCCCATAAGACAACATTTCATGAATTAAAACTTGAGTGCATTCCTTATTTACTCATATTTGCTATTTCCAGTGACACGTATCAGGGAGAGAATTGTTTTTTCCTTTATACTGGTGAGGAGTGTGTGGACAGAGGGGTGGATGAATGGGGAGGAATATAACAATTAAACTCAGACCAGTTCTTACAAGTGAAGTCCTAGCACAAAGGTCATCATTACATTTTCAGTTACATTCATTATACATTCAATGTACTTTTTTCATCCATTGCTTAAGGCAAGGAAACCCCAGAAAAAGGCTTGTTTATTTTGTTGCAATTTTAAGATGCAGTGACAGCAATTTTCTGTGCTAAAAAGCATCTTGTTTTGCTAGTGGTACATCACTTGTTTGAGCCACATTTGAATTCCTTAGATCCTGATTTCTAGGTGCCTCTTTCTAGAAAGATTTGGAATATATATTAGGTTTAACTTGGTTCAGTAGTTCCAATATAAAATGGCAAATTACCTACTGCTCAAACCCTTCACCCTTTGGCCTGAACAGACTGGCCCATTTATCTGCAATTGGATAAATTACTTTCAAGGAATAATGTGAATAATTAGAAGATTTGGAAATTGTCCAGGAACACTAATCTTTAAATATATTCATTTTTCACTGTTCAAGAAAAATTGGTCCTGTCAACTTATTTTTACCAGCTGACTTATTAGTGTACTGTAGTTTTTCAGTTTTGAAACTATTCTTGATTCATGACAAGAGATCCAGCATTACTGCTTTTCCTGACCGGATGGTTCCCAAGTGTATGAAATGTCTTCACAACAAGTCCATAAACACTTCTCTTGCTGATATATCTAGAAATACAAGTCAGAAATCAGGGAAAAAATAAAACTAAATACTTACTAAGAAAATGTCTGAAATCTTTTTATGGATGCAAGCTTTTGTATTAACATAGTCTCAGAAAAGCTGATGGTAGTAGGAAAAAGACTAACTGAAGCAGTTCACCATCAGAAAGTCATGGAATGGTTTGGTTTGGAAGGGACCTTGAAGGCACCTGAAAGATCACCTCAGTCCAACCCTCCTGCCCTGGACAAAGACACCTTCCACTAGACCACATTGCCCAAAGCCCCATCTAGTCTGGTCTTGAACACTTCCAGGGAAGGGGCATCTACAATCTCTATGGGCAACCTGTTCCTTGCAAAAATAATACAGGGAATCACTGAACACAGCTACAGACTGAGGAATGAGATGCTGGAAGGCAGTGCCATAGAAAGGGACCTGAGGGTCCTGGTCAACAGCAAGTTGAATATGAGTCAGCAGTGCCCTGGCAGCCAGGAGGGCCAACCATGTCCTGGTGGCATCAGGCATCGGTGGCCGAGGGAGGGGATTGTCCCACTTTGCTCTGCACTGGGGTGGCCTCACTTTGGATATTGTGGGCAGTTTTGGGCACTGCAATATAAGAAAGATATTAAGCCATTAGAGAGTGTCCAAAAGAGGGCAACAAAGATGTTGAAGGGCCTTGAGGGGAAGCCGGATGAGGAGTGGCTGAGGGCACTTGGTCTGTTCAGCCTGGAGAAGAGGAGACTGAGGGGAGACCTCATTGCAGTTACAACTTTCTTGTGAGAGGAAGAGGAAGGGCAGGCACTGATCTCTTCTTTGTGGTGATCAAGGACAGAACCTGAGGAAATGGTCTGAAGTTGTGTCAGGGGAGGTGTAGGTTGGATATTAAGAAAGGGTTCTTCACCCAGAGAGTGGCTGGTCACTAGAACAGGCTTCCCAGAGAAGTGGTCAGAGCACCAAGCCTGACATAGTTCAAGAAGCATTTGGATGATACTCTCAGACTCATGGTGGGACTCTTGGGCATGGTCCTGTGCAGGGCTAAGTGTTGGACTTCATGAAGGGACTTCTGAGTCCCTTCCAACTTGGCATATTCTGTGATCAGAAAAAATAACAGGTTTATAAAGCATCAGCCAGCCATGCAAAACTTCTAATTAAACTCCTGCAACTCATCAGAAACTAGACATTCTCCTATTCTAATAAAACGCTCTGCAAACTTAAAAAAAATCAGAGGGTTTTTGGAGAATGCAAAAAAGTTTTAGTTATGATAGCAGACATTTTCAAACAAAATATGTCTCTAAACTGGAAAAACATGGATTTGATGGACAGACCACTCAGTGGCTAAGGAATTGGCTGGATGGTCACACTCAAAGAGTTGCAGTCAACAGCTCAATGTCGAGGTGGAGATCAGCAATGGGTAGTTCATCAGGGGTTGGAACTGCTGCTGTTTAATATCTTTGTGGGTGACATGGACACCAGGACTGAGCACACCTCAGCAAGTTTGCTGGTGACACCAAGCTTTGAGGTGAGATTGACTTGCTGGAGGGAAGGGGTGTCACGCAGAGGAACCTTGACAGGCTGGAGAAACGGGCACATGCAAACCTCATGAAGTTCAGTAAGGCCAAGTGTAAGGTGCTGCATGTGGGTTGGGGCAATCCCAAGCACAAATACAGGCTGGACAGAGAATGGATTGAGAGCAGACCTGCAGAAAAGGACTTGGAGGTGCTGGTGTATGACAGGCTGGACCTGAGCTGGCAATGTGCACTCACAGCCCAAAAGTCAATTGTATCCTGGGCTGTATCAAAAGTTGTGTGGGCAGCAGGCTGAGGGAGGTGATTCTGCCCCTTTGCTCTGGTAAGACCCCATCTTGAGACCCAGCTCTGGAGTTGCCAGCACAGGAAGAGGTGGACCTGCAGCAGCAAGTCCAGAGGAGACCACCAAGATGATCAACAGACTGGAGCACTTCTCCTTTGAGGAAAGGCTGGAAGAGTTGGGGTTGTTCAGCCTGGAGAAGAGAAGGCTCTAGGGAAACCTTGCAGCAGCCTTCCAGTATCTAAAGGGGGACTACAGGAGAGCTGGAGAGAGACTGTTTACAAAGGAATGTAAGGATAGTTCAAGAGGGAATAGCTTTAAACTGAGAGTAGGTTTAGATTGGATATTAGGAAGAAATTCTTTACTGTGAGGCTAGTGAGACACTGGCGCAGGTTGCCCAGAGAAGTTGTGGATGCCCCATCCCTGGAAGTGTTCAAGGCCAGGCTGGATGAACCTTTGAGCAACCTGGTCTAGAAGAAAGTGTCCCTGCCCATGGCAACGAGTTTGGAACTAGATGATCTTTAAGTCTCTTCCAATACAAGCCATCCTACAGTTATATGATACTATGTTTTCACACTTTCTGGGTCTGTTTCCACCAGTCTTCTGAGAAACCTTCACTTTCTTTACAACCACACTGTCGTCCATCAGACATTCTAAACAATGAACTCAATTTCAAGGTCCCAGTCTTAGCTGTAAGGCAATAGAATGAACTTACCAGTTTTTACACTTCCTGGGTGAGCAAATCTCATACCAATGACTAACCCTGCCATCTAGTGGCATTTATACATTTATCACATTGACCACCATGGCATCCCTCTGTTTTCTCATAACTTTTGACACAGCATCACTCTGTGGTAGGTATGCTTTGAAAGATGTGCAAAAAATCTAAAGATATGTGAATAGCAGTTCTGCTACAAGTATTTCCCCCTTAAATAATAAAGTATTTTTTTACTGCCAGTGTTTCAAAAAAACATTACATACAGCTATGGCAAAGAAATGGCATACTCTGAGCTATATCTCTTGTGTGAGGTAAACCTGCTTCTAAGAACATTACTGTGAGTTGTAAAGTTGAAAAAAAATATTTAGAAGCTCACCTAATGCTGGAACTAGGGTTGAGAACCCAATGGTGTTGTATCCCTTTCCTTACGTTAAACAAACAAACAAAGTAAAAACTGCAAAAATTACTCCCCAGAAAACCTACTTTTGCTGAATTATTGGAAACTAATTAATTTAGAATTTTTTACTTTGCCAGTACTGGAACACATTTCTTAGCTGAAGGACATTTCTAGACATTACTTGACTTCAAAAAGAGAAGTTTGATCTTCCTTAGTTTCCGGGGGGAGATGCAAGGTATGTTTGTCCTTGTTTGAAACATTTCAGTAACAACCATGCCTGCTTATTCTCTTCCAAAGTACTTTGCAACTCCTTTTAGGACTACATGACTGAAAACACAATCATTTTTGTTCTGTCCATACCAGGCATGCCTTCAGGTCCTAGTTAGCTCGAAGAGACACTGACCTTTCTGAAACACAAGGTGGATCTTTCTCACACTTTCCCTAAATGTTGGGAAAGGCCGTGTTGATCTCTGGAGACTAACTTGGATGAAGTGTCTTTTATGCACATTATATTATCAATTCTATTGATAATATATCAATAGAATTATCAATTCTATTCACCTAATCTTTGTAGGTTTCTCATCAGAGTAAAAGTATAGAAATCCTTTTAAACAAAACATTGTTAGCTTTCTAATCATCTACTCCATGGGAACAAGTTATCTTTATATTCTATCCCTTACCTTACTGCCTTCAGAGGACCAGGATAAAAAGCAGAATTCTGTTTTAAAATATACAGTAATTGATATCTGTAATAATAAGCAGAATTGTAGTCTAATTTGCCTATGTAGGCATGGTTTCAGAAATATTTCATACCTTAAAAACACTGAAGTGTTTCAGAGAAGTGATCAACATTACATTTTGGGTATTGAACACTATTAGTGTAAAACCTTAATTTTTTTAAGTCAAAGCTAATATCTTTGAAAACAGTAAAGAATTAAAAGTCTTTTCCTGAAATAACTAAATGAAATAAATGAAATAAAAAAAAAGGAAACAAACATGAAAACAGCCTCCAGAAGGCAAATACTTGTTGACCAATAGTAGCAAACCTACTAATGAAAGAGTATCCTTTTCAGTATATTGGGAACTTCCTAATTTGCAGGGAACTCTTGTCTCCACTACTGGTTACTACAGCTCTCACTTTGCACAGAACTTCTTGAAAATGCTGTTTGCTTCTCAGAAGGCTTCTCCCAAAGAATAGCAATGATTTAAAATTAATACTAAATTAATAACTTCAGAAAACCAAACCTCAAACATACACATATATAGCTTCTTAAATTGGCGAGGATGTGATTTTTGAGCCTCTCTGGTTGGGACCTTTTATCCGGAGAGTACTCTTTAGTGGCTGTTCCTGATATGAGGAAAGATGATCTGAGCATCACCTCCTCTTCCTGTCAGTCACTGTGTTGTGCAGCTCCACAGGACAGAGCAGGGCTGAGGGAGAAGAAAGGGTCTGTTCTCTGTTGGCTGCTCCTTGGGAGCTCCATGTGCAGTCCAGGCTGCCATGTACCAGATGGACATGGAATGGGGGCTGACCACCTGGATTCCCTCATGGGGTGGTCAGTGCGGGGACTCGCTGCATGGGGTGAGGCTGAAGGAATGAGGCTAGTTTGTTCCTGTCCCAGTTACAGTGTCTGGGACCAGTTTATCATTGTGTGTGTGTAACCAAAACTGTGTATTCTATACCTTCTGTATAATTTCTGATGAACTGTTAATAATGGTCATTTGCAGCAGCTGCCCAGGGCACACCTGACTCCTCAGGCTACAAGCTGAGCGTTAAAGAATGCTGTGATATAGGGAAGCGTTCCTGTCTTCACACCAGTGACTCAGCTGTGATAACTCCTCTGCAGGGAGGCATCAGCACCTTCGCACTCCACCTGAGGGGTCATGTCTGCTAATGGGCCATCAAAGATTTCAAAAATGTTCCACAATTCACAGAGTTAAATCACCCATTGTGAAACTCCTCACCCTGGGGGAGGTGCTGGGCATTCAAATCTGAACCTGGGCATATATAATCTTGGGGTTTGGGGACTTTTGGTACCACGCATTGGATCCAGAGGAGGACCAGAACCTCCACAGGACTGGGACTGCCACTCTCAACAAGATTGTGACCATCATCCTCATAAACAGGATTTCCTTTCATTTTGCTCTGTACTCAGGGGGACCATGTGGTCCTCAGCATGGGGGGTCATGAACACCATTCTGTTCATGCCCCAGGGTGCTGGGTTATACATCTGGATCTTATGGGTTAAACTCAATTTTTCTCTGTATCATTGTATTTATTGTAATGTTTTTAGTAAATTGCAACTCTGATTTGTAATCTCTTTTGAGCTGGGTTCCTTTCTCCTGCCAGTTTACCTTCAAACCAGCACAGTTCCTTGTCAAGAAACACATTTGCATGTACAGTTATACACATATCTATGTATTTACTATACCTGTATCTTGGGTGAATTATTGCATATATGATGGGGTTGTAGATTGCAGAAGCTTTGGCAATAACTGCTGGCACAGATTTGGAATATGGTGTTAGGATGTTGCCTCGACTAAAACAAAGCAAAAACATTACACACAGCTATGCCATGGATTAATACTCTATTACTAAAACATATTACTCCTTTTGACTTATTTCTTTTTATAGGAAATACCCCTTAAATATAAATTCATTCAAATGCATTCTTTGTTCAGATGAAAGGCTTGAATTTCACAGCATGCACTTGGTTTCATTCATTTGCAGAAGATCAAAGACATACAAGTTATCTATTTGAGGATGACTAGAAACACAAAGAATTACCTTCCCTGTTTCTACAGTAGGCAAAACCCCAACAAAAGAACCCCCATTGTGGTCATCTGGGAAAAGTGATTGGTGATAAAAATAAATCAGAATCAAACCTATAAATCTTTTCAGCAGCAATATCTTTGCTGCACAGTAATGTGTGTCAGTGACTCAGTTCCAAACACTGCAGAAAGAGGAGAGGACTGGAAGTGGTTTGAAACCAGTATTTTCACTTTAAGCTTCTTTAAGTGTGATCAATGTCAGTGCAGGACAATCACAGTACCATAGAAGGGTTTGGATTGGAAAACACCTTTAAAGGTCATCTAGCCCAACCTCTCTGCCACGGGCAAGGACATCTTTCACTAGAAGAAGTTGCTCAAAGCCCCTTCCAACCTTGGCCTTGAAAAGCAGAACATGCATTGACAAGAAACCAGGTGTCTGGAGCAGAGAATGGTTGAAGGAAACAGCAGTGCATGGAGGAAGCTACTTGAGGCAGTGAGTATTAGGATATAAAAGAGGTAACTCCTCCAATTTGTACAAAGAAAGTATCATGGGAGAGAGAACACAATGTGTACCAAAAATGAAGATTAATTTGTCATAATAGTTTTAAAACGCATAGACAAATAATCCCTTTTCTGGCTTCATTTACAAGGATATAATGAAGAATGGGATATTCCCTCTAATGTAATAATTATTTAAAACCCTTTCAAAAAGGAGATCTGCTTCACGTGGGTGACAGTACTAACCATATTTGCATTGTAGAACAACCTATCTGTTTGGATTACTTTTCCACTTACCCTGCCCAGGCAATCAAGGTGACACATGCATATGGAGACCAGGACAAGACAAACACAATAATGACCACAAAAGCAATTTTTGCCAGTTTCCACTCATTCTTCATGGATTGAGAGAGGTGGGATTTCCGGCTGCAGGACCCCAGCTTTTGAACATCTCTGTGAGGGGGGAAAAAAAAAGATCTTTCAGCAGGAAAGGAAAAAAGCATAACATCTCTAATATGTTCTCAGCAATATGCAAAATGAAGTAGATTTCATATTTCCCTGCACTAATTCTTCTTTTGTCCTCTGATATTTAAAATCTCTAGAAGGTAAGTAATGTAGCAAAATGGTTGCAAGCGTTATATTTGCCTGTGAGACTGGGCCAGAACCCCTGTGACTACAGGATGGGACTGCACTGTCCTTTTTCTAACACAAGGAAGGTTTCAGGCATAGCTGGATGGAAAAATCAAGTCTTAAATATTTGCCTTTTCAAGGGAGGAACAGCTTGCAGAAATTTAAGTTCACAAAGTAACACAAGCTGGAATACTCTGATAACTCATAGGAACCTGCTCCAAATTCTTACAAGGACTTACTTACCTGCCAGTTTATTCTCTGGAGAGGAATATTTTCAGTGGGAAGTACAACAGGCAGTCCTAACATTTTTTTCCAAAAAGCATCCCATCAAAATCTCTTCTCCACCAAACACCCCATATTTTATTTTAAAAAAGTTTTATATGGTTAAGCATTTTATACCGCTTAGCATAGAAATAACAATTTTTACATAGCAGTGTAGTTAAATGGAGATATATTTAGGCTGGAGACATTAACTACCAGCCATCAGGGTAACAAACTCCTTCCTAGTACACTGTGAACATAGAATAGAATCATGGAATGGTTTGGGTCAGAAGGGATCTTAAAGGTCATCTAGTTCCAATCCCCCTGCTGCGGGCAGGAACACCTTTAAGCACACCTGGTTGCTCAAAACTCCATCCAGCCTGGCCTTGAACAGTTCCAAGGATGTGACATCCACAGCTTCTTTGAACAACCTGTTCTAGTGCCTCACCACTCTCACAGTAAAGAATTTTTCCTAACATCTAATCTAAACCTACTTTCTCTCATCTTGACCAATTCTCCCCCGTCCTGTCACTACATGCTCTTTTAAAAAGCCCCACTCCATCTTTCTTGTAGGCTTGCTTTGGGTACTGGAAGGCCCAAAGCACCCCTAAGCCTTCTCTTCTCCAGGCTGAACAAACTCAATTCTCTCAGCCTTTCCTCATAGGAGAGGTGCTCCCTTCCTCTAATCATTTAAACTCTTAAAAGTAGCCTACTGTATAAGTGAGCAAAAGGTAGAGAAAAATCTTATGAATACTTTGCTTCATGGGTGTACAAGACACCATTGTTTTAAGGATGCATTCTTTGCTTGATGTTAAATATGCATACACAAAATATAGTAAAAAACAAGAGAAAGGCCAAAAAATGGAGTAAGAACTTCAGTAAGAGCTCCAGTTTAGACATACAGATAAATGTGCCTGTAAAAATGGAATTTAGCCTTATGTAGCTAAATCATTTCAACAAATGCCTGCAGACAGGTGCAGTGAAAAGCCATCAGAACTGTTGACGCTGTGAGCAGCAGGAAGGACTCACAACACCAGCTGGTGTTGGTTCGGACCAAAGATAAATCATGTGCTTATTAGGAGAAAAATAACTGACAGAATGAAGCTACTTTATGGACCTAACAATCCAATGATTTTTCATTTCAAATAAAGACCAAATATTTTTGCAGAAAAAAAAGTCCTAACATTCATAGTCAGATATTGTGTAGGTAATTGTAGTGCTTGAACAAAGCACAAGGTTTTCTGGGATGTCTGCCTTAAATAAAACTATCAAAAATATGAAGACTGTTGTGCTTACAGAACAGCTCAAAGGCAGATGATGCCCCCATTGTTACATGTTATTTATTATTCCTTGGGTCTGAAAACTGCTGGAATACACAAGGATCAAGTTTCTTGTGGTGCAAATCTGAAATACAAAGAATTCAATCAAACTATCTGATGTACTGTTAGTTAACACACTGGAATGAGATTAGAATCACCAGAGACTTCTTTTTCTACTCCAAAATCCACACATCCATTCCAGTTTTTAAATTGGCAAAAAATATGTCTCCTGTTACAGCTGCTAATGATCTGTCACTAGAGTTCCAATTTCAATTCAGATTAATTTTTCATTCAGATTTTTCTGCAGCCAAAGAAAGTGAGAAAATCTTCTAATATAAGAAAAGGGATATGTACTTTTTTCAGCTACATTTCTTACCTGCCAGTACGTCTAATGGCCAGGAACATAGATAAATAACAATGGAATATTATTATCAGGGGAATAAAAAACACGCAGCAACATAAAATCATGGTGTAACTTCTGTTTGCAGGGGAGTAGGTTACATAGTCCCATGTACAGGATATCATCAAGCCTTCAGGCACATAGGAACCTATGGAATACACAGAATATATTATTCACACATATACCCAAAGTTAGCACAGTTGCTGATCCAGCAACTAATCCCTTAAAAAAAACCCCATACTGTATCCATACTATATCCATAGCCTTCAAGAGCTATGCTGGCCATACTGTATGTGTGGTCTGAGAACATGAGAGCACACATGGAGAGGAGGCCCTGACTGTCAGACTCTCAGATATACACCTAATACTCCCTCTGCAATTTGTTCTGCTTGAATACAGCCTGGCAGTAAGGGGGGAAGAGGGTATCTGCAATGCAGCAGGTGTAGATATGTGATATGACATTAGGTGGTGGTTAGGTGCCCACCAAGAACTTATGAGAAAACTTTTTTTGATACCCCTAGCAAGACTAAAACAAACCACACAGGGAACTCTAGAAGAGAGAAAGCGTAGACAACATACTCCACCCAAAGAGTGGAGCCACACTCCATCCCAGTGAGTAGAGCCACACGATGGCGATGACCTGCATGGTGCGCTTCTTCGAAGTCCACTGTATGGATTGCAGGGGCTTAGTGATCACAAGGTAGCGGTCAATAGAAATAGCCAACAAAGTCATCATTGAGGTTATTCCAAAGAGTGCCCCGCAGAAAGCATACAAGTCACAGCCTGAAGCAGAAAATGGCAGTGTCAGGGGTGTTCTTGAAAAGATGCACGCTTCCTTTCAGAGTCTATCATAATAAGCCTCCCATTTTTTTCCTGGCTCAGGAATTCTTTCTCATTAGAAGAATTTTCTTAGTCTCATAATTTCACAGTTATTGAATGCTTATGAGAAAAACACAAATATAAATAAAATACAAATATATGTATTTAACAAGTCCCACTCCACTGTAGGCTGCAGCTGGGAACCATTTGTCAATGGAAAACTGCCTCAAAGAAAATCCAATCTAATTAAAGTTATATTTTCCTGGACTGTTGCCCAATATATTGATTTTAACAGGCTGCAGCAGACATGTCTGCCAAGGACTGATGGGTGTTTCAAACTTTATGTGGCTTAAAAATACAGAAGATGTTTAAATTTGCTGACTAAAAGATCAGCTGTAAGACAGCTCCAATTCCTATTTTTAATAGAATTTTACTTTTTAAAAGAACTGACTTTTTTTTACATGAAACAGATTTTTTTTAATCTGGTCTGCATTCAGGCATTGCACTACCAGATGAAACTTGTAGAGTCACAGTGTCCATAATTTAGTTCAGAAACCTGTGTCAAAAAGGATCATTCATTTTTTGAAATGTTGCATTGTCCCATGGGGTTAGAGATAAGAGGCCACCAGGGTGGTAGTCAAAATACCAGATTCAACCTTAAAACAGACTTCTAAAGTCTTTATATGTAACCTGCAACTTAGGATCAAATCCCACTCAACCCAAACTAATTGCTTAATTTGTGGCAGCACAATAATTTACACTGGTTTTATCTAAGAGGATGAGCAAGACTAAAAACATTCCCAAAATAAAGAAGAGTCCCTTCTGGAATTCCTTCTCTGCTGCTAAATGTACATGGACTCTGGTCTTGCTCCACCATTACACAACCACTACTTGGTGTAAATTTTCACCCAATGATGTGATGAGCAGCATCAAGCAGAGCATCAAGCCTTCTGAGGTTCTTGCCGTACTCACATTTCAGCTATAATTTGAGCGTTCGTCATCTTTTCTTTCTTACATTTGGCAAGAACAGAGCTTAAATTTTCAGAGTCCTCAACTGAGTATCGTTGTTCAAATGTCTTAATTAAATAAGAGATTCCTAGAAGCATGCTAGTGGATATCAACATACATTTCTAAATAAAAGTAATAACTACCCCTTAAACTAATACGGGAAAGGTACTTTCAACTTATTAAAACTTTCTACCTATTCTCAGCCATAGCATCTCCCTTACAAACTAAGGAGTAACATGATTACATGTTTATGTTGACTTCTTCCTTACCAAAATATGTAAGACAAAAGAATCAAACCCACAATACAAAACATGTGACATCATGCTGACTGATGATGTCAAGAAGTGGGGCCTTAACTCAAGAGATTTTTGCTGGTGTCTCCATGGCATAAGCCAAGACTGTTATGGCTAAAATAGGCTGCAGACAGCATAGAGCTGGTGAGTTATGAATTAGTGTTAAAAATTACCTATATCTCCAAGTATCCATTCTCTGTTCAGGCTGTTGACAAAGCACATGGGTGCCTGAGAAGCTGACATCAGGAAGTCACTTGCAGCTAAATTCATTATAAAATAGTTTTGGGGTGTCCTCAGCTTCTTGTTGCTTAAAAACATGAGAAATACGTGATTTTAAACAGACAAAGTGAAAAGTTAAAGTTATAGCTTTTCTTACTAGCATGAACACCATCCAAGTTTGAATCAATGGTTACTTACAGTGAATCAATGGCTAGTCATCAGTCAATTACTGCAGCTACAGCTGTAGTCATTTCAAAATGGTAACTGACAGAGAGCAGGAGGGATACAATGGATTGTTTCCTCTTCAGACTGAGGAGAGTTTCTGCTATCTTGATAGATATGGATTTGTTCAGGAATAGATCAGTTCCCTATGAGTGCTGTAACATTGATTGTGTCTTGCACTGCACGTGGCCAGGATCTGAAGCAGGTTACAGAGCCTAAGGAGCTGCTTTTGCTTATACTTTAAAAGATGCTGATCTGAAGAGCTGGCACATTACCAGTAAATAAATGACCCTTTGCAAAGTAGTATGGTACAAACAGAGCATGCACAGAGATTTGGGAAAAGTACTTTTGCTCATATACCTCTCATGAGAGAGAACAAAACCTCTCAGCTGCAGATGAATAGAAAACATTAAATACCACAACAAGGAGTGTGAAAGCAGACAGTCTGCAAGCAATGCTTATCCAAAGAAAACAATCATCACTTCCAGTTCCTTTCCCAACATCTCGCCACCTCATGTAGTCTGACTTCCTAGGGCTATCTGTAGATACAACCTCCTCGGAAACTTTCAGTGGGTATTCAAGATTACCCTTGGGTCTGGTTGAGAGGAATAAAGATACTGGTAATATAATAAAGAATCTCTCACTTGTTTGATGTGAATACACTCTTGTTGCTCTGATCAAATATTGTGTCCAACCAGGAAAGTTAAATTAATTTCTGAGTTCAGCTCACCCAAATCTCAACTACCACTTTTGAGAGATCTTGAGAAGGTGTAGCACTGAACTAGTAGTCCCCCAGTGTGAACCACTATATTGCTTGTATAGTGAAGTAAAGAGATTTGATATCTAGAGTTTGAATTCTGGGCTTTTGAGAGTGTTAGATACATATAATAAAAAGAAGTGAATTGGCACTCTCTCTGAGATACAGGGAGGAGGCAGAATTTTATAAATAATTTTGTTCTTGCAACCTGCATGCAGTAATTCCCAAGAGTTTGAAATAATTCTTTCTTTTGCCCCAAATGCCTCCTTCAGAGTAAGAAGCTGAACAGCTGAGGCCTTTCTGATGTACTTTGCAGTAACAGTATTTGCAGCTAACACGAATTTCTTTTCTCACGATGATAAACAAATACTGAAAAAGAAAGTGAGACAGCCATCTCAATGCTAACAAATTCTTGGGTCTCATAAATGCTGGCAACAACTGGGTGAGAGAGGGTGCAGAGTTCACACCCTTCCAGGTGCTCATCTGCCTGTGCAGATTTCCCTGCTTTGAAAATGTAATGCTTTTTTTCAACATCAGCTAAAACACACACATTTCAAAGAAAAATGCAAAGCTTGAATTACATTTAAAAAATCATGAAGGTATATACCATTGCAGGGAATTCAATTTCTCCAATAAATCATATTAGAAGCCAATTATTCAAAATAACTAATTTATTTGTCTTGAACATTTAAGAATAGGAAACTAACACATTGTTCATAGCCCGACCAGTGTCTCTAGCATTTTAAGGCCATCAACCTGCATAACAACAGCAAGCAGTGAACAAGGAGGATTTTGAAATCCAGCATCACAGTGTGGGACAAAGGGCAGCAATTTTTTTTCATGAGATTTTTGCATACTCTTGTTGCAGTAACTTTGGCTGCCTATTACTCTGCCAAGAGAGCACACAAACTGACAGAAATCCTATGAGTTGCCTGAAGCAGTGAATACAGTAGTGGCATGAGCTTATTTCATGCAGCACATTGATTTCTTGGTCCTTCCAGGACATCTGGGCTGCTGGGAGGAGTGTCAGTGTTTGTCAACTATTGCTGCAAATACTACAGGGTAAGTGAAGAAGTCTGCAACAAGAAGACTGTGGTTTCTGTAATTGAAAGAATTGAGCCATTCTTTAAACTTTCAATTGAATCTGTTCATAGAACAAGGTCTTTATTTTCTCATTTTCTTTGATTCCTTAAAACATGAGGAATTTACACTGAGGTCATCAGTGATGCACATAGATGTGTGTGTGTGTAGGGTTGCCTTTCCCAGCCCCCTTCCCCTGTTTGTTGCCATCAGCCTCCACTTGGAGACTTAATACAAGAGGAAAGCAATGC
Source organism: Xenops minutus (assembly GCA_035221455.1). Taxonomy (NCBI): domain Eukaryota; kingdom Metazoa; phylum Chordata; class Aves; order Passeriformes; family Furnariidae; genus Xenops; species Xenops minutus. The sequence continues at coordinate 21,406,780 of JAWWEE010000122.1, read as the reverse complement.
AGAAATTTGCACACAGGCACACGTGAACCTCAAAACCAGTCATGTTAACCATAAAAGGAATTTTTGTACCTGTAAAACGCGTAGAGAACTAGGAGGTTTCCGATGATGCCAATGGAGCCAATAATGAGCACACAAGTTCCTACTGTGTAAAGAACATGGGCGGGGATCTCTGCCTTGGTCACACTGTGTGGCTGGGTACTCATGTTCAAACCCTGAATGGAAAACAGAGGAAAGGGAAAGTTTAGCACAATTGGGACATTTATTCCAGGGAACACATGCTCAGGCTGTTGAAAATAGGCAGAGCATTTGCTTCCATGGTTCATGAAAATCAAATACATAACTCTGAGTTCTTTTCAAAACCCCTGTAATCAAGTTTCTCTCAAGTAACTTTTATTACTTTGACGGTAGATAGTTATTTTAAGAAAAGTGCAACAGGGAAATCAGATTAGAAAATATAACCAAGGAAATCATGATGATGATACGAAAAAGACAAAGAAGCATTAGCATGAGACTCGCTTGGGGTAACTGCCTCACTTTGGAGCACAGAGCTAGCTGACAACACAAACTGACAGCAAGGAATAACCTGTCATACTTTGGCTTTATTAGGAGTAATGATATAAAATCCCACATTTACAAGCACTAAATTCCCTGGGTCTTCCCAGACTCATTATTCACTAACTTACAGTGCTGCAAAACCTGAGAATTACCCATGGAAAAGGTAGGTGACGAGAGGTAAAACAGTAGCAGCAACATTGCCTGTGTAAGAACAAATACATTAAATAGTCTTGACAACTCTCTCATTGCTCTGTATCTCCAGCACATGAATAAACTATGTATTTTTAAAAAATAAAAAATAAAAAAAACACACCACATTCAGATTTATCACTGGCTAAATTCAGCAGCAAGGCAGCCTACAGCTAACCCACTCAGCTCTCATTAGCATTATCAACGAGAAGAGTCAGAATTGCCTCATGGAGATCTTATTTACCAAGTCAAAAGCAACTAAGCCTCACACTCCTGGTCAGATCTGGACAGCCTAGTCAAAGGTGTGGCACCTCGTCACAGCAGGGGACCCGCTTCACCACATTTCTCCACTCTGTGCAGCTCAGCAACCTGCTGGGTGTGGAATAAGCCTGATTTTGGCCTCTGGGAGAGCAGCTGGGTGACAGAACAGGTTCAAGATGATGACTATTGTCCCATGGTAATCTTTAAGCAGCCATTTTTAAAATTATGAGAACAGCCACCTTTTTGTTTTGTTTAGGGTTTTTTTGTGGGGGGTTGGTTGGGTCTTCTCTCCCCTCCCCCTCTCTCCCCCCCCCTCATTGCTAAGTCCTTATCTTCCATACTGCTGCTTCTCTTTTCTGCCTTCTGTTCCTCACTTTTCTATGAAGTGTACACACCCCAGCTCCCTCCTTGTACAACAGTCACAGCTGTGGGGATTATGTCCTCAACTCTGTGATCCTTCTGGGGCATTCCTTGGGGTGGTTGCATCAGGAAGTAGGGAGGGCATGGTGAAATGCATTGCACACCCTGAGCATCCACAAAGCAGCAGGTCTGGGGTTGAAATGCTGACAGCAAGGCTCCCAGGACTGAAGTGATGTAGTAAATGGTTCAAAAGCTACGGCTCCAAAGCAAGAAGCTGATTTCAAGCCTTCCCAGTTGTCTGAGAGACTACCCATGATAGGATGGCTACTGTCAACCAAAAATCACACTGCAGGTAAAAGTAGAAAGAAATAGATCATCTGATGATGCTGGTTGTACCAGCAGTCTGTGACTGTTATTTCCAGTGGTTAGGCAGCATTTACCTCTGAAATAGGTGTGAGAGGTAGTGTAAGGGCAGGCAGTGCATGATGAGGTGACCTAGTGAGGAATGCAGTCATGGCCGTTTGGTGGCACCAGGCAGAGTCAGGACCATGCTTTCAGAGCAGGGCTGACTGGGCATGCAAATTAACCATGCTAAACTCATTTCCTCTTCTCTCAAACCAAATCTTCTTAGTGGTGTGCGTGCACTAAATTGTAACCCTGCTTCATTTCTGGCAATGCAGACCAAAGAGGCTAAACTGAGGAGAAAGCAAAAGGATCCTTTTTTTGCTTCCTTTCTGGCTTATCTGTTAGGCATGCAAAGGATTTGCCCCTATATAGAGGTTTATTATATAGATGAGGATTATATAAATGTAATTGAGGGCAAGTAGTACTTGCCTGTCATATGCATTATGCTTTGCTCCAACGTATGGGAAAACTCACTGTTGCAGAAACTCATTTGAGAAATGGACTATGAATGTCACACCCAAAGGTGCCTTGCCTTATCTCTCTGCTGAAAAGAAGCTGACTTGGACATTTTGGCCTCGTTCATTCATTTACGGGTGGTAAATGTGTCAAAAACTGAAAAATGCCTCACATGACACATTTATAAACTCAGCTTACAGTTTGCTGGCAATACTGGATGAAATATATTGATGCTTACAGAGTGGAATTTGGAAGGCAATAAAGACCAGGGATTACACAGAGCCTTCAATCTCAGTGAGAAGCTAAAGTGAAGGATGTTTAGATTACACAGGCTTTGGATCCTGCATTCAGGGGAGTCAATAAAATACCATGGCCACTTTTGCTGCAATGTTAATAGCAGTAAGAATAACTTTCAGATCTGAATGGAAAGACAGCTACTCACTCACTCTGTCAGTGTTACCCCAAGACAGCAGGATGTGGCAGGTAGGCATTCAGCTGTATGAATTGTGGCAAGCTGATAAAGACCAAAACCCATTTATAACTCTGTAATTTGAATCATAGGAGACAAATGTGCATATCTATATGTGTGTGTGTATATATATATTTCAGGAGAAAACTTCAACTATGATTAAAAAATTATTTCATTAAACTAGTGTAAATTTTCTAAATAAAACAGGCTAAACCAGTACAAATAGGTGTAGGCTAGCCAAGGAGACTTTATACTTCATTTTACTCACATCATGCATTTAATGAATTTGGCATAATTTCACAATAGAAAACTTCAAGAATAAAGATTTAAATACTCTTAAGGTTGATAATTTAAAATATACTCTGTTGAAAAAATGCTGCTTTTCTAATGCAGACCCATTCTCAATACAGAATAACACCCAGCTGGAGACTAGTAGCAGTATCATTAAGGCTTTAAGATATTCACTAAATTTAAGTTTTTTCTCTTTTCCTCCAGTGTCACCTCTGAAAAGCTGGCGTTTTGGCAATTTTAATTAACAAATTAAATGCTTGCTAGTGTAAATATTTTACTGTGTGAAGATGAGGACTAGAAATACAAAAAAGAAATTCTGAGCTTGGTAACCACCTCTAATCATAAGCTGGTTTTTGCAGATATTCTCAAAAGCTGCTACTATTCTATGCAGTTTTTTGTACTTTTAGTTTCTCTCAAGTAATAAGAATAAAATTAAGTTATAGGAGGATATTTCAAAGACTCATATTTCTATGAGTCTTTTCAAGCCAGGAAAACCCAAACAACTATTACAAATATTTCCAGATAACTTGAAAAGCAGGACAGCAGCTAAGTACAACGGGTTGCATCCACTATAGACACTGATGAGCCTTACTGGGTTATATTATCCTCTCTTAGCACCAAAATAATAAAATAAACAGCTGGCATGAATCAGCAAAAATTAGTTTGTACTAGGACAAAACTCCCACCTTTTAGACTTAGCAAATTTTGAATCCATCACATACCACCAGTGTCTAACTGCTAGAGCACACTGTGCAGTTATAGTTTGACTTTATACATTACACTGATCATTTTCTTTATATCGACAGCAAACTTAGACCCCTTGAGAATGCAATTGAAAAACTTAAAAAGTTAAAGGACATGTTGGGAGATGTTCCCTCAGCTTCATCCCTTTCACACTGCCATGGTAATGCATGGGTGACATCAACTGTGTCAGTCTCAATCAATTGGGTCTATGTGTGCTCAGCATACCAAAGCCATGTAACGTAGAATGAACAGCCTGTTCTGAATAAGTCTTTCTCCTTCTCTTTAATGATATGATTTACCAAAATGATAATGAAGGAAGGCTTTACATTTTATTCAGTGGATGTATTGAATATTTAATGGGTGAAGTGAGCTTGTATGTGCTCATGTGAGATATATTCACCTATCCATTTTTCCCCAGATTGGCTTTTCCACCCTCCATTTGTGGTCCTGGGACAGAATCCCAAGCACTCTGCTGAAGACACATCCATTTCCTAAGTGAAGATTTAAAAGGCACCATGCAGAATGACCTGATTATTTAACTCAAAAATACAAATGTAAACAAGCAGCCCATGAAGATGCCAGTAATTGCAGCAGGGCCAGCTTCTGGCATACTTGCTGACACTGTGCTCGCTTTGACTCCTTCTGAATTAATGCTACAATCACTTGCGTTTTCAATGTGAGAGATGTGGGACCTGACAACTCACATAAACCATGATGTGGCCTTACCCTTATAAACCAAGTGGCTACAATATCAAAATGTTGTCACTATGAGGCTGCTTGGAGGGTTTTCGTGGCAGAGTAACTCTCAGCTCTGCAGGCAAATGGAGGGTAAAGAATTAACAGTTGTCTCTTAACTATCTGGCAAAGGAAACGGGCACCAGATATAGAAATAAACTTGGTCTATTTCTACCAAAATAAAGATGGCAAACTTGATAGATGAGGAAAATTATTCTATGAAAGCTTTTGTAAGCTGATTTTTAGTGATGAAATGACGTCCAAATAATTAGAGTTGTCTGTTTCTGCTTTCCAGCTGGTAAGATTAATAAAGATTGCAATGTAGAAAAGAAAAAATTGTCATTAAAAAAGGAGGGCAAGGGCAGGTCCCCTTCAGTGGGTACGGGTAGAAAATAATGGACTGGATTTAGAAATGCTTGTATGATTTGCATTAGGTCGATGTAAGTTTATCTGAAGCTTCATTTACTCTCTGATTTTGCTCATGGGTGCAAACTCATCTTGTGGAAATGATTTATAATTAAATGAGCTTAAGCAAGGGCTTGCTTACATGGGGGATTAATGTGCACTAACAAGGGAATGAATTAACAACATTGCAGCCTCCCTGTGTTGAACTGCTACATGGATTCAAAATGTAAAAGTGTGATTTACTGTACAAAAAACTTGGCTATACAGTTATGCCTAAAAATTTTAAAGAAAAACAGTAAACAATACTTAGGTATGATGAGATAGGAGCTATTCATGTGTGCCAGCTACCAGATAGTATTTGCCAAGTTCCTTGTAATTTCACTGATAGTCCATATAAGAGGCAATTTCAGTATGAAGCACCATCTGGTTTGAAACTGCAACAAATTTTGGGGCTTAATGAATATCTTGCACATATGAATAGCTTGTACTTAGGAACTCTTGAAGCAGCAAACAGAAGGTCATTGCTATGTGGTGACTATAGCAGAGCTAGTGATCATCAGATTTTTTCAGAAGATAATGTCTTTTAAATGAAGACTTGTGGAAAATATTTTTAATATATTTGGGTACTAAAAAAAAATCACAAACCAAATTAAAACAACAACTATGCCTATTCTGGTTAACACTACTGCCTTTCAACACCACACAGTAAGTAGATTAATTTGGTACTCAGAAAATAAAGTGAAACTGCAATCACCCACATGTGGAAAAGTTACTTTTCTTGTCCATCTCTGGGAGAAATCCTTCTTTCACAGCTTGTTCCAATCAGTTCACATGCCAGGGCAAAGAGTATTCAAACACATATTTTTAGTGTGCATTTAATCAAAATGAAAATTGGTTTAGCAAACAGACCTGTGAATTCAATGCAGTCCATCCAGAAGTGACAAAGGAGAACAGGAACTGCCAGTGCTGTGTGCAACAGGACAAACAGCAAAGCCAGATGGGTACCAAAGTCAGGCATCTGCTTCAGACCTAGGCAGGTGTTCATCCAGATTGAGGTCACAAGTTTCTGGAAAAACCTTGAGAATTTTTGTCTACAATAAAATATGTATCTAGTTAATTCCATTCCAGCAATTTGCTTCTGGGCTGTTACTGAAATGAACAGCCAGTTGAAAAAAGCATCTAAAATTTGATTTCAAATTTGGGGTATATTTCCTTAAGACCTCATTTTTAGCACAGCCCCTGCTTTGATGAGATGCTTTCTTTCAGGCCCTTGATATCTGTGCTTAAACTGCTTGCAAGGAATCTAATGACACATGGCTGGGGAGGGTAGAAAAATCTCAAAAAAAATTCCCCAAGAGAAAACCATCAAAAATCTTATCATGTTCTCAATACCACGAGAATAAATAAGATAGATATTCAACAAAGTATGCATACTCAGGTATCTACATATCCAGACCAATAAGTTAAGGCAAGCAAGGGATATTAATACTTCATATATTTTATAATTAATAAGACATATTAAAATCATGCACATGAGAATAATACAGCAATCAGAAGCGAACAATAAAAGTAAAAATAACTTAAGTTTTAATATCAGTCAGTCAGTTCTAAAGCTGTCTAAGGGCATATTTTCATATCTCTGAAAACAGACTGAAAGAACTTTAAAGTGTAAAGTCTATTCTGGAAAGCAAAGAGACATTGCTTTCTCTGTGCATCTTCAGCCACACCACTGAAATCAGTGATAAAAGACACGTATTTCTCAAGAGTACAAGAAAACAAAATTAACCCCCAACAACAAATATCAATCCAGCAGAAAAACCTGGCTCATGTTCCAGCTTAAGCACTATCTGCATGGCTTGGACAGGGCTTGGCAAACTTGACACCTTACTCAAAGTTCTACAACTTATTCTACAGAGTGTACCTGCACAACCCAGCCTTGAGAGGAACACTGTTAACTTGCTCCCTTGTTTTTTCTGGGGAAGCATTAGCAAATAGCTAGCATACCTTTTTCCCCCCCTTCCTGAATCTGACTAAAGTCTTGAAGCAATGGACTTTAATTTCAAGATCTGAAAATTTTAAAGCAAGATACCAAAGGCGTGTTTCCTGAGTGTATTTCTTTTCCAGTACTACTGTACTTGCATAATCCAGACAGGTAGCATTAAAGTGGTCTTCATAACATTTTCCCCTACAGAAATTTTATGTTCTATTTGAACATATCCAATTCTAGCCTGAGACCCAAGAGAACCAAATTCAACCATGACTTAAGAATGTTTGAAAAACAAGCAAAGAGAAACCCACGACCAGAAGCTGTTAACACTCAATTGAGTTGAGGGCTCAGACCAACTTTCCCTTATCTCTCACAGGTTTGCATGCCAGTACAGGCACTTCCTTAATGTGACCCCTGAGACACTCACCATATTGTCCCCTTGGCCATAAATGCCATCGAAATTATCTGATGCTGTATCCAAATGCACCTCAAATTACAACACAAGCTATGCATGCTTAGGCAGGCAGCACACTGAACACATCTAATCAATGATGACACTGCATCAAAATTAGCTGGACTATCACAGTTCAGTGCATATTTGTTTGGCCATGTGGGAGCACATGACTGTTAGCACAGTGCAACAGCAAAGCAGAAGGTAAAAATCTCAGGATATTAGTTTTAGAGCCGTAGACCATGTTAGAGAAAAACATAGGCGGTCCAAACATGATATAGGAGTTAATTGCTTCACTATAAGAAATTTTGCAGTCTTCAGAGATTTGCTACAGTAAATATTTGTTTTAATCTTATTATATATCATACTTTCGTAGGTTATTTTCCTCCCTCTGAGTATCCTACTGCAGTTACCTGCAGTTCTTTAACAATCACAGAAAGTTCACCTAAAAAAAAGGACATCTTGTTATTCTGTTTCTCACTCGATGGCAAAGGTGTTTTGAACTCACTGGTACTGTAACCCTCGGGGATAATGTGCACTCTTCACCTGAGCTGCTCTCCCTCTGCCTCCTTTGAGTTCCTATAGCTCATCCTGGTCTGTTTAACTCATCCCAGGCTGCTATACTACTGCTGCTCCCATTTCACCAGCCACGGATACCTCCAACCAGGATGCTCCTGCTCCAGTCTGCCCACCACAAATCAAAATCCATTTCATTGGCTGCCATTGTTTGCTGATGACAACACAGTCCCACAGCATCCAACACCTGCCGGGACCAAGCCCTCTCCCACTCCATCAGCCCCAGGCTTCAGGCTGAGCAGCAGGGAGCTCAGCTGCTGGCTGATGCTCACGTGTTACTGGATTTTAACAGAAGCACATGAAGAAATGTCTCTGTCTGTCCGCAGATGTTGGCAACAGAATTTGAAACTCTAATCTCTGTCAGTGGTTTCTGATCTCTGCTTTGAGATTTCAAAGATTAAACATATATTCTGGCTTCTGGACAGCTAGACTTTTTTATTTTATATAAAAAAAACCCTGAATTTCTTCCTTACTGTTGGTTGCTGAAAGCAAATCCTTTGCCAGCCACCTTCAGCCTTACGCACCTCATCCAGATGTTACTAGCCTTTTCATTTCACTGTTCAGCTTCCTGGGGAGACCCACTTACCTGCTGCCAGAAGGTATGTGTGGAAACTGCTCTGAGAAGAGGGCCCTGCATTTTAAATACATACCATGATAACATATACTTATTTTTGAGGACTGTGAAAAAAACCCAAACACCGTAGACATTAGCTCTTCAAAGGATGATTACAAATAAATCAGTTAAAGCGAGATGTTAATACTTATATTAATCCTATATAGTCTTTCTAATGCTACTTTTTAAAATACATATAGCTAGTAATTTTCATCAGTGTGTCATTTTGCTACCGTTGCATTCCCTCTTTATTTATTCTGTCAGCTGTGAAAAAGTGTAGTGAATGATGAAGAAAGCACAAATGATAATAGTAGAATTACACTTCCTTCTTTAACTACATTACAGTAAAGTTTGTTTATAATTTTTACTAGTTGAGCATGAAGAACTGCAGATTTACCAAAGAGTCCTTCTTGCTCTCATTTCACTATTTATAAACAAACTGATTTTTCTTCTGCAGGAAATATTCTTACCTGAAGGCCAAAAACTGGAGACATTCTTTAACTAGGGTAATTTTCATATTTGAACAAGAAATTTTGGTCACCGGTGATAGGGTGGGGGTGGAGAGCAACCCAAAATTTTGATGCCATTTGCATCATTCCATCATGTACATTTGGGAACACGAAAACTGCTAAAAGTAGTCAGATCAGAGACCCGCCATCTCCTGTGCCTTACACCTGACAGTGTGTGGTAACAGATGCTTTTAGGGGAAGAACATGGGGAATACAGCAAGTGAACATTCTCAATCTGCTAACTTCAAACACTTTTGTGGTGTTAGTATAAACACTGTAGCATTCAGTTTTTGTTTAGATGAAAGAACTGTCTGATCACTCTAAATTGAGGATTATTTCATGTAATATCTGCTCACTTCTGTTTAATATTCCTCTTTGCATGGAAGCAGGGATATACAGAAAGCTGAGTCAGACTCTTCCCAGAGGGGCACAGGGAATCAACAGAGGTAACACACATAAATTGCAGCAGGCAAAGTGTTCTGTGAGATTTGTGAAGTACAGAAACAGTGACTCCAAAGGGCTACACAATCTTCATCTGTAGAGAATTTTAAAATATTGAAGGTAGCCCTGCTTGGAACAGGTGGCGGGACTTCACAACCACCCTTCCAACCTAAAATACTCCATAATGCCAGCAAGAAAACCTCCAAAACATACAGTTAAAAAAAAAATAAATGGTTTAAGCCATAAGAGAAATGAAATATTATTTCACTTCCTTGAGGACAGGTATTCTGTCTAAGTAAATGGAAAATCTTCCTACCTACCTTGTTTTACTTTCACAAGGAACTGGGGATGACATCAAGAGCCAAATGAACTTAGATGCATGCTTTTCACCCAAAGATTGTAAACTAATTCTAATAGATAATCTCTACACAGACAATATTTCTTGGATAGAAAGGCTGTAGTTAAGTGCTTCACTTCATTTGTAATCCTTTTTCCTACTGTGGCTTTAAGTCCTGCATGAAAAGAACAATTTCCAGAGGTTTTAGGCACTCCACCCTTATTGATTGCACTGGTGGCAAAACACCAACTCTTCTCCTGTGGTGTTGAAAATACTCCTTGGCGTTTATCTGCACTGTTAGGTGCATAAGTATAATGAAAATCTGGCTTTGAAATACTTATTATTAATTTTATGAAATTTAACTGGATCACTGATACAACATTTAGTCCAATGGCATTTTAGTCTGACAGATTCCCACTAGATATTTTAAGTACTCAGTTCAGAAGAAAACACCTAGCCACCACAGGTAATGGAGATAAAAGAGGTGACTGGGAACAAAAAGAAATTACTGAGTTTAATACACTCAAGATGACCCATGTCTGCAGCAAAAGGCAAGCCTTTATTGAAATGAAACGATCTGGCACTAGCACAACTTCCCTTAACTCTCTGAAACAAACTCTTATCCAGGAAGGAGATCCTTGCTTTTCTGGTCACGGGGAGAGTGAAGCGCTTACGAATTCCTTGTGGATTTAGCATTGCTAAAAGAACAGAGACCAACATCAACTGAACAAGTGAAACCAGCAACTCCATTTATGATTAGAACTCTACTGGTGTACTGCAGACGTTTCAAAGGTTGAAGCAACACTCTCAGACTAATTAGAAACTGCAATGTGGGCATAATTAGAGAGAAATTACAACAATCAAAAGGCTCCCAGATTTCTAAAACACTGAACTGAACTAAACTAATGAAGCATACATTTACACATTTGGTGAGAATAGGTGTGTATAGTAAAAGTAACTTCCGTATCTCTCAGTACTAATTATTTCACAGCATTGCTCATCTTGGAAGAAGAAACAGTATCTAATGGAAGCAATTATCTTTGTTTTGGAGAAGCACTTTAACATAGCAGTGAAGGAGCTTCATTCTTTTCCTCTCTACTCCTGTTACACACTGAAATAGAGATCATGCAGTTGTTTTAATGTGGTCTCTTAATTCTGCAGACCACTTTTAAAGACTCTAGAAAAGCTAACAAAATCCTCTCACCCTCACCATAATCTTCAGATATGTGGTGGATTTGAAGCTACTCTTACATAGCCTCTGCAACATGAGCTTGGAACCATAATGATACCAGAAAAGAAAATCTCAACACAAGGCAGCTTCTTTTTTTAAGAACAAATTTGTCATTTTACAAAAATGAACCTTTATTTTTAAAAGCATGTCAGCAAAGCAATATGCAGAGAATCTCACAAAACAAAAGTAAGTCTAACAAAGCACTGCATTGGTCTCAGGTCATGCCCATACTAGATTTGAGTTCACACTGGACCTTTCTCCAGCCAGCTCCAGAAAAACATCACATTAAAGGACATCTCTCAATGGAAAAAGGGGTGAGGGAACAATCTGCTTACAGCTGCTACAGGGGTAAGAAAGATACTCTTGTAAGTTTTCTCCACAAGGAAAAGCCCACTGAATATAGATAGTTACTATTAGTTGCAAACTTGCATTGAACTTTAGCACATGCTTATTGCTAGTTTTCTTATGATCAAGCACTCAACACTGAGCTAATAACAGACAGAAAAGGAATTTCATAGCAATTAATTCTGAACACAAAATAATTCTATTACAAATAGGTTTCTTAAAGGTCTTGAAATATTATCCAAGACACCATCAGCAGAATACTACCTCCTGTGCTGTGGAGGAGGGACAGCACATACTACAGGTTCTTGCAGCCTTCCAGCATTAGAGATAAAATGCTTTCCCTCATCAGCTGCTTGAGGAGTAGCTGACTGGCACTTACCTATAGCAGCGCCAACGGAGTTTTCCAAAGTACAGCATAAATCCAGGGTCTCCCTGGTGCTCCTGAAGTCACTGCTAACCTTCATTTGCTAACGCTCAACTTTCATACAAGGGTCTCTGCAATGCCATGGAGGGAGGAGCCTCTTACGACAGCAATGGCGTGGTGAGCCCAACATTGCATATTTCTAAGCCATGCTCACTCTTTCCTCTACATAATAAAGTTTGAACATCATTTGAATATTAGCACAAGTTTCAGTACAGAAATCATAGCAAAAGAAATCAGGTACATAAGAAAGTAAGCATATTTTTCTTATTCAACAAAAAGCAAGTAATTTATTGAATATTAAAGTTACTGGTTGCAGGAAGTTCAACAGAAGTATTTTGTTCTTTTGGTAACTAAAACACAAATAAACTTCCTTCTCACTTAAGATCAAGTCCTTTTTTAGGCATTGCTAACTTAACGAGGCACAAAGAAAGCATGCTCCTTCCTATTTCTCTATTAGCTCCAGATTAGCTTTAGCTATTAAAACATTGACCATTTCATCATCCAGTCAGAAAGGGCTTGGTTTCACCTAGGCAGCCATTTCATTGGCAGCACAGCCGTGCTTATGGCAGTCAGTCCAGAGGCATCAAGCCTATATTCCCACCTGGCCTTCTGGTCTGCATCTTTTACTCAACTCTCCTGGTTTGCATTGTCCATGAAACTCAGGAGCCTCTCACACTGCTCTGCCCATTTGCTCAGCAAGTATCAGAAAAAGTTAATCTCCCTATTTCTTGGGATTACTTTTTAGGGTATGTTTCAACTTTCCAGATGCTGTCAGACAAAGCTGCTGATACCATTCCCTGGGCAGCTCTGAGCAGGACAGCTGGTAACTCCAAGCTCAGACCCCACCGCAACAGGTTGTCCCAGAGGTGTATGTAGTGATCCAGCTGCACAGCAGCCCAAATCTGCATCCTTGAATGCATTCTGTCACATGTGTGACATCACACTTTGAGCTAGTGACTACCATCTGTATCAGGCATTTCTGACTGCTTAGTTATCTGCTTGCTAAGCATACTCTCAAGTCCCATTGTCTACCAAAGCTGCATGTGAAGTTCAAACGATATGTTTTTGTTCCAACATTTCCTAGAGTTGCTATCTTTGTCAGAGTATTAATAAAAGGTATCTAGAGGCCATATTCTTGAGTGCTTTAGTAGAGCACAATCAGTTTATGCAAGTCACCCTGACGGTTACCTCTCAGATACATTGTGAGTAACTAACTCAATTCACTTGCACCTGGGTACTAAGTTTTCCTATTTTTCAGGGCTCAGAGAGCTTGACTTGTACTGCAGCTGCCATGTCTTGCAACTCCACGTTTCTCATTAAGTTTGCATAATTTTGAAAAACATCTCAGTACCTTGATACCCAAGGCTGAATCATCTCACCTACTAACATCGCTTTATCATGCTCTGGTTGTTCAGGAGTGATACCAGCCTCATTTAATCACCTGCAACAATATGCAGACATACATCTCTACTCTGGGCCTGGTATGGAGTGTGCAATGACTTCTACTTTCAATTTTGCTTAGCCAAGAACTGTTGGATTGACCACACCATCTTCAGCAGCCACCGTCTCTCTGCAGATTGGCCCCCCAGGGCATTGGAAATACATGACATTCTTAACTAATTATAAGCTGAGATCTTCAACAGTGCCAGAACACTTGCAGTACAGTTAAATAATTTGGATTTATGAGTTACATGCTCAACCTCCTGTTTACTTGCCATTTATTTATTAATTAAAAGTACTCTATAAAAAGCTTGCCCAACTTTTTTCTGATTTATTCCAGGACAATGACCTGTTGCAGTGAGACAACATCCACAGTTTCCCTCCCAAGCTGAAGTTTCTCCCATAACCTTTTCTCTTCCACTCTCCAGCCTAGAAACATATATTCTTGGTACAGTTCTTTGAATGCTAGGGCTGGGCTGGCTAATAGAATTAAGTCCAGGCAATTTATCAAAGATTCAGCATTAAATCTTCCATCCTAAAAATCTCAACAAAATATGGTAATGGTATAAGGTCAGGGTATACAGGGACAGGGTTGTATGAGGACAGAGTTCTTCATGTTTAGTTTTCTGACCTATCTCAGTCTTCTGCCACAAATCATTGTAACTAATTTGTAACACATAATAAAATCTTCTTTTCTTTATGAATGTTTTCAAATAATCCTAGCTAAATGTATAAACAATTGACAAGCCTTTCTACAGCACTTCATTTAGGTCACTTTGCATTACATTAATCAGCACCACAAAAGGATAACAGCTCTGAAATCTGCTTTAGGACTGCATTTATATTTCCTTTTTCATCAAAAGTTTATTTCTATTATTGACCAGATCACAATAAAGTTTAATCAACTAGGGCTTGATGATGCAACAAATACCACCATAAGCAACCTCCTGCTACATCCTCCTCTGCATAACCAGTTTTTCCATCAGCCAAAACTCCAAATTGATCCTAAAAATCTAAACAGAACAAAGAAAATACACTTCCCTTTGGGAAGAGCTGGATCAGATGCACACACACACACAAATAATTCATTACATCAAAACGTCTTCAATGAGATTTTCCTTTTAAAGGGTAAGCAATTCATTTAAACCATTCCTTAGAAAACATAGAGAAATGTTCCCTTCCCTCCTCTCTCTCTGCCCAACTCTCACTTTCCGAAGCCTTCCTCCTGGCACGTACTTTTTGGGTTCAGCTGAAAGCATTTTCCTTCCCTCCGCTCATCCGCTCTGTGCAGGGATTCCGAGCTGCGACTCATCCCGAGGAGCGCTTGAAATCCCAGGCTATAAAAGCCGCTCGCAAGCCCCTCCTGGGCTGCCAGCCCCGGCAGCGTATCGAACCGCAGCGTGCGCGCCCAGCAAACCACTCAGCCCGCTATTCAGCCTCACTGTTTCAAGTGCAAAAAGCTGACTTAAAGCCAACCAACCCCACCCCAACTCAAAACCAAATACCCCTCAACTGGAAAAACAAACAAACCAACCAACCAAAAAACCCCAAAGGATGGACACTCAGAGGAGCTCTCCTCCAGGGCAGCCAAGCCGGCTACCTCTGCCCAGCGCACGCCGGCAGCATCCCGAGCCCCCGAGGGTACCACCCCCGAGGCTGGGCATCGCTGGACAGTCAGTGCCCAGGACTCTGCCTGCTGCGTACCTGCTTCCCGCAGCCCCGAGCGGGCAGCCTGGGCAGACAGGGATGGAGGGCTGGGATTTCTCTTGCGGCCACTCGCGCCCGTGGCCTCTTATGCTTTTGCTGCGAGGAGCCTGGCTCTGCCTACCTTCCCTGGAACCCCCCTTTAGGTGGCTGGAAATAGCAGCTGGGCACCCCCCGCCGCCCCCCCGCTTCCCTCGGCCTCTCCTGGCTGGTCAAACCCGGCTCCGGCTCTCTCCTTGCACGCCCTGTGCTCCATCCCCACGGCCCAGGAGCCCCTGTGGCTGGGTTAGGACGGCTCTGCCCTGCTGCACGTATGAGCAGCCACATGCCTCACCCATAGATGGGTTCCTTGCAGGGCTGTCAAGGGACAGGGACAGGGTATAAAACTGCTACTTCCCAGCAACTCACCCTGGAATTACTGAAATTTCATTTGCAGAATATGCCTGGACTTTCATACATCTCCTGTCACAGACGTGCTTGAAGAACAACAGAAAATACAGTGAGCATCAGTGAATGGGTCACAGGAACTTCTTATCTCACAGCAACTTGTTGGTGTTGGGTTTGTAAAGCTGAGCACTTCAGAAACACTGAAACATGATGAAAAGAGCAAGGATCTGATAGTAGACATGCTGTTCAAGAGCCTTTTGCATGCTGGCCAGAAAGACATCAGAAAAATAGATACATTTCTACCCCTACATCTTTTTTTCGCTCTGCAATGTATTGACAATATTTTTCACATACCTGGTTTCTGCGTTCCCCTTTTAAAAGGCATGAATGGACAGGATGAGACTGAGCTTTCTCCTGAGAAAAAAGGGTTCAAAGTAGTAGAGAGTGGAGTAGAAATAGCAGTTTTAACACAATTCAAGGGATTTACATGCCCGCTCCATCTAAGGCATGACAGTGGTCACAGCTTCATAGGAGAATCTTAGAAATATTTCTGCCCACAGAAATTAGGTCTTTAACTGGTGATTTGAAAGATAATAGAAATTCAGCTACAGACACAAAACCTAAAGTATGGTGAACACATATCACATAGATAATCTGCAAAGGCTGGAGATTACTACAGAACTTCCTGAATTGGAGGCCTAGATATCAAAACAAAGTTTTCTTTGGCCTTTAATATTCCAAAGACATGACGGATATGTTACAATAAAATTTATAGTCTGCCAGAACGGGGGGGGGAGGGGGGAATCAAAAAAAACCCACAAAAACCCCCTACCCCATGCTTCAGTGAAAACACCATATATTGTTATGTATTGTATTATAAAAAACAAAATTACAGTATCATTGCAATACATAACAATTTAGGCATTTGTACTGTACATTGGTCATTATTATTTCATCCTTGCTTTTCATTCCTTACTGCACCACCTTACTTCCATTCAATCATTTGACTTAACAAGTTCTACTTGCCTCATCTGAAGATGTCCAATAACTGCTGTCTTTTACAGTCAGTTGTACCTTGGCATCTTGATGCTTTATTTTTCAGGTCCACCTGTTGACTTGATCTCTTTGATCTGCCAATTACAGAGATGCTTGCAAGTGAACTTCAGTTCTTTCATTACTTTATATGCTTCAAGTTCAAATGCACCGAATGACACATATGACATTGTTAGTTACATAGAGTACTTTTCTTTATTGCACTTCTCTAGTACCCAAATGATGTGGTCCATTGGATTACACTTATTTCCCTTAAAAATATTATATTGATGTTCTAGATGTAACATGAGGCAAAAAGATTTTTGTTACCTTACAACTTTTTCCATAAACATTGGCTTTCAGAGGAAAATTTACACACAATTTTGGAGCTTTCTATACTTTATATACTATACTATTATACTAAAGTACAATATACTTTATTTTAAGCTTCAGATTCACAGTCTGATAATGTATTTTATCATTAATGTGTTCTAAGTTTTCTTTAAGGCAAGAAAGGCTGCATGAGAAATGATCAGACCTCTAACATCCACAGATGGGTTCCTTTTTTTCCTTTACTTACAGAAGTAAGTAAAATGCTGGGAATGCAGTTCCTGAGAACAATCAGAGATCTGGCAAACTGCTAAGATGTCTTTCTAAGGAACTGTTTTCTTTGCTTGTGTTGTTGTTCACTCCCATGTCTGCAAGGTGGAGCTGAAACTTCTGAAGTCAAGCCACTACACAAAGTACCTCACAGAGCTGAACTCAATATGAACCGTATTTTCTGTGAGGTTTTCTGATTAAAGCTAAGAATTGGGGAAGTTATATGCCAACTAAAGCAAACTTCTTCAAGTTTCAGACTTGTTTAGACTGACAGGGGTTTGATCAACAGTTTGAGTTGGCTCCATGAACAACAGCATTTAGGTACAACTAAACCTTCAGCTAGAGGCTTGCTGGACTGCTGTCTTACACATCTCTCTTCCCTGAACTCACATCAAGATTAGTTCTTCATTAGGCTTTTCTATTTCAGATGTTTGTAATTAATCCTAGGACATGGGAAAATACAGTAAAATCAATCAAGCGAGTACAAGTATTTGGACTCACAGAGCTCTATGAACTGCATATGCTTAAACTCACTGTGAATTTCAGTAAAAGCACTGAAAATCAATGTCTTAAAATTGCTCAGAGAAAACAGATTGCTCAAGTACCTGGAGAAGCAGGTAAGGGAAATAACTGCCTAACAAAGGTCAGATAAATGTCTGAGGCACAACTGAGATCCTTGGCTAAGGTACTAATGGTAGTAGTTCAATGTAGAGAATTAGAGAAACCAACCAAACATTGAACAAAATGCTGGAAAGAATATGTGGTTGTTTGGGTTTTTTTTTTAAGAAAATGAAGCAGAATCATTTAGGATGAAAACCAACACATTTCTATGACACCTTTCAACCCACAAGATCCCAAAGCAGTTGGCAAATTTAACAAATTGAAGAACATTATTGATAGTACATTTTATCTGTCACTAAAGCATTCCAGCTGGAGGAAAAAGCAGCATCTGTTTAAGAGGTTAGATCTGTTGTAACAAACACCACGTCTAAGCAAAGCTACAGGGAGAGTATAATCATCGATAGCTGGAACTAGTGCTGAATCCTGGATTAAGCAGTTTTTAGAAGTCTGCTAATATTTCTCCAGTTACCACTGGTGATGACAACTCTATCACAGATCTTGCAAACCTGCCATGCCCAGCAAAGGCTTTCTCATGACTCAGCTCCTCAGGGCTACCACCTCAGAACGCCTTCAACATCCCACAGTCCCCTTCCCTGCAAGACTTGAGTGTTATATTCACTAGACAGAGACAGAGCAGAGATGGACTGTAAACATCCAGGCACAAAAACAGACGCAGTGGTCAATCAAGAGGTGCTGCACACTTAGAATCACAGAATAGTTTTTGTTGAAAGGGACCCTTACATCTTATCAAGTCCAACCCCTGTGCAATTAATAGGGACATTCTTGGCTAGATCAGGTTGCTCAGAGCCTCATCCAACCTGATGCTAAGCATTGCCAGGGATGGGTCATTCACCACCTCTCTGTGCAATCTGTTCCAGTGTTTTTCCAACTCTCATTGCAAAAAACTTCTTTCTTCTGTGCAATCTAAACTGACCATCTTTTAACTGACTTAAACAGACAACTTTGATCTGAGCCTTCACCAAGGTCATCTTTCTTTCATTGCAGCCTCAATTCTGGCAACACAGCAAGTTTCAAACATGTTTCACATCCAACAGACTATTCACATATGCTGCTTCCTAAGGCAAGGGTCTGACAACAGCCTGCCTGACCAGCTGCTGGGAAATCTCTGAACACTAGAGGTTAGCCAAGCAGGCTACATTCAGTTACAGACTACTAGCTATAATGGAAAGGGGAGCAGAGCTGTGCTGCAAAGCTCCTCCAGGCTACAGGTTCAGTGGGATGGGAGTGAGTTTCACACTCCCCTTCTCTAACATTTGTATCAGGGATCTCAGTCCTTTTTACGGCCAATTATGGCGATACTTGTGGCCACCAATGCTATGATCACTGAAGAGTAGAAAACAGGGTGTGTACAGCATGATTGCTAAAAAACTAAAACCAAAGCAATAAAAACTGCCAGAAAGAAGAAAATTCAATGAAAGAGAGACACTTGGCCACTGAACTGGTAGATTCTAGCTTTAAAAAGAAAAGAATTAGCATCCAAATCCCTTTCCAGATGTGCTGTTGGACTAGGCTAGCATGCTAAAGATTGATGGATAAACTACAATCACATGCTTATTTTGAGAAGGCCCAGAGACATGTTTGGATATGTGTTTTGAGCTGTAGAATAAGGAACAGTGAAAGAAAATGTGGGAACAGAATCAAATTCCAATGAGCAAAATGGATTTATTCAGCAGTCCATATCTTTCACTAGCTTAAAAATAGCTACAAGTTTGATCAGGGAATTAATCTTGTGACTGTCATAAACTGCAGTGAAAACACTCAATGTCATCCCGCTGAGCTTCTGACAACTCTGAAAAGTCTTGCATATTTCACATGGCAGCTGATATGTTTTAATTGCAAAGGAAAACAAAGTGCTAGTATGGGTCAGGCCAGCCTGTCTTGTGAAGGAAACAACTGTAGAAGCTTAAGGATCGGAAAAGCTCTCAAGAAATTCCCTGGTCAAGTGCTTCTCAGGTAGGGTTAGTCATCATGTGATGACCAACAGTTTTTCAAATGCTGAGCACCTACAGTATAATCTAAGCTTCAGGATATGAATGAAGTCAGTTAACATCAGGGTATGGGTTAGACTCAGTCACAGAATTAAAATGCATATCTCTCTGTTACAGTGCTCATGAGGGACAAAGAAGACATAACAGTGCTTATCTAGGACACATCTTATGCACAGGTCATCTTACTAGCAAAAACGTAAATCTATACAAGCAGGACCCTTTTCTCCTCCCCCACTAACAGAGAGCATATGTGAATAAAATGGGGGGTTTAATTGAGAATTTGTTTTTTTCTTTCTATCCACAGAAACCCTTGCTTGCTATCACTCTGAGGGAGAAGCTGGAGGTACCTGGAGTGGTGGTCTCTGCTTGAACAGGGGCTTCAGCATAATTCCTCTTTCCTTCTCACAGACCCTTCCCCCACAGAGGTTGGTATCCCTCCTATTCCCTCATTTCACCAGCAGCAATGAGTTACCGTGAGTCAGACACAAGTTTTCATTCCAGGCTCACCCTTACCTAGAGTCCTTTCAATGGAAAGAACAACTCCATCAAGACTCACACTCCATTTCGTTCATCGGGTGAAGACATTCATTTCCTCAGGTAAACAAAAGGATTTTTAGCCACATCTTATAATCTTCATGGCCTTTGAAGCTCCTGTGTCCCAAGGAAAGGGTCCCCAGCATGAAGCCACAGCTAAGGAGTGCTAACCCTTTTGGAGACACAAAATGGCAGGAGAAGAAGTGCAAGTGTCAAACGACTAGAGAGCAAGGGAAGAGGAATTCAATTTCATAATGCTGTGGGAAGACACTCACCTGGGGGACAGAAATATTGGCTCTTCATTGCCCCTTCTAGTGCACTCTCTGGAAAGGTTGGTTGAACAGGAATGGAACTGGATCTGTCCCAAAACAGGGACATCAGATCAACATTTTGCTGCACCCCCAATAATATAAAATTACTCCAAATCATGGTTGTTTGACAAGATTCATGCAAACAAAATACAATCTTTTTACTTTCAACACTCATATTAGTTAAAAAAGACATTTCATTATATCAGAGTTTTCCACAAAAAAGACATTCTGATTTTTTACTGACTCAGGTTTTCCTCTGGCCTCATTCAATCATGAAGTTTTCTCCAACAGCCCACAGAAAAACCCTAAAAGTCACAACTTTTTCTTTCAAAGTCACGGCAGTGACACTCACAGACTTCGTTGTTGTTGTGCTGTTATCTTCTGTACTAGTTTTCCATTTCTGGCCAAAGGTGACTTATTTCTATAAACAGAAACATTTTCACACTTTAAATGCTTAAAACAAACTCCTTTTGTGTAAAAAGCCTGGAGAATTTCATCCTGGCAGCTGAATGCATCAGAGTCCTATCAATGCTGAAATGGGCTTTTGGTAATGAGGTTAAAAAAAAAAAAAGGAATCCCAAATCTGGTATTGGCTCCCTAATTCAAACACTCTTTTAAAAAGAAACACACAACAACAAGGAAGCCATTATATGTCTTCGGTTTCTATATGACAAAGGATGGAAACATATACTTGGATGTAAAGTAACTACGACCAGCATGTCCTTGAAGAGCCAGAGGGACAATCACTACAATCCAGAAGGAATACATGTTAGGCCATAGCCATGCTACTACACTGAACACTTAGCAGAAAGTGCTCTGCCCTGTTAAGTGTTGGCTCCAGGGGATCCCCCAGAGCACCTGACACTGCTCTGATGGTCCCTGATGATGCGGTGACATGGGCTCTGTGTGCATGAGGAAATGGCCTGCCGTGTTCTAACTATGGCACTTTGCAGAGTGCGGTGATGAAAGCAGGTGCAATGTGACCTTCTTGAGCTTAGCCCTGACAGATGTCACCTCAGTCATCAGACACTAGTTCCAGATCTGCAGGAACCTTCATGGTGATCTATTCCCACCAGCCAGTTCTCAAAACAGGGGAACTGAAATACAGGTCTCTTTAAAATGAAGGGCATGAGATGGTAATATGTTTCAGAAAATCTCAGCATGTACTGTGGTGCAAAAAAACCCCAACACATAACTTCTTCAGTCATTTTAGGCCAAATAGTCCTGTTGTTTGAATTGCTCTTAATATAATATTGTCCTAAAACACAGGCTGAACCAGAACAAGATGAAATTTAAACTACAAAGTGCTTTAAAAACTTGGTTTGAGTTTTGACTTGAATATCTTCAAGACTCAGTGGCACATACCAAAACAGTTGTTGATTCTTACCTCAGAAAACAGAAGCAATAGTGTCCAGTAACTGAATTAGATGCATAATAATACCTATATCCTTCAGTGAGAAGAAACTTGAATTTCATCTCTGATTGAAAAATAAGCCATTGATAATACCTTTTGGATGACAATTTGATGTCTGCATCTGAGATTGGTTTTCAAACACAGGTGCTAAAAGAAAAGAAAAAAAATAAACTCAAATTATCTAATCTTTCTTTCAAATAGAATCTCCCATGATTTTTATCTTCAGAAATTTGAAATCTCTCC
This sequence comes from Xenops minutus, assembly GCA_035221455.1. Classification (NCBI taxonomy): domain Eukaryota; kingdom Metazoa; phylum Chordata; class Aves; order Passeriformes; family Furnariidae; genus Xenops; species Xenops minutus. The sequence goes on along the minus strand of JAWWEE010000122.1, from coordinate 21,384,701 downwards.
TAGGGGAAAAAAAAAAAGGTAACAGTATTTGGAGGAAACACTGTTTGGAAAAACACCTCAGAAAAATATTTAAATTCACTTTTTTTCCTAGAAGAAAGAAGAAAATAATTGCTACTCAAAACCCTGTTCTTCTCTTCACTAAACAATCTCTGCTCTCTATCTTTTCTCTGTCACAGACTGAGCCCATTTCTCGGCTTTCTTGGCCTAATGCCACATTTTTTCCTGTAATCCTTATCCCATCTGGTACAGAAGTCATCAGGATGCACTTACCTTCTTCAGCAAAATAGAGATTACTGAAAAAAAATCCAGCATTTCACTAAAATGAAACATTTAAGATAAAACCCCTTGGCTTAAGAACAGGGTATACAAATGAAGAGCCTTGATGAGTACCATGAAGGAAGCTGGTATAGGACTCAGGTGTCTGGGCTTCTTTGACCAGCTGGTGTCCTCCTTTCCTTTGCAACAGGTATACGGAAGAACAGTGACTTCCACAAGTAGCTCCTTTCCCACATTTCCCACAGAAACCATAACACAACCGTACGCGTTTCTTGAAAAGGAGACAAAGTTTTTTTCTTCATTACTGAAGAAAGCTTTGAAGTAAGTTAGACTTTTTTTTCCCCAACACGTAGTGGAAAAGGGATAGCAGGAACATAAAAGTAGCTATCTAGTCTAGGTACTTTCAAGAAGGGATACTCTTCCTCAAAGCTCAAAATTACAGAGCAGAGACAGAAGCAGATGGAATAAGATATTAAAACAGCAGGGTAAAAGAAGATTTTTGTCAGATGTGGTGGATTACATAGGACTACTTGAAGGATCATTTCAGATATAACCAAAAGAGGTTTTGTATTTCTTTTAAACATCTTAACTAGAGCAGGGGTTTTTTAAAATCACAATTTTATGCAGAAATATTACAAAAAAATTTTCATTACAGCTGTCAGCAGGTTAGATTATACACCCTGAATTACTGGGAGTGCCTATATGGATGTTCATGTATACAGACACTTAGATTAAAATTCATTTCAATTTAAAAAAAAACACATTTCCTAATACAGTGAACAATCTTCATTGCTGAAGTTAAGTATGCCTTCTGGCAGCTGTAATTTTGAACTCTCCATCTGACTGCTCAGCTCACAAGAAGGCTGCCCTACAGAAAAAAAAAGCAAAACAGAACAAACAATTTTTTGTTCTTTCAGAAGCATAAAGAGATGTTAGATTGTAAAGTAAACTTGGCTACAGTTCATTTCAAGAAATATAGCTGCTTAGGATATCAGATAGAGAGTATTAAATAAATTCTTGAGTCCTCTTATTCTCGTTAAGCTTTTCCCAATAGTCCCAAGCATTCTCCCCATCTTTTTCCCAAATGATACATAGAAAAGGAACTAAGTATTTCTTTGCCAGAGTTATCTTCTGGCAGCAAGGCTCATGACTTTGAGGTTTAAGCACTTTAGCAACAGCTGTACTTCTATCCAAACTAACTTCTAGCTAAAAAGAAAGGAGTAGAACAGTGAGAAACCAAAAACTCAGAGGTGGAAAAAATCTAGTTAGATCATCCAATTTCTCTTTTGTGTGCTCCACCAGTCAGAATGGTATATTGCTATTCAAGGAATGACTGGAACAATTAATTTCTATAACTGGAATACAAGAACTAATCAAATTTGCTTCAGAGGAACCAGAGCAGCCTATTGCAGATTCTGTTGGGCAGACAGCATAAGTTTGTGAGCTCTCAGGCATGTTTAGTATTGCAGTATTTGACCAGCTACCCCATTAACTGCAGTGTGGTTCTGTCAGAAACCAGCAGCTAATGCCGAGGAAACACTTCGTGCAGCATCACAGCCATGGTGTAACTTCAGAAGCCAAGGAAGGAAAAAGCCCAGTGTTCAACTTGGGCAAGATTTGCCCAAGTTGTTTTGTTATTAATAAAATAAAAAAAATTAAAAATTCACTTCATCTGTCTGAACCTTGCAGAGCTGAATGATGGCAAATATAGATTTGGTATGACACAGGAAAAATACTAAGTTATTTTTCAGTGAAAGCTGTTGATACAAATATAGTTTTGTTATTCCTCCTTTCAGTTTCTCCTTTAGCCATTGAGACCTAAGTAACAAATCACTTTGCTTAAATCATGGAACCAAATTCTACTGTTATGTCACAAGCTTCATTTTGGTTTATATATTTGATATATAGTAAGAGGTTGGTTTACAATACTGATCTTCACAAATGCACTAAAAAACTCTCTCACCTTCTTTTTGCATGACCTTAATGACATTCTTAAAAACTTCCTGAGTTGCCTTCCCCTTTTCCCAAAGGTGATACACCCACTTTTTTCCCATGAGTTGCTGAGAAAGCTCCCTGCCCACTTCATTTTTCAGCACACAGGGACAGCCTGCTCCTGCACCTTCAAGATTTCTCTCCTCAAGTATGTCCATGCTTCTTGGACTCCTTTGTTTTTAAGTGCTGCTTCCCAAAGGACTTTCTGAATCAGTATCCTGAATAGTCCAAAGTCTGCATTCTGGAAGTCTAGGGTAGATGTTTTGCTAATAACCTCAACCTCCTTACTTCACCATGTGTTGAAAATTATAATTTCCTGGTCCTTGGGCCCAAGATGGCCCCTGACCACCATACCTCCCACCAGCCCTTATCTGTTTGTAAACAGCAGGTCTAGTGGGACATTAGCCCTGGTAGGCTCACTTACCAGCTGCAACAGAAAGTTGTCTTCCACACATTCTAGGAACCTCCGAGTCTGCCTTCTCTCCGTTGTGTTGAGTTTGCAGCAGACATTTTACAGGTTAAAGTCTTCCACAAGAACAAAGGCTGGTGGTTGTGAAACATCAGCCCGCTGCTTACAGAATAAGCCGCAACAGACTCCAAAAAAGTTATTTTTAGAGCTGACTTTTCAGTGTAATAAGCACCTTCACCCCATGTGCCTCCAGGCAGCATTGCCTGAGATGCAGCTGAGGCTGTATCTTCTTCCTTTTCTTGAGTCTTTCAGCACCTCTCTCTTCAGACCTCCCTGGTCCTGTTTTGATCTAACAGGCACACAGCAACACAGCATGGTGCATAGGGTGGCACGGTGCAAAGTTGTATAACCTCCATTTTAGCCATGTACAGACTTGTTTTTATTTCTTTTAAGAGGCCTCACTGAAGGCATAACATTTTCATTACCATTGTAGCACTTTATAAACAGTACATCAACTAAAGGATTAACTACATAAATATCTTGTTAAATTTGCTGTCACTATTTTGTTGTGATCTGACGATAACTGCATAACTTATTGCTAATACTTATTATTAGTCTTGACAGATTTGGCACATATAATGATTTCTACAGTCCCTTTCCAGCATAAATATTTCCCTCCTTTCTGATCCCACTGCCTTTGTGTTAGAGAGCCTTCTGCTTTCCCCAGAGAATTTCAGAACTCTCATCCATTCCCACAGCTGCTCTGTATCCACCTAATTGAAGTGGCCACCTCTGGAAAGGAAATGTAAGGATGAGTTGATACCATATTCTTCTGGACACGGTATTTCTGAGTGATGTCATACTTCTCACGAAAAGAATACATGTAGGATGCACCTTAGACAGAACTGAAAAAAAGAAAGTAAAAGAACAAGATTTGAAAACACCTCTTATTTTCCTTTGTGGCAAAAAAATTACAGTCACTGATCTGGTTTAATAGATGTCTTATTAAAAGATTTACTACAGTCAAAATTGAATATGAAGAAATGCTTTTTAGTTTATAAAATGTAATAATTCTGAAGTATTTTTGTTTCAAAGTGGCAACTCAACACCCTTAACAACCAGGGTGTCAGCTAACTGATAATTTTATCTTTATAAATGTCTTCCAAATAACCTTTGTCTTCAAGGTATAAGAAGCAGGTACACGGGAAACAGCCTGGGGTTTAGATTTAGTTTCAAAAACTATGGGTTTTTGGATGCTTATACTGAGAGATAAATTTCATTATTAACTGACATTAAAAAAGGCTATGCTAAACTTTCAGTGGTTTGGGGAAAAGGGTATTTGGTACATTTTAGAAAGAAGTATAAAAGCAGAACATTTAGGTGTGAGCATGCTAGCTAGTCCATATCCTCCATATTTTACAGAAAGGAAAGTATTCCCAAAAGAGACCAATATTTTCCATGAGTTTACCACATAGATTTATTTTGTACTTTTTGAAGAATGAAATTAAGTTTGATTAAAAGCAAAGAAGTACCCATACATATATTTCTGATGTTAACCCTAGCAGACACTGGTTAAACCTTTAGGCTATTACTACTGTAGTAAAAGCCACATTTCTTAAAACATGCTAGAATATATTAGCTAACAGATTTACATGACACTTCAAACCCTCAGGGTTCTTTCTTAGTATGAAGAACAAGGAAAGTCTGTTAACAATGCTAGTGCTGTTTCTTTTTGTAAAGTCTAGCATGAAATGGCATTATATTCATAAAATTACATTCACCTGCTGCTTTGCACTCAGCCATAGCTCAAAACATGAATACAGAGCAGCATGGCTCAGCTAAATATAAGGGATCTGTGATAATTTCACTGGGCTGTGAAGAATTGTTGAAATTTGATTAACCTGTGAAAAGAGAAAAGACAGTGAGTTATGGAGATAGCACGTGCTTCTCCCATAGTAAAGTGTCTGCCGCATTATGAGCTTAAAATAGTGCTACTATTGGGGAGGGACATTTCACAAAAGAATGGACACCTCACACACCCTTCAAAAAATCATAGCTAGCTAGCTGACAGATATCCTCCCTTAGCAAAAGGGCTTCTGCAGCAGTTCACATCCCAGTGTTGGTGCCATGTTCGTGTCCTCTAGTGACAAAATCCCATCCAGCTTCACTTTAAAACCTGCTGGCAAATAAGAATTGGATAACTCTAAGTTTAACATATATAAAAATGTACTAACATGCTAGAAATTATTTTAATTGACTAGTGTTTGCAGCCATATTTGATTGTATGAGTACTTTTTCCCTTTGACTTGCCTGCTTAAGAATTCTCTTTAGCTGTCTTCCAAAACATATTCACAGATGTTTTCTACACTTAACCTGTTGCTTGTTTTTCCATGTCCTACCCTGGCTAAAAGTTTAAAACATTTATTTCTGCTTCTTAGTTATACCTTAGAAAGTCAGAATTGCAATGAAAAACCCCCACTAAGATATTATAGAGATGTATTAATATTATTCAACATTCAAAGACTTGTTAAACCCAAGAACTCAGCAAAGGACTGAATACATCTTCAATGTATTCCACAGAACTAATCAAGAACTTTTTATTTTCCAGGGAAGCAGAGATTTTATGAGAAACCTACCGTATTAGATTGTAATACTGGGGCGGGAGGGTGGAGGGGAACAACCCCAAACGAACAGCATTTCATTTCAGTTTGGCTTGTGCAGAAATTAGTGTATTTCATTTTGCTGATCTGACTGACATGACTTACTTCCTGGTAGTCAACAAAAGAGAAAACTACCTTTCCCTTTGCCCCAGAAGGAAGATACTGACCTCCATTCTCATCCAGGGATGACATTACCATTTTCTCTCTGGCTGAACTGCTTGACATGTTGGAGTCACAGAAAAGGTGATTCACTAGAAAATTACTTTAGTAAAAGAAGAATATCAATAAGGCTTTTTTTTTTTTTTCTCCCAAAAGGACACTTTTCCTCTTGGCCACCCCTGCAAAGCACTGAAAATGAGAAAATCTGTATAAGTTACAAAGCGCCTTGGGAGATTTCAGCAATTCAAGATGTGCATTTTACAAGGTTTGAAGTATAAAAATAACTTGTTGAGGTTGAAAATACTTCTACATTGAGAATTTACCGATTTTTAAGAACTTTGATCCCAGGAAAAAACTTTGAAATATGAGCATTTCATATCAGCAAAGCTCTGCATGCAAATACCAGACTTCCTTGTGCAGGGGCAATTCCAAATCCTGCTTAGCTCTCACAACAGTTCCCTCCATCTGAGAGATTTCTGTAGCATGTATCATGTGCGTGTAATTATTACTCTCCTAAAAATTGTTCTATTAACACTTTCTGCGTATACTTCAAGGTAAAGAACATTTCCTCACCCAGGCCACTACTCAATGATACAACTGCAATTTTCTGGAGCTCAGATCTATTGGTCTGTAAATCAAAGAAACCTTTTAAAGACATTTCTCAGCTACATCCTTATTCTGCAAACACAAATCCATGGGGAACCAGATGGATACAAAACATCTCCCTGGTAGAGAAGCCTTGTCCTCTTAAATTCACCTTTCCCAGGATGCCAGTTGCAGGGAGAAAAAAACCCAAACCATACCACAGAGCAAAAGCAGCTAGGCATCTCAAATTTCTTCAGAAATGCTGTTCATTGCAATGATTTAAACCCAAAGAAATTCATGACTCTACTGATGTCTAACATTTCTGCAAAGTTTACCCATAAGGAGCTGATGGATTCCCCATTCCAACTCAGGAAGAACTTATCCTGTGATCAAAAGGTAAAGCACCTATTGAAGTTTTTTTGTGGTCCCATTTTTCTCCCCATGATATAAATCTGGCCACACCAACACAACTGCATCACTAGTGCCCTGATAACCCCAAAGACTGAGCTTTTGCTTGCATATCACTAAGGAAAACCTGTCAAACTGTTCTATGACCGCTAAACTAAGACTCATGACTTCACCAGCAGCCCCTGGGCTATAACAAGCGGAAAATAACATTGATCTTAATCAGATCAGACACCAGCTTCTCTCAATTCTATCTCAAAGTCTATTTGATTTCATGCTTCATTATAAAATCAATTAATTGTTTCATTGCCTAGTTATTTTATACGTTTCTTATGAAATGTATTGTGTTGATATTCAAAATATAGCAGACACTCAGGATATTTTATATTAGCCACACACAGCAGGAGTGGAAAACAGCATTATTTTTAAAAGATGTTATGGACAAGTTCACCAGACCATCCAAAGTAGTGAGATCAATTGTACCAGCCAGGGGGCCTTTCCTGAGTGCCTAAAAGCCCTATTTTCACAGTGGCTTCACCAGCTGTGACTAGGAGACAAGTGCCACTCACAAACTCATCCTTGGCATCACTTTTTGCCAGTGGACAGGCACTTCCTAACAGAAGACCTCAATTTCCTCAGAGCTGAAAGCCAAAACATCTTTAGTGCAGTAAGCATTTTAGAAGCTGAAACTAAGCATGAAGCACCAAGTTAATCAGTACAGACATTACATGCTGGACATGTGGAAAATTTAAGACACAATGGGGCTCTTTTGTGGCTTTGCAATGATTTCATTTTCCACACAACTTGTAAATTTGAGTGGATGTTTATGGAAAATGGGATCACTCGCTCAAGCATGAGTTTCCAAATGAAGCTGATTTTTAAGGAAGTTATTTTTAGTTTATTCTATCAAGGTTTTTATTTACATCTAGATTCAGTAGAACACTTAGCCATGACACATTTCAGTTCAAGATGCAGTTCCATGAATATATAACCAGAAACATTCATTTCAGACAAATGGGATTCCAACATTAGCAATAATAAGAAGAATTTTTTAAGATTCAACCGTAGAAAAAGTATGCATATATATTTTCTACTGCAGATAGTATTTGCAGTAGATGTGGGCTGGAACAATGCCTTTCTGTTTTTATATGAACTTTTGTCCCAGTTGCCATGCACATATTCCAAATAATACTTTGCCTTAGCTTTCCTGAAGAAGTACTCCTATAACATATACTTGACTTTTTAACCTTGGATTTAATTACGTGTAGCTTTATCCATTATTCCTTAAGCTTATTCATTGATAATCTGTTATGTTCTCTTCTTCTGTGATTTACAAATATTCCTCAGAAGTGAGACAATGACATTAACCCTGCCCTACTTTTGAGGTGTCAGTAATTGATAGAAACCCACCTGGCAGCTCTTCTGAAGCCATTCCTTATTCATATCAAAGCTGTACAAGTTACAGTCAGAGTTGAGTGTCACCCAGCACAGTATCCCACTTTTGATACCAACTACCACTAATTCTTTCAAAGGACATTCACCAGGACTTACAAAAAGCTGATATGGAATAGCTTTCTGCCCATAGAATGACCTTCCCCCTATTAATTAGGAGTAGATTTAGGGCTCCTCCCATGTTGTTATTTCATTTAATCAATATGATGGCAGCTTTGGAGGTTGAACAATCTGAAAAGCATATACTGGTTTTGGGAGTCCCAAAGTCCTGGGTGTGTAGCAGGGCATGTCCAACCACCCTAGGACTCCCATAATGCAGCCCACTGCCTTTCTCAGGCAGGACATCCCCTACTAGTCAATCTGACCAACCCCATAGACCAGGCTTCAGTTTGGCAAATACCATACTGGCAATGCAGGTGAATGGCTGGAATTACAAGTGACTGGCTGGCTTTCAATATGCTAAGTAATAGTTACTCATTTCCCCCTGGAATACTTCTGTTCTATTAATCTCAAACTAGCTTACAGTATCTCATGTTTTAGGTGTTCCTCTGTCTTTTGCAAAGAAGCAACCAAAGTCTACAGTGTTTCACATTCTCCCTGATAGGCACGTGTCTGTTCATTATGGTCTCATTTCTGTCCATTCCTGGAAAGTGATCCTGACATTTGTTATAGTACTTGAAGCTTCTTCACTACTAGTCTGCCCTCCTGTCCCAGCACAAAGCCCTAACAGCTGCATTTACCTGCACTGCTTAGCTGTTGAGAAACTGCTTTAATCGAATCTGTCCCACTAATGAAAACCCCAGGCATGTAAGCTGAGGTCATATGTGGAGGAACATGTCTTGTGACAGATATGCCCGTGACAGTGGGACAAGCACACCACAATGCTTGACTGCTGCTAGCCTGCCTTCAAAGCACACCTTGCACCAGCTCACATACTGCCTCTGTTCTGACTCTCCAAGGAGCCTGATATATTCAGCATGTTGACTAGAGCACTACCTACCATGTAGGAGTGGTTGTCAGGAGAGGGAGGCAGAAGAACTTCCATGACACAAGTGTAGTGAATGCCAGCTGGGAAGCATTGGAAAACAGAGTCTGAAGGAATTAGTCTCACTCTGAACACCTGAGGCTAGATAAGCCAATTTGACAAGTCCTTAACTTCTGGAAGATGAAAACTATTATTCTTCTGAAATGAGGATGAGCAAACACTTGGCCTCAGCAAATTACTGATAGTTTTCATTGACTTGGGAGGGATTATTTTTTTTTTTTTTTTAATTTGAACTATCTGCTACTAGGAAACATTTTTATTTAAATATCAATTTCCATTATTTTTCTGAGGTATAAAACAGTGGGATTACTTATTCAGGAGTATTTGTTGTCTTTGCATGCCAGATACTTATCACTAGGAATTAATATTTCTTCTGGTGAATCAATTTACAACAGCACTTCCACAAACTTTCATATGTTATCCAGCTCTCATAAGCTGAGAATGACATTTTCTCATGTATGTCATCCATAATAACGCAAAACTTTATTTCCAGGCTTCTACCTTCACTATTTTAGAATCAAAGAGTGATTCAGGACTCAGTAAATAACTCACCCATCCTGTGACTAGGAAGAGAGTCACTGATTTCAAACTGAGAGAAGAGATCATTTTCAGGACGGCGCCCCAGTCAGGAAGTGGAGAAAAAAATAGCTGTAGATCATAATATCAGTGGTTTTAACATCCATGATCTGTCTTCTCTACTCAGTTTATTAAGAATTGCCGTCACCGTTTAGCACTGCAAGGATGTACTGTGGGAATAAGTGGGTTTAAGCTTAATAATCATGAACAGGACAGATTTTTTCACATTTCTGCTGTGTAGTACTCAAGTCTTTGCTTAGTGTTATGGGCTCATATGAAGTGCTACAGAAATTGAGATTGTGCAACACCTTCCTGGAATAAGTCCTAAATTTGCATAATTTACGTAAGTATTACAACTCTATGCAGAGGGTAGCACAAGTGCATGGCTGAAGGTTCTTGCTTCTGGTGAGTGTACCCTCACCAGCTGCAGTCAGATTTCTGAGCAAGCTAGTATAAGAAAGACGTGGAGTTACTGAAGTGGGACCAGCCCAGGGCCACAAAGATATCTAAGGGAGAAGAACATCTCTCATACATGGAGAGGCTGGAGAAAAGGATCTCGAGAGATCTTATCAATGTGTATAAATACCCAAGAGGAGGAGAGGAGTGTGTTGAAGATAAGGGAGCCAGACTCTGCTCAGCAGTGCCCACAGAGAGGACAGGAAGCAATGGATATACAGTAAGGCACATGAAATTCTATCTTTGATATTACATCAAGGATGTACTTTTTTTCTTTTTACTGCAAAGGTAGTAAAACACAGAAACATCACCCAGAGAGGTTGTGGAGGCATTAAAAACCCAACTGGACATAGTCCTGAGCAACTGGGCCCAGTTGGTCCTGCTTAAGCAGGGGGACTTGACTAGAAGATCTCAAGAGATCTCTTCCAACCTAAACTACTCTACAATTAAGATAATAACCTGCATCAGCCACAATGAAAATTTATTTTATTACTGACTGTTATGTTCTTGCATGTGTTACATTTTTTTAATTGTCTGTAGTTTTAATTGGCCTACAAGTAACTCCAAATAGTTCCTATTGATTACCCTCTAGTTGGGTATAATGTGAGGAAATGAGGTCAAAGATAGCTTCAGCAATGGAACAACATGTCATCTGCTTTAGTGGTCAGCTAAAGTGTTTGCAATCAAAGTCATACAAAGGGCAAATCCTCTTTCCAGCAACTTGCTGTGCTAAAAGAGATAACCCTTGCCTGTGATTGCTTTCAGTTCTATTCTCTGTTTAAGAGTAGAAGGATCTATGTAAAATAAACCTTGTGAGAAAATATAAACTGGGCTAGAGGATGCGTGCTAAAATTTTTACCTTTGTTTTTCTCCCCAAGAATGCAAATGCATTTCTGAGCCACTGAGTAACTAAATCAACAAATGTACTTCTGCAAGTAACAAAACTATACCTTTCTTTCAAACACTAACATATACATGTAGCTACTGCCAGATAAACTCTGACTGTACTTTCATTCCAGAGCACTGCACTGTGTCTCGTGCAGGGTCCTCGAGGCCCTTACCACTTCTGCTCTCTATCGGGAGGTAATTGATCCACCTCAGGTTGGAAATAGAAGTGTCACTCTTCAGCTCCTACTCTGGATAGGAACCTCCACAGAAAACTCAGAAAAGAGGGAACCTTACCTGACTAGCTGGATTTCATCATCTATGGGCTCTTCTCATTTCCTTTCCCATCAGAACAAAGCTGAATCATGGCAAGAGATCAGTAAGACAGGGCTTAGGCAGACAACACTGTTTCTCATTTTTATAGTAACTTTCTGGAATGAATGTATATCTTTAATTTCAGTTACTTTAACTCAACAGTTTTCAAAAATTTGCAAAATATTATATCAAGAACACAAAGCTACTTTTATTTCTTTAATACTGTATTAAACAAGTCAGAAGAAGTTTCCAATGATTTTTTCTGTTTCTTTAGAGGAAAAACGGAAGTGTAATACTGAAAGCCTGTACAAAAGCAGAGTTTGGCTAAAAAACCCCCTAAAATGGACTTGGTAATATCTAATTTACTAATATCTTAATGAAAGTGGAAATTTCCAAACAGAAAGTGATCAGCAGGAAGCATTTTAGTATGGAAAAGACATACACAGTGTGGTGAACCACATTCTCTAATGTTTTCTGCATGTAACCTGCAGTGATGAGCAGATATCATTCATCACTTCAGGAGACTCTACACTTCTCACACTCAGCACAGAAGGAAGTGTTGGAGCACCATCTCCTCTTGGGGAACACAGCAATCAGGAGAACAAGATAAAGGGAAAATCTCATCTGAAAAGAGACAGCAGTACCTGAGCAAATGCTCTCTGTTTCTCTCTCAGGCATACACCAAGCCTGCAAGCCTGCTTGCACACAGGCCAGGATCATCTCTCAAATGTCTCAGCTCTCACTTAGAGTGTAGACTGTGACTCCCCAACTCGGGCCACCACACCACTCGAGGTGTCTCATGTGTCTCATGCCCTGTCTCTGTTACTGTCATTTGATGCATGATGGGAACGAAACATCTCTTGCTATGCATAGATCAGCAGGGACACTGTGACGGATGTGAGACAAGGTTGGCTTGGGTAACTTCTGACAAACTCAGGAGATTACCTGGATAAGCAAAAACTCCCTGATCAGTCATTTAGACAGGTCAGAAGACTGGTGAAGAGGCAAGAAAGCTGCCTGCAGGCAAGCTGTCAGACTGACAGCATGACATTTAGGGTAGGACCAATACATCTATCTTATCCTCAGCTACTAAACCAGCCTGGTGCAGACCTACATCTGACATTCAGCCCCACCCTGACAACACAGCCAGCTCAACAAGCCGCTCCTCCTCTCTTCCTGGCGCTCTGAATCAGTGGAAAAAAAAAGGGTGTACTGTCTGCATGGGGGAGTCGTTTCATCATGACTTCCAGGAAAGCTGAGCAACAGAAAAGAATTCAGACAGATACATTATTTTGTCTCCATTTATGTCTTCTTAGTTTCTCACTGCATCCCTGAAGAAGTAGAGTGATTATTTAAGATACAGAGGGCAGAGGGGAGTCCCTATTGCTTGTGGGCTTCTGTATATTCACAATTTTGATGCTTAGTATAAAATACTATGTCAAACCATGTGCCATGTAGTAAGACATTGTACATGGGTGAGAACACCACAAGAATTTGCAGGTAAAAAAATCTTAGTTATTGAACCAGTAAAATAAAAATCATCATGGAGACATGGACAACTTACACAGGTACTTAACACTCTTGGGGAAAAAAAAAAATCTATTTTTGATAAGAAAAACAAACTTACCCATAGACAAGATGTTGCAAAAGCCTTAAGATTACAGCAAATATTTTGGATAAACATCAAAATACTTGTAGTTTAAGCAATTCGGCAATTTGTGTTTTCCTACAATTTTATGAAGGTAGACAGAATGGTCCAAAATACATTTAGATCAAGTATTTTACATCACCATCCAGTCTTTTTTCTTCCTGCAGTAGAAAATGACAAAAATATCAATGACTTCAACATTATAGAGCTAGGTCTTTTCACATTATGCACTTGCAACTTTTTGGTTTGTTTTGCTTTTTATTCTCTTAACTAAAGACTTGCAAACACCACTTGTACCCAAACCCAGAATCATTTCTGGTGAAATGCAACTGTACTTCTCCAGCCCTTTACGTCAGGCAAAACCTCACGCAGCAAACATGAAGAGCAAACTGCTCTGCAAATACCACATCAGCTTGTCACTAAGAATTTTTGTATTTTAAAATAAACAGTGGGAAAAAAAGTTTTATAAATTCAAGGACAAAATGTGTGTAGACCCTTTACGGTCCTCACAGTCAGTATTTGCTGGATACATTAAGTCAGTTATACAGTAGCATCTATCAAAAGCAGGAGGCTCTTCTAATTTTCACTCCTTAAAAGTCTGCAGTTTGTAAAAAAAAAGAAAAAAAAAAGGAGAGAAGAAAGAATAATTGAAGAACACTGACCGTTTGAAAGTCTTAGTATTTCTCAGAGACTGTTATGCTATTCTGTATATCCTGAAAAGAACATTGGAAGGAGGAGGGAGGGCAGAAAGAAGCACTTGCACAATATCATGATTGATGGAGGACCAAGAATTCAAAACCAGAAATCTCTTAAGAACAACTCAACAAACAGGAATCTTAATAATTTCGGATTTCTAGAAGGGAAGCAAGTGGAATGTAGAACATATTCTGGTTTTGGCAAGTCAATAAAAGTACTGACACTGACCTTGAAAGGCTCATCTCTGGAAAGCTGGAGGTATTTCTTTGTTCTTTTCTGTTATGCTGAGGAGTAAAGAACAAACATAGGAATCTTGACAGGGCAAGCTCTGGTCCTCATATGAATTAAAGCTCAAATCACTGAAGTTGATTAATAACTTTGCACAGATAGAAAACAGTAATTGAATTGGGTTTTTGTAAGTTCCTTTTAACCCAAAGTGACTTCTTCCAGCTGTGTCACTTTGCTCAGTGCCATCTCTGCCACTTTGTAACAGTACCATTATGAGTAAATATCTCTGGTTACTTGCTGCTGATGGACACATCTTGTCTACACAATAATATTTCCAACTATCTCCCCAAGGTTAAAAAGAGCTTGTTACCAGAAAAGACAGTATTTCTTCCATTCTGTCTTTACAGGAGCAGTGCAAAGAAAGAGTGCTTGCAGTTTCACTCTGCCTTTTCATTATGACCACTGTCTGGTTATCAGAGTGGGAACACAGAGTACAGTTGCTGTTGGGGACTGCATTTTGACCCAGATCATCCTTCCATGTACCATACCAACATAGCTATTTTATACTCCCTGGCATCTGAGGAAAAGGGCAAGCATTCCTCTGTTCTCCAGAACTAAAAGAGGAGAGTCTGAAGCCAAAGACAAACCCTGTTGCTCTCCCTGCAGAGCTTTTCCCAACTGTTTCTCATTCTAATCATGCCTGATATTTGCTAATTTTTAATTATTCTTCAATTTTCACTGGTCTAATGCCAAACAAATCTAGCTCCCTTCCCCTTCTGCTACTCCTTAAGCCACTACACAAAAGACATATTTAACACATATACACAAAAGACAATATATTAATATATTTCACCTCTGGGCCTACAATAACTGCAGAGAAGCACAAGACAGACAAAGCAATAAAATATTTGTAACTAGCGTCAGAAACTTCCTCCAGGTCTCTTCACCTAGCTTTATGCTGCTTTGCTTTCTATGGACTGCAGTTGCCTACAGTAAGCGGTTAACCTGGGGCTTTGCACCAGAACTCCAAGTTGCTGGAAGCAAGAATCCCTAAGGACATGCCTGCAGGTCTGAACACAGCATCCACCCAAAAAAGGATGTGAGTGAGGGAAAGGCTGGGAGGCCAAGTGATTGCACCATGGGGTGGGGCAGCACACCTTAGGTGAAGTCCCCGTGAGCCCCAGACAGACAGAAATATCACCTGATGCTGCGCGTGGCTCATAACAGCACAGTCAGCTCGTCTGGGAACAGGGGTGATGACGCTGCACTTGGGCAAGAGCTCTCTATCTGCAGCTTCAGAAACCACCAGAGAAACAAATGGAGAAAAGAATAGAGGAGACTAAACCCCTTTTACCTACCTGCTTGCTTTCTCCATACCCAGTATAAAATCTGACAAAGAACACCTGAGTAACTCCTGTTTAAGTAATTCAGACTTGCTTAATTCAGGGAGGAAGAACAGCTAGCAATCCAAATATGAAATTATTTTTATTTTGGTTTATGAGAAGTATAACAGAGTCCCTGCTCCTGAAGCATGAAAGAACAACTAAACAATTTCCTTGCTCATAAATCCAAGACAATTTTCTGTTCTTTTCTGTTAATTGTTCATTGGCACCCATGCTGAAGCTTCCTTTGATTTTGAGTTTAAATTTGTTTCTGGTGCACAGAGACAGAGATTTACCACTTCTTCCTCCTGTCTCTGCAGCAAGTTCCAAGAACTGTCTCAGTCCCTTGGTGTTAATTCTTCCTCAAAATTAACTCTTAATCAGAAACATCCAGTATTTCAGCTAAACAAGTTAGTTGTTCACCTGGTATTCTCAATAGGGTTTTCTTACGTGTATGTATTATACTTTCTCTAACATCCTTCACCATACCAACACACTGGGGACAGAGTGAGCTTTAGAGGTAGGCTGGCTGTAGACCTGGCTAAGTTCTACCACCTGGAAACAAATGCAAGTATTCTCCTACTGCATTTATGTTGGATTTACCAGTACTGGTTTCTATTGTGATTGATTGTTTCTATTACTTTCTATTACTGTTTCTATTGCCTTTCAGAGCAGTTGTGCTGGAAAGTCACTATTGCAGCCATAGGGAGCCCTTGCTTCTTTTAAAACTAGTATTCTTGTTTTCAGGCAGCGTGAAGTATTGAACTTATAGGCTATGCAAGTCACACTTTTGTGTGGCAACATAACTAAGGCTTAATCCTTTTGTCTTCCTCACTTTTACAGATCAGCCCCACATACATTCAAGGAACAGACAACTTCTCCAATAGCAAAAACCCAGAAAAGAAACAAAATAAACCCCAGAAAAGTCAGGTGAAAAACAAAACCACTGTCCCAAAAAAAGCAAACTGAAACTCACAAAGTTTTTACATCGTATTCTTCTTAATCCACTTTAGTTTCCCTAAAAGTGATTGTGACATTGAATGAGTCATTTTGTGGAATCTTAAAGCATGGCATAAAAGGGATTATTTTATTTAAGAACTCTCATATTTCCAAAGGTTGAAGTGAACGCTTTCTCTTCCTGCAGCCTTTCAGTGCATATCTGCAAACAAAGTGTGTCCTCCCAGTCCTGTACCTGCTCAGGACTCTGCAGGAGCTCCCTAGCGAGACCATCCAGTACTTGTTCATGAGATGAAAGGACTTCATGTTTTTAAGAAGGCACTCTTTAAAAGCTTTTATTCGCTTGTTAAGTAACACATTTGTGTACTGTTATCCCTGCTGAAACTGATGTGGATGGAATCAGGCAGACAGCACATGTTACATTACATTATGAGGCTTAACATTTCACTAATTGCATTGACCTACTTCTGTGAATCACAGATTATTCTCCTACTCATAAAGCACGTCTGATTCCTTTACAAAGTTGTTCATGCAATGTGATACAATCACAAAGGCCCACAAGGGGATGAAACCTTGTGATTTAACTATCCAAATGTAAGCAGACAGCATCTCGAATTTTCATCAATAATTTGACCACATGCATGAGGCGAAGAACAAAACTCTCTTATCTTCTGCAACTTGTACCCAGATATTTATTTAACTCTTCCTTCCCTTTTAAACAGATACAACAAAACATTAATTGAAATAAGAAAAGCAGCTGATCAGCTCTGACTTGGCCATGTGGTTTTCCAATTCCATGACAAGTTTCTGCAGGATGCAATGTGAAACAAAGCATAAGTATAGACCTCAAATGGGTATGGGTCAGCCATCAGCTGACATATCAAGGACCTCCATTCAACATCTCTATGCTGAATTGCACCTTCTGAATAGATGGGTCCTCTGGCTATTCATCAAGAATTTTTCTTAAATGTCATGTATGCATGTAACTCTCTATGAACTGGGAAGAGCATCATTGCTCCTCAGTCAATTGCACTTAGTCAGAGAAGCTATTAGGGGAAACACATTCTATAGGGTAATAGGGTTTCTATTAACTTGGCCTGTTTCCCATAAATAGAAGTGCTAAGATAATGCAAATAGTCAGCCAGCTACCTCAGGACTAAACATTACCTACATGAAATGCTAAAGCAAATGCACTAGGAAGGGTAATTCCAAATGCTTCAACTAAATGAGCCACTATGGTCCTGCCCAAATTCTCAGTTGCAAAACCAGCACCTGAGACAAGAGCCTGCTCAAGTTAGCAGAAGTCCTTATACCAGCTTCAGTGAACTTTGGATCAGGGTCTTTCATATAAAACCACTTGCACCTCTGAACTTTCCTATTTAGGAATCAAGCCAAGAGACCATTTCTGAATATGAAGAACTGTGTCTAACAGACTGCTGTTTATGGCTTTCACTCTCCATGTAGTAATTTGAAGATGAATCTTGCAGCAGATGCATTTCACTCTCCTATGCACAAAAGTTCCTGGCTGCCAGAAGCAGAGGAAAAAAAAGTTATCGGCTAAACTTAAAAGCCCAAAATTGCAGGCTTGTCTGTAGTTGATTGCTTATCTAATCTGCTCTGCTTCAAAGGCAAATCTCATTATTACTTGTATAACGATCTCATTGGTCATTAAACATTGCCTTTTACTAGAGCTACAGCAACACTGGAAGGATATTTGATAAGAATGGATAATTGCTTTCAAATGCATTCATGACTCTTCTGCATACTTTTTACAAAATATCATAAAGTAAGGGAATATGCATGAGCAAAGCAAGCTGCACCTGTAGGAACATGCATGTATTCACACAGAGGGTGTTTTTAAATACACTAAACCTTTTTTACAGTTATCTTTCAAATTAGAAAAAAAAAGAAACAAGAACATTAATAAAAAGTTTAAATGCATAAACTTCTTTTAAAAAATAAATACCTGGTATTTTTAATTCCTCCACAGCATTTCTATGATCAAAAGTGTTTGTAAACTTAAGCTGCAGAAGTCCAGGGTTAGGGCTGTCTGAAGGTGCCTTTTTCTGTCTGAATTTACTGTGTGCTAAAGGAGAAAGCAAATTGCTGAGCTCTATTACACAGAAATATAAAAGGAGAAGTGTCTTTGCTGCATTTGGAGGTCTAACATTTTACAGGCCTAATATCTCTCATTAAGGGGACTAAAAATTATGAAACTTAAAATTATTCACTTCCTTTATATGATCCTAAATGTTAATTTCCTCAAGTCTGTAATAGCAGCATAGCACTGTAATTAAAAAAAAAAAAAAAAAAAGAAACAAAAAAAACCCCCCAAAACCAAAAACAAACCAAAAAAACAAGGTAGGGATGGCATGAGGAAATTTCTAAGGAAGTGAACATGATGACTATATCTAAACTTCTGACTTGAGTAGATTTATCCTTCTGGACATACAAGTAGATGCACTAACTGCAGGTTACCAGTCTCAGTAAGATGGTCATGTTTTATGCAGCACAAAAGTCAACTGACCATAAAAGCCTGGTTGGAATTTCCCATCTGGCAGAGAAAATCCTGCACCACAGTCCTGTACTTACTCTCATTTCAGCTCTGGTGAGCTGGGCTCTTGCTGTTCCCAAAGTAAGACATCAGGAATCATAGGTGTTTTTACTAGCACACACAGTAAGCAAGACATCTCACCACAGAGATGCACAACAAAACACAGGCAGCAGCATGAGATACTGGTTTGGTTTTGTTTTTTTTTTTTTTCAAATCTTATGCTTAACTATTAATTCTGGAATGCAAGGTGAAGCAGGAACTGTGACAGAAGAGGTGGGAAAGGTCTGGCAATGAATCACTAGCCAGAGTGATCCCACAACACTTCGGGAATCACGGGGCAGATCTACCCTGAAGTGTACTGATCCCCTAAAAGCCTGTGAATGCTCTGAAAGGGACATCTGCCAAGTTAAATCTTGGATTTAAATTTAATCCAAGTGACTTCCTCTGCACTTATCTAGGGATTTCGAACTGAGAGGAGAGACACTGTGCTGACCAAGAAAGGAGATGTATCATTTAGTTTAATATCTTCATCTCTCTGTATAAAATACGCAGAAAACATAGTTTCACTGACCTGGTGACCATAAGCAATTGTCAGACACATCTGTAAAGCTGTCCACAGGACTTGGCTGACCACAAGAAATCTGGATGTTGCTCCATAACCAAAGGGCAAATTGTCAAAAGGCAAACTGCTGAGTTGTGGGACACTTCACCACAGGTCCTTCCATGAAAAGGCCTCTGCTTATGGGATAGGTGTCAGACATGAACAAATGCTTCTGCACCCAGGTTTTATACATGCTTCATTTAATACATCATGGTCTTGACTGGTTTGTTGTCCCAGCCCTGAAGTTTCCAAAAGCTGGACAGAGGTGAAAGACACTTTAAGCAAAGAGCCTTGTGCAATAGATTGATGCACAGTCCCAGCCTGACTGCTTTCAGCTGGCTGCTCCGAAAGTATTTCATGACCGCACCAGCAGTTGCAGGCCAAAAGGGCAAAAGAAAGGGATGGTTTAATCTGTAAGAAATCATCAACTGAGGAAACCAAGGTTACCTCACTTCAGTGCATCACTAACTTCATTATTTTAAACTTGTATCACTTCCCATTTTAGAAAGCACAGGAATTTACTTGATCCTTCACATGTGCACTGAGCAGAATCTGGCAGAAAAGAAGAATTATTTCTTTCTTCAGGAGAAGAAGCCTTACCTCCTGATCTCATACAGAGCTGCAGTCACCAAAATTATAGGTGCTCGCAAGTACAGCCTCTGTAAAGCCCACAGTTTGTATAACCACACTCCCTGCCAGACCCTCAGGTGCTCAGAGCAACACTGAGGGGAAGCATTAATGCCTCCCCATGATACACAGCCTGAGTGCAACTTCCACCAGATGGGGACCAAGTTACCCAAAACCTTAAAATTTTGTCCTGGCGCAGTTCTGCTACAGGTTGGAAATATTTTCTTCCTGATATACATTAAAGATTTCTTATAGAAAAGGGAAAAAGGGGATTTTGGTACCTTGTCAGTTGTTGAAGGTATAACTGTAGCACAAAGAAGTTCTTGTGCTTCACACCTATTCAATGAATGCAACTCCTGAATGGAAGGTACAGTTTTAACTCATTAAATAACTCACATCAAAAGTAAAATCTAGATTACCGGTGCTTTTACCAGTGTTTTACCATGTATTATCACTGGCAACCTTGCCAGGGTGGGAGTAAACTGCAGACTGTTGGAAATAATTCCTGGAGAATACCTTCTACTTCCCTTTGAGAAAGTTGAGAACCAGACCCCACAACACACCTCTGTGTTCCACACTCTGCTCCAACTTAAAATAAATGAAACTTCCGAGCAGCTCAAAATCTTGTGAACACTTGTAAAATAAGTTAGTTTCAAATTCCATTTACCTAAGCAACATATATATTCCTTTATTTTTCAGCTAAAGAAATGAGGAAAATGTCTCAAACTGCTTCTCTGAAACTGAAGGAACAGTTGCACCCCCATAGAAGCTGCTTATACAACAATCAACAACTAAAAACTGGTGAAATATGGTAATACTTAAACCACTTAAAACTTCCCTTTTTGGGATGTACTTGAAACCACAATCCCCAAGCTGACATGCTGCAGAAAAGGAATGTTAAAGTGTAAGTCTGCAGCAAATAAAAAAAAAAAAAATCAAAGGCAAAAAAAAAAAATCCAAAGGCAAATCCAAAAGCATGGTAGTACCACCATTAAGGTAAGCTTTGGCAATTTGGTTCACCCCTCAGATTACAATTAGAAAACACTTTTGAGTTCTTTTTGTAAATTTTCTCTTAACTATAAAGGCTGCCAGTGATTGAAAAGTCAGGTGTGGACATCAGGGAAAAACATGCATTGCATGGAAATGAGTTGACCTGTAGCAAATGATTAATGGTGTCAGCTACAAGAATCTGGGATATTCTCATCCTAGGGGAGAACCCTTTGGCTAGCACCACTCCCTGCACCTGTGGAGAACGCCCACAACTGTTTTATTGATACAAAGTGAATGAGGCCTCAGAGCAGATTTGTGGGATATACATCAGACCTATCTTTTTAGCATCAGAAAGCTTTGCTCCGTTGCTGCTGTGTTCTGGTCACACCCTCAGAGGAAAGCAAAGTATAGATGCATTGAATGGACTTTACTATGGCCAAAGTACAAAAGAAAAGGGAAAAATAAAAACAAACAGAAAAGCACAACATCCACAACAGATAAGTCCTAACTTCTAATGTTCACTACTCATGGACAGAGTTTGCACAAATCCTCTTCACCCTTTTTCACCAATAACAAAAAAAAAGAAACAACCCAAACTAACTTAAATCATGCTTTGTTCTTTGCATAAAAGTGAGATTTCAGCTTTTTAAGGCATTGTTCTAAAATTAGATCAGATATTGTAGGGCTTCACATTGTTAGAAATAATCCAAGAAAGACATTTCTTGGCTTGTTCTACACTTCTTTCATTTAGAAAAAACACCCATCATCTGACTCAGCTCACCAGTACCTGTCTTTTTTTTAAATTAATATGTATTTTTAAAATGGAACTTCAAAGTATTTGCCTTTGAACACAAGCTGAAAAACTCGAGTACATGATTTGCTATCCTGGTTCCGAAAGTCACCAAACTTGCTTGTTATCTGAGAAAATTATGCATTTGCTGTGTATGTGCCTGTGTGTGAGAGGGGAGAGAGAGTGAGTAATGAAGGCATACTTGTCATGGGGAGTGGTTTGCATATTAATAAACAGGACTTGAGCTTATAAGCCTTTTCCACCAAGGTCGGCACTCAGAGGGACTCGTGTGCGCTGAGGAAGGGACCACGTATTGCTGCACCAGAGTGAGTTCTGTTTCAGCTTCGCTTACTGCTGCAGCCTGGCTCCTCTCCCTCCCCTTTCTTCTGATCCTACTCTGCCTTTCCTAGGGCTACTGTTAGAGCAGCTGTGTGGGGATTGGTTTCATCAAATTATGCTACATGCAGAGCAAATACTGAGAGTATTTAATTTTCAGATTTTTGTTTGGTTTATTCAGCATGAGTCTTTGAGTAGTGCTACGGGCATAGAGAGGGATAACCAGGAGCTCTACAGGGTGTCTGCAAGTGTCACTCAAGTACCCCATCTCTATGCCGCCTTTTCTGCTTACAGGCATCTTCAAATTGTCTGCTTTACTTAAGACATCTGTACAATCACATGCGCTGCTAAAATTAGACTTTACCAGAAATTATGAACTGCTTTTCTAGAGGCAAAAAGTCAGATCAGTAGCCTGTTAGTACATCAAGCCCCTGTTATCTCACCAGTGCCTTATGTAATCAGTACTGAGCTACTCTGATAATCAGGCTACGTGTCAGGGTACTTCCCAAAGAAAGGACAACCTCATCAGCAAAAAGCTGGAGTGAGGAAGCTCTGGGCATTCTGCAGGGAGTTTTCAGTAAGTGAAAAATGATTTCAAACCAATATTCCATTAGATGCAAAGGCTGACTTCTGTGCGTGCACTTACATAACCAAGCCAAATCTAGGATAATGTCAGGGAAATCAAATGAATATTAAGCAGCATCAACCAATTCCTCTAGGTCATTTTTGTGCATGGTTCTGTTTGTTTTTCAAATTCCTGTCTTTTGGTATACCAATGGATTAACATACTCTGGTCCTAATTGCCACCATAATTCTATAGAGGAAAGCCTCCTGCATCTCCTTCCACTTGCTCCAATTTTCTCCTTATCAAAACTCATAGGGTTCTTTGCTGTTGATTTTTGTGTTTTACTTCAAAATGATACACTGAAGAGTTGTTAAGGATTTTTTTTTTTAAAATTCTAACTGCTGTTATTTGCATAATCCTCCTGCACACATTTCCTCTGTTAAAAGCCATCGTTTGTTCACTGTTCATGTCAAACTATCCAAGTACAGAAACTGCATCTTTCCTGGCTTCTGTATTCCGTAGGCCTGTTTGTAAACACTAGTACTTTCTTTCTCAAAAGTTGCAACGTTTCTAAAGAAAACAAAATAAAAGACCACAGAGGTCTTTCCTAAAGTTTACTTTTGTTATCCTTTTGTTTTCTTTAATCCAAAATAGAATCCACCTCTCCCTAAAAATGGGAACATCCTGTAAATTATTCCTGGCTGCAGATGCACCATCAGATCTATTTGGATAGAAATAAGACTGGAGCTCTCCAAATTTCAAGCTGAAAATAAACAAAGTTATTCTTAGAATTCTGGGTTTGTGCACAAGCAAGCCTGTTAGCCAGTTGCCTTCACTGCAGCACGCTCCTGAGCCACTGATGAACACGCTTTACTGCTCTAAACGTTTGCTCTTAAGATTTCTGGTTGCTATCTGTCACACACAAACTTCTCCAGAGCAGTTAAAAAGCAGACATAATTGAAGTCAGTACTCACTTTCAAAACACCTTTGATCAAAATCTCACCAGAAAGTAATTACACTGCCCAGGAGCCACCGACACACTGCTGGTGTTGGACTAGCAAGGGGCATGCCGTGCCGCTGAAAGCTATTCACACCAGCTGAAGGCACATATGTGCTGCAAATCTCAGACAGGTGATATTTTTTAACCCTTTTAACTGAACAGGAGAAAAAGAATGGAAAAAAAAAATCTGCCAAAATCTGTCTCACAAGCTTTCTTTAGTTGATGCTTAACAGGAAAAAACAAATGTGGGAGGCCAACCTCTGTAACTGTATGTTTCAGGTAAATGAGCACGTGTTTTTGTGCCCAGGTACTCTGGGGCAGAGCAGGGAACACTCAGCAAAGGGCATGGCCACCCCAGAGCCTGACTCTACCTGGTGTTTCCATGAACAAAAGTGAAATTGGCTGTAAACTGCTGCTTAAAAAGTACTTTCTTTTTAAGGCTAGAACACATAGGTTAGGCTTTTACATACCAAGCAGTTTGCGACCCTAACTGATGGAGTCTTGGACATTTATAACTTATGGCCAAATGCAGGTGGTCCCCAAGCTTCTGGCTGGGTGTTGGTCAGGGCCATAGGTCCACATTCCCCAGTGTTGCTCTTCTCAAGAAAACTAACAATACCTAACAATAATCTTCAGCAAGGGTATGGGTCTCCTCAGGCTCATTCTGGCTGAGAAAAGAATTCCAAAATATCTGAAAATACCTGGACTCTGTGCCCCGGCCCTCTGTGCTGGCGCCTCCTAGGCAGGGTGGGAATGTGCCAGACATCCTAGAGTAGGTGAGAAGGACACCAGGAATTTGTGAGCAGAAGATGTAATGGGTGGTGCTGGAGAACTCTGTAAAGTGAATAAAATCTTACCCAGTCAAACATATACAGGCTACAGGGATCATATATAGTGCTTAAAAGCCTATCTAATTCTTTCTTTTACAACTGTAATGTTATTTTTAGTAAATTGTACAGTGGGTTCACAACATGCAGCAATTCAAGAGCAAAGTAGTTGACAGTAGCAGAAGAAAGGATTGGACACTTGTACTCCTCCTTGTACATATATACACACTCATCCAGACATGGCTGAGACAGAAAAAAAAAAAAAACTCATTGTTTCACATCCAGGGAAAGCTGTTAGGTGTCCAAGACAACTGTTATACAAGTTACTGTGCTGAACAAGCTTGAGAGTTCAGCAAATGGACATGAAATCATCCTGGCAAAACCAGTAGCTGCCTTTGGAGAGCCAACTAAACAATGTAATACAGAGTAAAATCACTCACAACTGAGTCCTGAACTTTGTAGGAATACTGTAAAGTGGTGCTGATTCATCTGAAGACTACAGACACAGATGCAAAGCATGACTTTTACAGGACTGATTTGCTTTAGCAAGAATTAAGATTATTTAAGCTTTTGTTCTACCACAAAATGCTTCAGGAAATTCTTAAAACATCTGATGAGGAAATGACAACATAAATAGTTTCTCCTGAGAAATTATCTTAACCACTCCTTTGTCTGCATCTTTCCTGAAATCTCTCCTCTTGCAATTTTATTTACCAGTATTTCATGGTCTCAGGTGTGCAATTTATTCTTCTGAAGTTCATTACAGTTTGGGAGACTGCACAAAACAATTTCGCAAGTTACTTACATAAATCTGGGACCAAATAGATGCAAATCAAGAGAGTGAGGATCAAACAGAAAGCAAAGTCATCACAGATGCTCAGGCCCTAAATGCAAGAGCCTAGCAAGCCAGGCAGAAGGAGCCCTGTCCATCAAAACCTTCCCACCTCCCTGTACCTGCTGACCTGTAAGAGCTCCCTCGCTCACTTCAGTTCAGTTCAAATGAATGGGATGAACTGAAAATATCCGAAGTCTTACCAGTTTGACTGCAGTTGCCTGAGGGGCAATCACATGAAGTGCAGCAGCTACAAAGTGAGCTTGGAGAAACCCAGTGGGCCCTGGTGTTCTCCTTCAACAACAGTCTTGACAGTGAACACCCATTCACTGTCCACTCACACTGCACTCGCACTTTCAAAAAAACCCTCTCAGAATAAGTATTGTTCCATCCTCCTCTTTCACTGATACATTGTGGGGTTTTTCCAAAAAAAAAAAAAAAAAGTGGGTTTTTTGTTTTCCTATGTTCTTGAAGGATTTTTCTAGAGCTCTGATTATCTACATCAGCACACCAAGCTTGGAGCTTCCTCAGAGAGATAATTGCTTTAGTGACTCCTACAGCCCCCTTTTTTAAGCCCACATATTGGCAGACCACACAGCTGCTCGCACAGAAGAGTTTTGCTCATGAGATCACTTAACATAGTCATACTCATTAGTACTACTCAATAATCCCACAGTAATGCCTTTAAACTTCTCATTTTAGGAGGCTGATTTCCCCCATGGGTCACAAACAAACAGCACACTGGGTAAAGACATGTAAAATCCTCCTAAAAAAAATTATATCCATATATGCTTTAAGTCATGCATATATCTTACCCTGAAAATCCTGCTAAGAAACATCAGGCCACAACCACTATCTTTGGAATTTGTTATTTAAAAACTCAACCTACATCAAACTGCATAAACATTTACTTCAGATGATTTGTGTACAGAAAAAGGGGTGCAGATCTTTTTTCTCTCCAAGATCCACATTGCTACCTGGCATAGAAAAATAAGAGATCAGATTAAAATGTTTATTCTCTATAACTGGGGCAGAGTGGGAAAAGAGACCATCAATTTTCAGGAAGAGAGTTTATATCAAACTGAGAGCTGACAGGACATAGACAGAATTACTTAGTGTTTTTGATTTTATTCTCTCTCAAAACAGACCACTGTGAAAATCTTCCATTGGAAGATCTGCAGTTTTCCATTAATCTGCCAATATTCCCTAATCCTTTTCCCCCAAAAGATGTACACAGAATGTCTTATTTTCTTTGCAAAAGAAAGAATTAATAAAAACATATTTTGGCAGAAAACCCCCCAAACCAACACACAGACCATCAAATCATTACTATTTTTAGTTTTCAAAGGCTGAAAATATCTCTTAAATCTCTATTATTTTTGAGTCTGTGTTAAAAGCAGAAGTAGTTTATGCTCAGGGAAAGGAAAATGAGCATTTTTCCTTTTTTGCTGTGCAATAAGAGAGGACCATATGATTCTTCAAGTCTCTCTTTTTTAACAAGAGTCTCAAAGTCATTAACTACCCCTTTCAGGACACATATCACATACCCCTCTGTTTTTCCCAGGTAAAGCCAGAATTTAATTGTCTAAGTGTTACATACATCTGGATAAACAGCTTGGGTTAAGCCAGTGAAATTGCCAGGCAGAGTTGCCAACCTTCCTCACAAATGAGGAATCAGGAGGTGACCAACAGCCACCCCACAGCTGGGTCTTGCTGGCATGAGCAGATTTCTCAGCATGAAACTTTTCTCTCCAGAAAGGACCAGTACACCACTATTTCCCTTTGTAATCTCAGCTCAAAATTCAGACAGAAAATATAAACACAGGGAATCTTACAGAGGATAATTTTTCACCAAAGGGAAAAAATTGAAGGCATTCCTGCAGCAATCAATTTGATCAGCAACCAGGAGGAGAGCAGCACCATGCCTACAGGCAGGGCAAGGCTGATTCCCACCTGGCTCTTGCAGTTTCATCATTGCTCAAACAGGAAAACTTAACCAAACATGCCTTTCCTCAAACCTTTCTGACCATTAGGTTGGTTAGACAAAAGGGAATAAATAGCACACATGGACATTTTCTATCTTTCCTACCTTGCTAAAACTGTGAAGTGCATTTTATAAAGTTATAGCTGTGGAAGCTTTTCTTTACTTGCCTTCTAAAGTAGCTATTTGAGTCTTGTCCCTCTGGTTCCTTCCTCTGAAATCTGAAAATTTAAAAAAAATTAAAGCGGAAAGACTGCTTTAATGGAAAAAAGAGAAAGCTGTTTTAATGCTCAGCTCTCCTTTTACAGGGGTGAGGAATTCACAGAAACGAGAAGGACAATAAGCAAGACAGGCAAAATTGAACTTAATATTCCTAATGTTTCTGAGGTGAAAGAAGGCAGACTAGGTCTCTTTCCTGGTTAAAAGTCTGTCTTTGTACTCTGTAAGTAACACAACCCTCCCCAGCCCCTAAGGATTAGAACCAAAAACCTCTGCTTTATACTTGGATAGGCCAAATATGGCCTATGGATAATAATCTATGGAAAAATCTCTCCTTTAATGTATAAAGACTCTTTTGTCTGTATTTACAGACATAGACCCAGTCAGCTCCTCTCCTTTGCTTTTCTAAATTGAGTTTCCTAATTGACATTACCTCTACTTGGCCCTGTCACTGAGAATAAGACAAGGACTAATTTTCCTTCTGAAATCCCAGTATTACCATTAATGGAAAATATTCATCTGATACTTGTTATAAGACTTCAAACTGTATACATGCTATGGTAAGCCTGGGACATGACAGAAATATATGGGGAAATATAAGAAGTGGGTGACATTGCAGTGGCCCCTCCACACCATCAGGATACCCAAATCAGGTTGTTGGGTTTGCATCTCTTTCAAACCTACTCATTTGATTTCCAGGTCAACTTTGCAGAAGCACCTCATAAAGAAACAGCAAATACCTTGAAAGCAGTAGTAAAACAAAAACCAAAAGAAAGAAAAATGTCCAAGAAGCTTTTCACCTTTGGCTAAACAAGTGCTTAGAGAGGGCACAAACTCTATTTCATACTTCATAAAGCAAGATGCTTCTTGGCAGAAAGATACCTGTAGGCTTACATGAGAGGAAGCTAATTGGTTGTTATGTTTTCATCCTATAAAGTCATGAAAAAGGAATATATAATCAGTTCCAGCAACTCTAACACTCTGAATTGATATAACAGCTTAATCTTACAATAAAATAAACTGATGTATCTATTGACTGAGTCATCACTCCTGAATCATCATCATGGTCTGATTGCATTTTAAGAGAGGATGATGACACTTGGCAGCTGAGACCTCCAGCTTCCCCTTTTTGGCAGCATTGTATTGGGTGCTAACTGCAGTGCTTTCCATCAGTGACTCCTAAATTAATGAGGAACCCTCATGTTAAATAAATACAAAAGCAGGGCAATGCATCATCCTTCCAGGCAAACAGTTCTAGTCCAAAGTTTTAGAAACACACAGATGAACTTTAACCCCAACCCTACTGTTCTTACTTGCTGAGGGGAACAGCTGGGGTGTTTAAAATCCTCTAACAGTGATGAAACCTTAAGGCAAGACCCTTCATTTCTTGCAGTGCAAAGTACAGTGAAAGGGGACTTTGCACCACAAACCCTTTGTCAGACTTTGGATGGATGTGAACACATAGCTCAACTTAGCTGGTTTCTTCCCCTCCACTCCCAGCCCAGGGAAAGTTCTCTCCTGCTTATCACCTCAAATGCTAATAACCTTACACAAGAAAATGTAATTAAGTGCTGCCTTTTGGGGTTTTGGTTTGGTTTTGGGAGGTTTTTTTAGATTTTTTTCGCTGAATTTCCATACTAAGTGTCTGCATCCAGGTTTTGGTGTTTGTTACTAGCCTGAAGAATATTTACATTAAGGACAGAATTGTCCAAAACAGAGATGAAACACTGTTCCTCTACAAAGTCCAGCAGAGTTTTAATGCTTAATCTTACAGGGCAGCAGCTCAGTCTGGGCATGCAGAACCAAATTCTGGCTAGCAGAGGCTGCCTGCCCTGGGTTGCACTGGGCACACACTTGTAATTCATCTTGAGCAGTTTCCTGTCTGCCAGCACTTTTTCTCTTCTCTGATAATGCTATCTGGAACTCAGCATTTCACTTCGCAGAGAATGACACTGATTCCTTGCTAGGCTCTGTTTTTACACTCCCATCTTGCTTGAAGTTTTCAAATTGATTGCTCAGTCCTGCTTCAACTGGAATAAAAGCACCTCAAGTTCATCAGGTAATAACAGTGCCTCCATAAAGCCAGTAACTATTTTAAACTATTTGAAATCTGTCCTAAAGTGTCTTAGATGCTTATAAATTCCACCCTGAATTTCAACTCTTGACTAACACAGAGGATACCATCTATTACACATACTTGACCTCTCAGATTTCATGTTTGATTTTGTCACTGAATGGCTCCAACAGTTCAATTTAATCACGAGATCACTAATCTTCCATTTAAAGGTATGTAAAAGCCAGTTAAGCTGGCTTCCAGAAAGTCACTAGAGGAAAGCTAGAAAATCAGTTAAGTGGGTCAACAACTTTAAAATAATAAAGATAATTTAATAGCAAATTTAAACCAGTTGAATTCATGGCTTTAAAAACTGTATACATTAAAATTGGGACTGAAGTGCCGTCAGTGTATGGCACGGTGGGTGTACAGGGGCATCCCAGCTGTGTATTCATCAATTAGACAGTGGAAAAGCACAGCTTAGATGGCAGGCTTATTGGTGGAAAGTAAATCAGCCCCCTCCTGCCCTTATACACACTTGGCTTTGTGATGAACTCAACCGACGAAATTTAATACCATGGAGCAAGTGGCCAAATACTTGCTAGTCTGGGCACTGAGGTCCACCCATCGCCAACATCTTTCAGTATTTTTAAGCCAAGACTAACCTAAAAAAAGAGAAATACTTAAAAAATAGTTTTAAAGATTTCCCTGCTCCCCCCTGCAAAAAAAACCAAAAAACCAAAAAACCCCAACAAAAAAAAAACCTCAGCCCCAAAGCATGAACTCAAAGACCCCAAAAAGACATTTTTCCCTTTAGAAATTACAATTTTCAATAAGTCAGTAATTCTGGATTTTTTGGAAATGTTTTAATTTGTTCCTCATGATCTGTTCTTTACCAAACATATTGAGAAAGTAAGGTAAAGGAGGACAAGGCAAAAAACCCAACAACTTTGTATGTTTGGCAAAAAGCTATTCTGAACACAACCATTTATTTAGAAACCTATCTGCAATTGTTTAGGAAACACTACTCCTGACATTTCACAATAAATACAAATAAAAAAATCAAACCTACAAACATTTACAAAACCATGCTTCCAAGAAAGCTACAAAGGCTTTTAAAATGTCAAGTATTTTTGGTAAATTCTTTGTAGGGTTGGTTTTGTTTCTGGTATTTTGTTCACGGATGGAAAAGAATTAATAAGCTTCAAAGTATATCACCACTACAAATATTTGATTACTCCTTAAGATGTGTTCACTAGAAATTTGTTTATCCTTGCTTTAGACAACTCAAACAATAGTTTCCTCTGCTTCCTTGACAGACCAGAATATTCCACAATCTACTATAACAGTCAGAGGCACTTCCTGATCTTCAGCCAAAATTCCCGTTTCTTTACATCATTTCACTACTCCTGATGAGACAAGTCTTTGTATACAAAGTTCTCCCACAGTAAGAATTACTCGTTCAACACACTCACCTACAGGAATGTTAGGCCTCAGTCATCTCCAGCCTACTCTATATATAGCTGTCTACTGCCTTCCTCATGACCATACCTTAAAATTTACTGTTCTTGTGCTTTACAAAGCCTTCCAGTTTCCAGCAACTTTTTGCTAATGCTGGGCTAAGTGGGCTAGAGGTAGCCAAAATACTGGAGCCACGTGTGAGTGGTACAGTAGGTCCAGGGCACTGGAATTGTTATGGATGTTGAGGAAAAAAGCGCCGTGGACACACCTAAAGAAGGGAAGCAGACACTGGGTTTTGTATGTCAAAGGTCACATCCTCTTCAAATGTAGACAGAATCAGTAATATTTGTTTGCTGCTAAATAAACTGAAAAGAATTAAGTGGGCTTTTTTTCCCCTTTTACTCCCAAATCACTGTCACATCTAATTTGAATCTCAGATAACACATCCTCTTTTAAAATTCAGAAGCAGAGACAAATGGGAAGAAAAGAACCCCTACAATCTCATTCTCTCTTCTTACATTAACTTTGTGAACATATAATCCAAACTGACCCTATATAAGTATAGTATAGTATTATATAGAACTGCTACATAAGCACAATAAAGCTTAAAAAATAAAAAATCTAGGCACAAAATTTCAAAGTATACTTCTGCCACTTACCTAAACCATGCAACTCATTTTGCCTGCAGCTTTCCCTGTTTTATACAGTGCAAAGGAAACCACTTGAATTAAAGAACAGTAATTATAGTGGTGTCTGTGTTTTGAAGCACTTGTAGATATATCTCCATTGGCAACTCTGTGTTTCAATGTGAGTAAATTGAAAGCTTTCCATTTCTGAACAAAGAGCTTCTCCTCCTAAAGCAAAAGCTGATGATACATCTGCCTTCAAGCATGTGTTTTCAAAGGAAGATGACTAAACAAGGGGTTGTTTCTGTAGTAAGGTTATATAGTAGTATTTACTCACTAAAAAGAGTTCCTGTCCTAGTGCAGATGATCTGTGTTGCATGCTAGCATATTAACACTCTGGTGGATATAAAGGAATGGTAAATAACATGCAATGTCTACTTTAAGGCCAAAATGAGAAGGGTTTTGCTTTGGCTGAGGAGGCAGAATGTTGTTTCACTATTGTTTAGCCAGCACACTTACGTCTCAAGTGAGCTCATAGATCTCTCTTATTAAAGTGTGTACAGAATTTAAATTCTTGCTTTTGTTTTAGAGCATCCTTACCTGTTCACCTTTCCTGAACATCCTTGCTGTACAATCAAACTCCCACACACTTTCTCATGTTGTTCTTTCTTTTTACACTGAAAAATAAATAGAGTCTTTCTGTTATATCATTCCTAATTAGAACTGAAGGTGGAAAAAAAATCACATGAAAACCCAACTACTTTCAAGTTTTCTTTTGGCTTTATTATAAGAAATGGGAAACTCAGTGACAATTTGCTCAAAATAACACTGCAGACTGGTTTCCATTGCAAATATTCCTTGTAATACAATTTTGGTCAGCTGCTTGCATAATTAACGTACTAATTACTGAGAAAAACCACAAGTTTGGCAATTCTCATGATTTGGTCTTGGATGAAGGTCTCCACAAGCAACAGGAGTTGCTTAGCAGGGTAGGTTTGAACAAAATTGCTCCTCAAGACAGTAACTATCTTATGCTATAGTATATGATTTTAGATTTGCATTCTGAAAAAAAAACACTTTATAAAAATGGCCTGAGTTTGGAGTCACAAGAAAAAGAAATGAAAGCTGAAAATTCTTAATACACCTGAAAAAACAACCAAAAAAGCACCACCTTTCTGATACACAAGGAGGAACTGCAGGTTCCGCCGTCATTGTCCACATCCACACGCTGTGGCTGACAAACAAAACAAAAAGGTGTGGGTAATACAATGATTGCCAAGTACAACACACCCTGGCTTGGTGTAATATTTCCTTTGCATTGTACAAGCGTGTCTTTCGAAAACAAAGCATATAGTGTGCTTCTGTGAAAGGGAGCTGAGTTGCTCCTGTCCTAAAGCCACTCGGTGTCTCCCCTCCCAGGGACGCAGCATGCCACAGTACAAGCTCACGTACTTCAATCTGCGAGGACGAGCAGAAATCAGCCGCTACCTGTTTGCCTACTCAGGCAAGAAGTATGAAGACCACAGGATAGAAGCAGCAGACTGGCCCAAAATCAAACCAAGTGAGTAGCACGGGTTCTTAGATCCAAAGCTGCGCTATGAATGGTGTCAAAAAGGAAACCAATTTAAGAGGAACCTCTAAGTTTCATGAGCAGAAATACACTTCATTTCTGGGTTTAATTAAGCCTATGGGAATTTTATGGTGAGACGGCTGAAATGTCATTCCTGATGGTCCTGCAGAAGTCTGGATCCAAACCTTCAGATAATCTAAAATGGCTTACCTGCTGTCATCCATCTGGGCTTTTACTCTTTATCAATTCAGTACAGCTTTTGTCTGGATAACCTTCCTGACCTTCTCAGCTGCTTTGGAGAATTTGGTCTCAAAGACCACACCTCAGCATTCACCCTGGGTTTAGAAAGCCAAATTGGAAAAATGTGTCAGAAAGGACACTGCTTTGCAGCCAGAAAGGTCTTCATATAGGGCAAGAGAAGAGAGGAAAAAAGTCATTTGATATAGCAAAGCAAAAACAAAAGGATCAAATGAGATACTAGAAAATAATTGTTCCCAAGAACAACCCCTACCAGCCCTTCTGAGAGTACCCTGCAGGCTATTGTACCCCAACCATTCCATGTTTTTTAGTTAAGGTAACCTCTCTCCAGCTATTAAACGTATTTGTTATTTCTGTCTATTAAATTAGCCTTATTGCAAATGAAACAGAACTTGAGTTGGACGACTGAGGGTATGAAGCAAGAGAAATCAGTGCCTTCATTTCATGGATTAGGCCTGTGTTTTGCTACATGGGCTATGACTTTTCACATCCAGAAGGAAGAATAAAGCTTTTAATTTGGGGAAAAGGCTCAACTAACACACAAGATGCTTTCTACTATTTAAACAATGTTTGTTAATAGGCTTTAATACCATTTAATAAGCCCAGCCAGCAGGCTACCAAATTCTTGTAGGGTCCAGTTAAGTTTGTTTTTTCCTATTTGCAGTGACTTGAATGATGAGTACTCAAGTACCACTGTTCTCCACGTGGCAGTTGAAATCTTCTGTGGTGCTCAGACCTAGAAAACATTGGCAAACAACTCACAGAAAGGAATAATGAGCAGTGCAAATCAGATGTTTTCAGTTAGGCATGACTGACTTTAGAAACCTTTTCATTATAGGAGCTTAAGCCTGTTGACATGTGGTATAGCCTATTTCTCTGCCACTATAATTCTCAGGGAAGCAGGGTAGAAACTAAAGGTCAGATTAAGAATTCAGATGACCAGAGGAAAGCTCTGCATAGGCCTTTCATACATATTCACACATATGCACACTTTTCAAATAAAGTTGAGAATATAAGCAAAGTATAATTTTATGTAGAGTTTTGCATACTGATTTTTAAGTAAGACAAATTAAAAAGAAAAAGCATAATTAGTCAGTTAAAGGCTACGGAGGCATTTATATCCTAGAACAAGATGTTCTAATAGCAGATCTATCAGACAAGGTAAAAGCATTGCATCTCTCTTTGCATATTGTTGATGTCTCCAATGTCTGAGCCAGCACAAGAAACAATGCAAGAAAATTCTTCCTATGCTTTTCTTCAGTGCTCACATCATGAACCTCCCAGTGAAGTTTTAAGTGTACAATACTTGTTCACTGCAGTGTAAGACCAGCTGCAGCACCATTATCACCAAAACACTGGGAGCAGAGGCATGCTAGCAATCCTAAGCTATACAGTTTGTAGCTTTATCCGCTGCATTAATCTGTTGGTTAAGTTATTTAACCTTGGCTTGTATTTGTTTCTCTGTGATGTGAAAAGTTTGCTAGCAGGTTTACCAAGGGTTAATTAAGATTTCTCATTTTCTTTGCATAGTAGCCTTTCACAGCAGCCTCTGTGACTGATCCCTGGATGAAATTCCAAAGCAGATAAGTCTAGCAAAATGTGGGAGCTGCTGCTCTCAGATTTGTGAAATCATCTGTGTAAAATTCATGCTGGCCTAAGAGTTCTTTGAATTTCAGACTTCTGTAGAGACCCAGTCAGTCAGCAGACGGGAACTGGAATGCATGGTGCTAATTGACCAGGAAAACATACACCTACAAAGAAATAGTTGGACGCACATCTGAAAGTGCTATTACATCTTATGCCAGGATGTGAAACTTCTGTTCTGGAAGGGTCAAGCACCAATGTAATGGTGCCATTTGCCACCAATGACCTCTGCATTACAGACAACATGCAATTATGACATTTGCCAACTAAAACAAGAATAAAGGTTTCTTGTATGCATAAAAATGTAATGCTGCTAAGGAAATGGTCTGGAATCATCTAATTGATAACTACCTTCTCCTCCTTTGTGAAGCAATGGCATTTCTCATAGTTTTTCCCGGCAAAGTATTCTCCCACAGGCAAATAATTCAGCAAAACTCTGAATTAAAGGTAGCAACAGGGCTCTGGAGTAAACAGCCTTACACAGTTCAACAAGACGAACAGCCAGTGAATCTGCCCCAAGGTACCTAAACCATGACTTTGCAGGCTGTGATTCAGCACAAGAAATGGTTGCCTCCTGGCTAGGGACTAGGCTCTACAGGGTTTGTGTGCCTGAACTCTACAGCAGTATTACATACAGCAGAGATGCAGCATTTGCAATACAGAAAACAAGCCTTGCATTCTCTGGTATCCTGAATTTTCAAAATGTGCCCTCACTGAGGCATGGATTAAGGAGGGAAAAGCAACAGGTAACAGGCTCCTTGCCAAAAAAAAAAAAAAAAAAAAAAAAAAAAGTTAAATTCCTGCTGTGTTCAAAAGGAACTATGAAAATGAGGGGATCGATCCAACCCATTGCACATACAAATGCATATCTCACTCTGCTGAGAATTCTACACTACTGTAACTTGTATTCTATATTCAGATATTTCTTAAAAAGCTAGAGATTTCCCCTCCCTCTCCCTTATTTTTCCTGAACTGGGTCTACTTCAAAAAGAAAAGAAATAAAGTAGCAGATTCCAGTAAGTCTCAGCCTGGTGAAAACTGACATGTTTTGAGTGTTTAGCAATGATAAAGGGAATTACAGCTGCATTTGATGTAACAGCAATTAATAAAATAGTAATTTGGTACACCCCTTATTTTGCAGCCCCCAAAGATCATTAAAATTGGTCCAATTAAATGAACACATTACTTAGTTATACACTGAGGTAAGATTAAGAAATATCAGACAAATTGCTATGCTCAATTGCATGCACCATGTTTGCCTTTACTCATTGCCCATGAAAGATCTGGAGCCAGTTTTGACTGCAGTCTGCCAGTACAACCTGATGTCTCTCTTTTTAAAAGCTTCGAGTATGATGAAGCAAGATAAACAAAAAAATACTTAAGGAAGAACCTTGGACAAGGAGAGCACTTCAGATTTCTTGAGCTATTAAGGAACAAAATGAAGAATTCAAGTTTATCTAAGAGCACAAGGAGTCAGGTCTCTGACTGAGATCTGAGAGGACAGGTTTGCTTCAGCAGTTCTCACAAAATTAAAGTAGGGTTTTTCAGCAAATACCAATCCAGACAAATCATCATGCCATACAAAACAGAAACTGCTGTCGTTATTCTGAAGAATTTTGTAAAATTGATGGGAAAACAGAATATTTGTGCATTAAGATTAATGTGCAGTAAGGCCATTTAGAATGCAGAGTTGTGGCTGATGCAAGTTTAAATTTTGACCTGAACTGAACAGTGTGGTGGGGTTTGTTGTTTGTTTTGGCATTTTTCATGTGGCTTCCACCGGCAAGTTTTAGTCTTAACTTACCTTCAAGCACATAAGTAAGTACTCCCTCCTGGAAATGCTGTCCTACTTGATTTTGTTTACATCTTTTCCTGTAGAAAAGGAAGGCATGTTATAACATAAGAACTTTTGTTATCTGGCTTATACACTCTGAAATTAAAATTTCTGTAACTCAACATTTCTTTTTCCCCCTCTGACACTAATCAGATTATCTTTGGCAAAACTTCCAGTTGCTGATTTCAGGCAAGGGCTGTAGTTTATCATATAAACACTCTTAAGCAAACCAGTGTATAAGTATTAGGATTGTCTAGCTTTAGTGCAGAATTTAAACAACCAGACAAATATCAAGTAGCAGCTTTTCATAACCCTTCACTCTATATAAGTGCTCAGTAATTATTTAAACAAGTAAACAAACTCATGCTTTACATTTCCTTTTGAACAGACTTTGACTAGACCATGCCACCATTTAAAGGTTAGTCAGCTCAAGATCTGTAATAGACTCACTCAAGATCTGTATTTCCACATAATGGGATCCTCAAAAAAAGCATCACTTCACTGACATAAGTCATGGTATAGAAGAAAATCCACTGTAATGGTGCACAAAGTTACCATTGCCTTGAGATTTTAGGCTAGCAGGCAGTAACAGTTTTTGATCTGGGGTTCCATCAAGGAATGTGAAGCAAAGGCAATAACACAGACTATCATCATAGCAAAGGATGCTTTCATTGCACTGATGGCTGTAAACATTTCATAAACTGTTTAGGAAGTGTAGAATGGTGCTTGAAAGGTCCTTAGGAAACTTGACAGACTAATTGCACTGAAAGTACTTCCGAGATAATAGAAAAATCTTGAGAAGCACCTAACTGCAGGGAAAAATTCCTCAGGGGGGCACTTGTCCTGTATCCTGAGTGACTTGCTGCCACGTACTAAGATGTGCAAATACCTACCTCCCAAGGGCCTTACTCCTCCGCCAGCCTTACAAAATATACGTCTTTCATATATTTCTTATTAGAAGATGTAAATATATTTGTTTCTCATGATCCAATTTAAATATGAATGAAAAGGAAAAGCTGTTATGGTTAGTCTTCAAGGCAAAGGAGAACTTACTTTGGCACAGATATTGCAGTAAGAAGCATGACTGTGACATTTATTTTCCCTCACAGTTGACCAATCCAGCTGTCTTATTATTGAACCCTTCTAAGCTGCCTGATTTAATTATTCAGCTTTGGGGCAAAAATCAAGTGCTTAAACACAGGCTTCTTTGCATCAAAGCCATAGGTGAGAAAAATGCAGGCAGGACAAGTCATGGGAAAGAGCAAATCAGCTCAGAGGAAATGGGGGAACCTGAATTCATGTCTGGGAGCAAAGCTGAGGTGAGTCAGTATAAATGTGGGAAGAAGTGAAGATGAGTGGAAAAGGAAAAAAGAGCTAAGGAAAGGAGAAAATTAAAGACTGTATCTGCATACGGGAGAACAGCAGTGAGAAGCACAGCACTAGCAGCAAACCAGCCCAGGTGGCAGGCTTGGACAAAACTATACCCAGCTCTGTGTTGTGTTCCCCCTCCTTGTTCCTGATAGAGAAACAGTCTCACACTGGGTTGTGCCCAAGAGGATGAGTGATTTGTGTGTTCAAAGGGAAGGCCTAGACACTAGTGAGAACCTATAGGCATGCCAGGATGGGAGTTGTTATCACAGCCCTTAGGGACTTTATGGGATGGAGACAATTTAAATAGATGCCCTTTCTCATAACACACATCAGACCTCACCTCCCCTACTTAGCATCCATAGATGAAACTTATCCATATAGAAACTTTATATAAACACCACAGTTCTAGTCCTAAAACCCAACCAAAACGAAAGTAGTGTAAAAAGGAATTCACCCAATTCCTAAACACTGAACAGATACTTCAGCAAGTCCTTCCTAAAATGAGAAGAGAGACTGTAGATCCATCTGATGATTTACACTCACTCTCTGACAAGGTTTTCTTTATGGGGAGTGTAAAGTCTGTGCAGATTTCATTCCAACATACAATGCAAAAAACAATAAGTAACCAACATACGAAAGTGCTGATAAAAGTTCAATTTAAAGAAGACTACAGGTTTAGTTATTTAAACAGGATGTGTTTAAAAAATCCTGTTCCTCTTTTCAGTGAGTTTCCAATGTAAATTTGGAACCACCACAAGCATTTATAGCACCTTCTACTTCAGATGACCAACAATGAAAGCAGGAACTAAAAGCAAAAGGTCATATTTCGTGCATGCCTGAGAAATGCTGCTGTTTGTATGACATCAGCAATAGATTTTTCTGATTTTCCTCCTTAAAATTTATTTGTTCAAGTGGGAGTTGGAAACACTATAAGACAACATTGTTTTGAAAAACATGGAAAAGACATCCGTATGGATACACAAGGGTATAAACTGACAAAAGCATGAAGCAGCCCCTTAATTGATGAGGGTTAAAGAAAAACCAGCAAAGTGGCACGCACATTCTTCCAGTCTGCACCACTTTGGTTTAACTGCTCATTCATGATTGCTTCCCAATATATGTTGTTTCGTGATTGGCCCCCACGGCTCTGATCCCTCTCACACATCAGCTTTTCACTTCCTCGTCTAATGTAGGGTTAGGAAGGAACCAACTGACATGCTCTGCTTATTTGGAGTTGCACTAACCTTGCCTTTTACCAAAATTGTGTAAAATTTTGCAGGTTTAGCACAATGCTTATACACACAGGCAATTCAGGCATCCCTAGAGGCTCCTTGAACATGTGATGTCAATGAGCAGGGTAAAGCCAAAAGCACCACAGGAAGCTCAAATCAAGACACAGAAGCCCACATCCATGAGTCTAAGAGTAACACTGCTTAAATCCATGTACAGACAGATTTCTGTTGTAGTTTGAAGCCCCTGACTATGTGGCCTGGATGAAGGTTTTGCTTCAGGCAAGGTGTCTCGAGGGCACACTGAGGTCATTTGTCAAAACCCAACCTGGCCTCCAGCAATCAAAGTATGTCCATCCAATGTGAAATTTCTTCACATCCTTTCTTAGGATGAACTGTGTGACACAAAAATCCATCTCCTTCTCCAGCTGGAAAATTCCAGTTTTCACATGGAACGCATTCCTGCTCACAACAGCCAAATATGTACACAGAAAAATCTCCTGGGTTTGCTATGTATATATCAATAGAGAAAATTGTTCTTTTAAGTTAAAAACCAAAAAGATACTTTACTACAGGTTCCTAACAATTTTGATCATTACACAAATTTTGGATAATAGTGCTTCAAAGACAAAGGGTTTAGGGTTTTTCTTGAATTTTTCCAGACTGAAAATGAAATTTATAAGGTATTTTGTCTTCTCAAGTATGAGGAGATGTACTATAAATATTTTTTGCTACTTGACTTTTTTTTTTGTTAGTTTCTTCAGCTGTAAAGCAGCATGAATATCTGCTGTACTTTCTGGTATGCAGAATAGCATACCCTGCACCCAAGAACAACAGATTTTTAAAACTAACAAAGCACAAGTGGACTTTCTTCAGACCTCTCAGAATTGTACCCACTTACAGCTTATTAACTCAATAATCAAGAAAAGCCAGTGTAAATCATACATATACATTCTATCAGCAACAAAAAACCCCCACTATGTTTATATTCAAATCACATTTTTTTCCCATTCTTAATAAGAAAAAATTAAATAGCATTTTTAACACATAAGAAAGGATGGAACATCTACCATTCACCATCTGTTATACTTTAAAGTCCATTTAGTAATGATGGCAATAGATATGCTGCCTCCTAACAAAAACCCAAGTCTCATTATCAATCAAAGCATAAATTCTTTTGGACATTTAAGGCTTGCGGGACAATGTGCAATAAAACCTACTCTCATTTATTAATTTTTCAATTGCATTATGCATCATGAAAGTGTATGAACACAAAACACAGCTGTATTTGTACATTTTTAACTGCAAACTCAGTTTCTTTTTCAGAGAAGAATAATCAGGTTTCAATGAAAATAGCTCAGCATCAGGAAGAAGTTCTTTGTAGGCATTGCTCATGTTTTCAAGGAACGAATAGCAATTCCTTTAAATTCAGAAATTACCAGATTTCTGAGAAACATGAGCGATCACTACCACTGCCACCCAGCTGACTTTGATACCATAATCCATGTTCCTCGAATGTCAGAAAGATGCCTCTCCTGTAATTGAGGTGGTTTCTTTAAAAAAAAAAATATATATACCCATAGAAACAAACTGACTTTCATTTTTCTTGTATTGATCCACAAAGTGAAACATCAGTCAAAACTGGGACTTGCAGACTTCCCCTGTATATAAACACAGCAGCAAATGGTCTGTTTGGTTTCTAGATGAAGCAATCCCAGTTTCCCAACCTGAGCAGTGATTAGTGTGTTTTGACAGCTATTGCTACAGAGACTGGCTGAGTCATACTGACCTGGCCAAAACTGCATTAGCCCCATGGCACTCCTACTGGGACCTCCAAAGGAGGCTGTTTAACTCCTTCAGGGGTGGCTGACATTGCTCCTGAGCTGGTTGCACTTTTGCTCTTACCTGTGTGGTGTGGGGGCATCTAAAGGTGGCCACCATGCTGGCATATCCAGGGGTCACATGCACTCTTCTTCACCTCTGCATGTGCTTCCCTGAAAGGTGTGCTGGTATCCTGCACATGCAAAGACTGTTACACACCTCTGTTGCTTTGGAGGCAGTGATGCTCAGGGCACTCTGCATCATTAATCCACAGCACAGAATCACAGGCTCTTCTCATTTTCACAGCCAGAGAGCTTTTCAGTGAAACATTAGGGGTGCATCTTTTGGTCTCTAGATTCTCAGTGAAAGAAAACATGGACTTGCCAGGACCTTGTTGCTATCTGGATAATAAACATATGAAGTCTTCTGTGCAATAAGTTTATTGTTATTTCAATAACAACTAGCAGAGCATGTTTTCTCCCTGGGGTAGAGCAGCTAATGCTCATTGAGCTCTCTTGCTTCTGCTAGTCATCAGCACCAAAATTTATACCGACTTCACAGAGTGCTGAACTTAAGGAAAAAGAGGTATCATGAGTATCTGTCTGCAAATGCAGAAAAAAAAGAAAAAGCACAGAGGAGTCCTAGACATCTTGTGTAACTGCCAAATTAACTTTGCAGATACAGATTTAACATTTAAAATCCCATACCTAATGTGATTCACATACTGCATGCTAAATCACAGAGCTACATGGCAGTATTCATCATTTATGAAGTTGCCTTCCTAAACAGTTATAAATGCATGCGGCTTCATTATTTTGCTCTTTTCATTAAGAACTAACAATTCTCATGCAATAAAGGTGTCATGCCAGCTGTCCCCTAAAGATAGTCCTCCTGGGTTTGTTTCCAATAGCCAATGTTTTCACTTTTTCACTACCACCTTTTTACATCACAATATATTCTTCAGGTGGATATAGAACTGACTTACATAAAGTACAGTCCAGATGAAAATTGGGTGCAAAGCATTTAGCTATGATTAGGCACTTGAAGTCCCCTACTTGGAATTTATAAAATAGTATACTTTTCAATGCAGAGATTTACAGTTTCTCTGGTGAACAGCACCAGGTTCCAGGTTCTCATGAGCAGATTCTCACTGTTTTAAACATGACCATTTTTCCCCCAGATTAAATTTTGTTCCAAGGTTCCATCCCTATTTTACACCATGCCAGCAACTTCTCCAAAATGTCACAAAACAGAATTTCAAGTTTTCATGTAACTATTAAATAACTGATAAGTAATATTGATTTCTTATCTCAAGCTCTCTTACAGATAACTATGACACCTGATTAGTTTATCTTTCCCAGTACTTAAAGTCTGGAGGCTTCTTCCCCACAACTGATGGAATTCTTTTTTTGAATGCAAGCCAAGTCAAGTAAATTTGAGTACCTTCTTAGCGTTTGCAGTTCAGTGTGAAAATTATATTTGTCTTGGTAATGACTGCCAAATGAAATGTCTCATCACAATATATGTTCTGAAATGCAGATGCTTCTCTGAATCACTGGTTCTGAATATAAAACAAGTATAAATGAAAAAAGCACCTCGTAGTCTTTACCCAATCTCTTATTTCATGCTCCAGCTGGATCCCGCACTACAAAATCTTCAGTGTTACTTCACTTGACCTTGACAGTCACTCTTCTGGAGGGTGGGGGGAAAGCAGGGAAGAGAAGGAAAAACTAATATTGCTCTGGAAAATTTCCCTACATAAAGAATTCTGGATAAATAGGAGCACATTTAGCCTCTTCAGCACAAGGCTAGGGAATAGGAAATGCAATGCCTGGTTTCTACACTATAGTTGCCTTCATGTGGTGCAATCTGGTTACATCCTTACCCCTTACTTTTTTCAGTCCACGCATTTCCCCACAGAAACACTGTGAAACTGTTAAGTGCCATAACAATGCATACCCTCTGAGTGGTAAAAGTGCAGCTGTCACAGACTCCCACTGTTCAGGGCTATGATTTAACTTTTGCTTGTTTTTTTTTTTCTTTTTGCTTACTCCTCCAAGCTATCCCGTTTGGCAAACTCCCTGTACTGGAAGTAGATGGAGTTATCATTCACCAGAGCCTGGCAATGGCAAGGTACCTTGCCAGAGAATCAGGTAATATATATTTGAATATCTTCTTTCTCTGTTCTGAACTCACCTTTAATGCTCATGAAAAAAATACCTCCACAGTAAAAAACAGAAACAAACCAACAGCTTGGCAAGCCCAACCATGCAAAAGTCAACACCAGCATGCCAATAATGGTACCGGTACTTTTCCCAGGTACTAACAGCTAATAGTTATTGGCCCCTTGTTGCATCTGTGGTTTGCCAGCACCAAGTGCTGACCACAGAAATGCAGTGTACCATATAGGATGCTAGTAGAGCTGCTACACAAAAATGCACTGAGGAGCACTGTGTGGTGGCATAGCCACATTCAGCAGCCTTTCTTACCATAATTTGGTGCCAGTTGTGCCAACTGGGCTGGGATTGCTGCAGCAATCCTGATAAGATGTCAAGCTACATTCCCTGCAGTTCCAAGATCAGAAAGAAGAAATGGAGCAAGGCACATCCACTAGGATGCTGTATGACAGGGTTTAGAGTCACTCAGATGTCATTTAGAAAGCAAAAAACCAGACAAAAGAAGATTCAAAGTAACAACCTGCAGTGAGAAATTCCATGACTTTCAGAGCTGAAATCATGTCTTTGAGCTCTGCATTTGCACTGTAAGTGTGTATGTCTAAAGGAAAACTCAGAAATAATCCCTCCTGTGTCTGAGTTTCCACTCTGGATACAGTGCCTGGGGTTTCGGCTGACTTCCCCAGCCAACAGACTTTATTCACCTGTCACCACACGACAGAAAGTGTGTACCTGTGGCCTCTCTAAGGCTCTCAGGGCAGTTTTCCCTGGAGTTAAACTTTGAGCTTCCAGGCAAACTAGAGAGATGACCAGGAGAAGGAGGTTTTGGAAGCATTAGAGATTATCAGAGCAGGCAGAGGACTCTGAAGCAGATTTAGGCAACAATTCAGAGCTGGCAGAGAGATTATATCAGATGGTGACATCGCTTGCATCTTTAAATACTTACATGCTATGAAAGTACTCAACCAGTTAAAGTGATATAAGACTTAGTAATGCAAGTAATCAAAGAGAGTAGCCAGGCTTTGCTTTAGGTCAGTAAGCTGTCATCCAAAACCATCTGCAAAATTGGTCTGGCTGAAGGCAGATGTCCCCATGGCATGCTGAATGTCAGCAGATTGAAGAGGGGGGCTGGGAAGCAAGTGCTATCCTCCTTTTTATTTTTTTATTTTTTTTTTTTTTTTTTACACTTTGAGTAAAGGGATATAACCCGTGTTCCAAAATATTTCACATTTTCTAGCATAGACCG
Source organism: Xenops minutus (assembly GCA_035221455.1). NCBI lineage: Eukaryota > Metazoa > Chordata > Aves > Passeriformes > Furnariidae > Xenops > Xenops minutus. The sequence goes on along the minus strand of JAWWEE010000122.1, from coordinate 21,339,966 downwards.
TTATTCTACAATGCCCTAGCACAACATTTTCAAGCATGCTGGCAATACTGTGTTCCTGCACATTTCCTTCAGTCTAGATAAAATCTACTCCTTGCAAGAGAAGAGAATGATGAGAGTCCACCTGGTAATGAAAAACAATGAGAAAGCCTGTCTTCCTCCATGCTTCCTCCCTGCCTGGCTCCCATTGGAAGGCTGATCTGGAGCTGTGTTCCTTGTTCCTCCTGAAGTTCTGGCTTCTGCATTCCCCCTTTCAACACCTTTTCTATTGACTTGCATCAGATACAATGGGTTGGGATCTAGAGTACGCTCAGACCAGGCTGTTTGTCATGCTGTCAGCCACAACAGGAAAAAGAACAAGCATGGAAGGGAAAAAATATCTTTCCATTGATATAGTCAAAACTTGCTAGTTTTGCCACTAACTTTACACACATCATTGAATCCTTTAAAATTAAGAAATGGCATTTTTAGGTGCCCATCACCAACAACTCTCAACTGCAGGTTCCCAGAACTCGATTCCCAAAAGGATGGGTGCATCCTCACCTTCAAAAGCACAAAGTTTCAGCAAGAAAGATGACTTGGCAAAGGAAGGGTGTACAGTCCATGGGAAGCAGAGCTTCCAGGTGAGGCTTCAAGAACAGAGAGGAAGAGAAGGGTGACCTGAACCTGCCCAGAGGTGAAAGCATAAATGCAGATATGTGAAATGAAAGCAAGGGGAAGGAAAGCAGTAGCATTAAGAGAAGCACAAGGAAACTAAAGGACAATAGGCAAGGAAAGCATGTTCGTAAAGAAGATGGAGTTTAGCTAAGGTACCTGCTTACACTGAAATAATCAAAAGCAAGTGGGACATCATGAGAACATTTTCAATGGGACTGAATGGGAGGATAGAAGAAGAGAAGCAGACTTTCACAGATGCTTTAAAGAATTCAATGACCAAAATGAAAAGACCATGAGATGGAGGACATTGAAAGCTGGGATGGGGAAAGCTTAGTGGAAAGGAATTTGTGCTGACCCTCACTGAATGTGCTGGGATAGTGGAAAGCAGAAAGGATAAAGAAACAATATTTAGGCTGTCGGCTCAGGTGGTAGGAAGAACAAGTCACTACTTCAGATGACTACATGAGGCTGGAGGAGGAAAAAAGCAAAGGTAAATGAGATGGCACCTGGATGCAAGGAGTCAAATCCATGTTGTTTAGCATCAAAAAACCCCTGGAGAACACATCTTTTATGAAAATATTCAGACTTTACCTTTGGGGTACCAAAAATTCCTGCTGATGTTGTCTCTAACCTCCCTTCACATATGCTTGCTTCCCACAGGTCTGGCAGGTCAAACACCCGTGGAACAGGCGCTAGCTGATGCCATTGTGGACACCATAGATGATTTCATGACACTGTTCCCTTGGGCGGAGAAAAACCAGGACATGAGAGTAAGACAATAATTAATTTAAACAAAGGTAGCACATAAGCCATGACTCTGTATCTGAGCATCCCCTTGGAGACAGACATGTGTCAGCCACTGGGTCCATCGCCTCACCTCAGCAAAGCTGACCTGGAGGAACTTGGTGGTTCTTCCTTGAGGCTAATACAGACAAAAGACAGGACACTTCCACGCCAGCTGGCACTGTGCAGTACCTCTCTCGTTGCAAACTGCCTACACACAAACCTTTCTGCTAACTTACTAAGATAAACAGCCCCATCCCAACTTTTAGCTCTTCTGCATTTTGATTTCTTCTTGTTTTTCAGTAAGTACTAGATCAGCTGCTGGGGGAAGAGATGTCACAATGGCTCCACACAGCTCTGCCCCAAGCAGATGACCTGATCCTTTCAGGGAAGTGGTAGTGTAACAACAGGTCTCGCCATGAACTAACTACCAGTGCAGCCACCTTCCATTTACACTAAGGTAACATTTCAGATCAACTAGGGCACTGTATTACAGAAGCCACAGAGTACATAAAGCTGCCCCAAACCAAATAAATAAATACATTTAAAAAATATGAAAAGTCTCTGAAATCTTGTAGGGAAAAATCTGAAAGCATATTTGGAGGTTTAGTATTTAATAGTGTGAATTGCTTATGTTTCCTAGTGATTTCCTGAAGTTTCTCACTTCAGGCAGGGCAAGTTCACTCATGAATTTGAATAATTTTAGAACAGCCACAGTATTGCTGATGTGCTACTGCAGAAGCAGCGCTACTGCTCCTCCACGGGGAAACTCCAGTGTTAGCACTTGAGTGTGTCCCAGATCATACTCAAGCACTTCTCCAAAATAAAGACCCAGATCATGTCACCAGTGATGAATTTAGAAGGGAAGAGAGTTGGCAGCCAACCTCTATGTGCTCCTATGCAGGTATACATATAATGTTACGTGCTGGGGTCAAGGATGATCCAGAAACTTACTTTCCCAAGCTCTCCCGTTTTTCTGGCTATTGACTGTCCTCCCTCTCTCCTCCTGGGTCCGCTGCCACCACCTTGTGGTAGCAGTGGCGTCTCACAGTCTCACCAGGCCAGATTTAAATCCTTTACCCATACTAAAGTCAGAACACCTCCCCAGGCCTGACAAGAGCTTATAGGAACAAGCATCCCTCAGAGAAAGGTGAAAGCATGTCTTATGCTACCTGGACAGTAGCAGAAAGACATTAAAGCAAGGTAAGGGGAGCAGAGGGGGAAGCTGCCCATGAGAGCTCCCTCTGTGCCAGGCATAAAGTCACTCTTCACCCTACATCCCCCCAAAACACAGCTGGCATTGTCACAGCTTTGTCATGCACCAATGCAGAGCTCCAGGGCTGAGACAAGCAGGTGGTGCCTCTCCAAAAGAGGGATCCCATTCGTGTCCCCACCAGCTTCACAGCTTGACTGTGTACTCCTGTAGTTAGGGGGAGACCATTATCATCACAGTCACACAATTTGGGGTTTTCTTTGGGGATAGAAGGGTGGGGTGGGGGATGACTTAGCTATAAGAAAGGAAATACTACAGCACAGGCTGCAGATATGAGATTTTGGGACTGCACACTTATGGGTGGTATTTGCAGTCACCTCATCCAGTTACCAAGCTCTTGACTGATGGCAGAAAATTATGTCAAATCTTCCATTGTGTCTGTAGAAACATCAATTATACCTCAACCTGCATTTAGATTGCTGCTTCTTCTAAATTTTATTCTGTTATTCATTAACCTGAATTTCTAGGCTGTAGGAATTCCTGTGCATTCCTGTGCACCAGTGCTTATTTAGTCAAGCCTGAGTATATTCCTCCAAAATTAGGCAAAGCACATTAACTGCACAAACTGTGCCACATGGGCTGACCAGAAGACCACAAGAGTGCACTCTTAATTTCTTCCATGCAGGTGTTTTCCCCTCCAAAGGAAACAGCTTAACGCTTTAAAAGCTTTAAGGCTTTCTGCTATGGGGAACAGCTAGCAGAGAACCACCACCATACAGAACCTCATGCTTCAGCCATTAACATGCAAATACTAAGACCAGCATCTGACAGACAGATCGAAAGACTGAGCTTAAAGGATTCTGGAAATTTGAAACTCTGTACACTAGAAAGCACAACATTCAAAGAAGTTCTAAAAGAAATGACCATGAGACATTGGGAATATATTTTGTAGCTGGATTCTTCCCAAATCTATGGTAGGGCTCCTCCCTTGCCATGGCTGGGTGGCTGTTAGCACAGAAGGAGGAGCAGCAGCACCCTGGACATCCTGTCTCAGCATCAAGGAGCATTCAGGCATTCATTAAGAGAGCAAATGGCTTTAAGTCACGGCCCAGTGAGCCATGAATTCCATGTTTTGGGCATCCAACTTTTATCTTTTTCACATTTCAGCTTTCTCTTTCACAAATAAGAAACCTCCAAAAATTCAGTTTTGCCGACTGCTGTGCTTACACATTGGTTTGCATCCCTGTGTTTGGTTCTTTCCCCAGAAAAAAGCATTTGATGACATCCTCACCAACAAAGCACCTGAGTTACTGAAAGATTTGGATACTTTCTTAGGTGATAAACAGTGGCTGGTAGGGAATTCTGTAAGTATGATTTTTGTTTCTTCCATTCCAATCAGGTTGCCAGAAAAATAAAGTGTGACTATTGTTGAACTTCTGGGTTTCATGCTAGCCCATGAAACAATTCTCTCCACACTTTTAACTCTTTGTTCTTACCACTACAAAATCGGTCACCAGTTGCAAAGTGATAATTGTTTTCCATAGTATTAGAAGAGTGAGGTTAACCAGGACCAGGATCTGCATTTTCTAAACCAGTTCATAAGTATGTAGATACAAAACATTTTAAATGCATTTGTACTAATGAACACAAGCTCATTCCGCTTAAAATCACTGACCAATTTACAAGGAAATATGCAAAAAAATCTCTATAAAATCACAATATTCTTTTTTACCCAAAACTGTTTTAAACACTCTTCTGCAGAACAGTTCCAGCAGGAAAGACTAATATTGTAATACAAGTAATATTTGTAGCAAGGGCTTTATTTTAACCAATATTTACCAAAGTCAAGTCTTGCACTGCAATCTAATTACTAGCTCTATAATGATGGGCTTCAAAAAAACCTCCAAAATAACAACAATCAAAACAGATAAACTTGTGTTTCATTTCTGCACTTTCTGAAAATATTAGTAGTCCCAGGTTTTGATATATCCATCTAAAATTTACTGCTTTCTCTCCCATTTCCACCAGGTAACATGGGCCGATTTTTACTGGGATGTGTGCAGTACAACACTTCTGTCCTGTAAACCCGACCTTGCAGACAAATACCCCAGGCTTTTGGCTCTCAGAGAAAGAGTGGAAGCACTTCCAGCTATCGCAGCCTGGATCCAGAAAAGACCAAAGACTATAATGTAAATCAACTGTTCAGAAAAACACATGCATGTTTCATTTTCAATATGACAAACATCTTAAGTTATAACTACAGAATCATTTATATTAAATTCAGATGGATCCACTATCAAATCAAAATCTACCACTTTTTGTGGGAACCTAAAATACTGATTTAGTAGAGTAATAAATACTGATTTAAAGAGGTGTGGTTTCAATCACATTCCCCCTCTACTAATACAGTGCTTGATCAGACCAATTAATGTTTTATGCACTCTCAAATGGAGAAGAGATGAATAAACTTTCCTGGAAAGGTGCAATCTCAACAATATTTTGCCTACTGCAGTCTTTCAGTTTGGAGCAAGCAGGTTAAATAGTGAGGGTAAATGTGTGGGAGGACTATGGACACTAAGCAAAAAAGAAAAAAAAAAAAAAAGACCCAATTAGTCAACAAAATTCAAGACAATCAAAAGTGCTTGAGAAGTTTTAAGTTTATGCTCTGCCACTCAAAAAAAAACAACCAATACACCAGCTGCAACAACAATTAACAGCTCAATATCTCTTTAAGTAATTAAGAGACACAAATTAGGGGTTAGTGGTGGCAACAAATGAAAAGTTTGTTCTTCCAGGATGAGGGAAAAGGTAGGTGGAAATCCTGGCAAATGCAGATGGTCACAGGTGCAAGCAGTTTACACAAACTCAAGGGCAGACAAGTGCTTGCATGAGGACTACACTGTGTGGTGTAAGCAGAAAAGCTACAACAATGCTCTGGGCTGGAAATGGCCACTGTCAGAAAAGTATTTCCCTTCACACTTGCTTTTCACTCCCACCACAAGTATTTCATTGAATCATGAGTGACACCAACCAACCACTAACAGTTCAGAGACAGGTTAAGGTATTGACACAACAGAAAGCAAGGATCAATCTCTATCTTGTTCCAATGTGGTATCTTCACCTGCTTTGAAACGCCCTGCATACTTTGTTCTGGCTCTTTACAGATTTTTCCTTTTTCAGCTCCTATCTCCTCTACTCTTCAGCAGATTACTTCAGATCATGGTGTTGTTGTTTTTTATTTTTTTTTTTTTTTTTTTCTGTCTGTACATCTTTCCCAGTCAGAGACACAGAATCATAGAATGATTGAGGTTGAAGGGACCTCCAAACCTCTTCTCAAATAGGGCCACCTAGAGCCAGTTGCTCAGGACTGCATCCAGGCAGCTTTTGATTATCTCTAAGGATGGTGACTCTACAATCTCTTGAGATCCCCACTAAAAATGGGTAGAAATACTTAGAAAAAAAGACAAACACATATGAGCTTCATAGGACTTAGAGACAAATATTGATCCCAGGGGCTTACAGCTGTGATTGAGGAGTAACCACTGCTCAGCCAGACAACATTAACTGATTCCACATACATCCCAAACACCACACAAACCACTCTACAGTGCAGTGATTCTATTTCAATCCACATTTGAACCAAACAGGTGAGAATATGCAAATACAATGGGATAAGAGTCGCGTTAGCATCACGCTCAACAGAAACAGACAACTTAACTGTAGCATAAGACATTTGTGGTTCTGTGTTAAATCCCACTATTTAGTTCAACAGAACCAGTGGAATTAAAGAAGCAGAGCAGACAAATTGATTCTTACCCATCTCCCCATATAACAAAATATTTCTTTACCCTCTTTGGGCTGTGCAATTTGGAACATACAGCACAGCCACAGAGTATTTCTAGAAAAAGTCAAGCAGTTTAGTTCAAACTTTGAAACATTTCAAAGGCTTTAATGTTCCATCCATTTTGAAATTGCAGAATAATGCAGAGTTGATCAAAAACACCTACAGCCTTGATCAATCAAAAAAAAAAAAATTACGTGCCACTCACAGATCACCTCACTGGCTTACCATTAGCACAGTATCTGAAAGACAGGCCAAAATACTGAGCAACAATGGGACTCCAGCTCCTATTCCCTCCTCTTCACAGAACAGCATTTAAGTTCCTTCAAAAGATGAAACAAAGGTCTTCTGACTGTGACAACCAGATCTAGCCAGGGGGTACCTATCAAACCCATATTGCAAACCAGAGTGAATTCTCAGGTGCAATCCTCTGAGTGGTTCAGCCTGGTACAGATTTACTGAGCTCTGCACAGACCCAAAAAAATTTACTGTCGAGGCAAATGGACATCCCCCTCTCCTACCTCCTCAAATCACATCCTTTTCAGCTGATTATAAACTTCAGGTGGAGGCCCAACCTCATCACTGATACTCGTGAAGCTCTTAATTTCACTGAGATGAACTCAAAATCCATCAAAACTTCAAGCAGTGAGCAAGACATAAGCTTTGTGTTTAGAGGACTTGACTTTCAGAGAGCAGATCTGGTATCCACAAGGACTGACCAAAAAAAATTACCATTTGGAAAGTTCCAATTGGCAAGAATTTTGGCTTTACAATCAATATCCCAACACCACTGTGATGAGAGTATAACTAAACATCAGTAATTAACTATTGCTGGATAAAGCCAAGTCAGTTCAAATGGAGCATTTCAGCTAGTTTGAAAGCTGCCTATTTGATTTATAACATGCAAGTTATCAGCTCTCACTTGCCTCAAATAACCACCACCATGAAAACATTTTGCCAATCTATGGAATTTTATTTGAACAAGTTGATACAAAACCAGTACGGTACATCAAATGAACCATAACAAGCAGAAACAGACTGAAGCATTGTCAAATAAGGCACATATAAAAAAATCTACACGTGGAATCCAGTGAAACAGACACTTTATATATATATACACATACATTTGGAGGTAGAAATAATTACAAAAATACTGACAAATCTTAAGCAGTAGTGGATTTATTAAAACAATTACTACTTAGGTCCCCATTTTCAAAAGTGATCTGTAACTCTTGTTGGCACATTTGGGCCATTTATGCTTTTAAGCATCCTAAGAATGCTATCAACGTTAAAAATTTTCAATATCATAAGGAATAAAATAAAGAAACTAGAAAAAGTTATAAACGGTCATAAGACTCCTGGTCATCAGTAACGTTAAAGTCCTTGGGATACATCACCTTTCCTCCTTGAATTTCACAACACATTTACATTTTAGAGACCCAGCGACGCTTTCAATAGTGTGGCAATATCTGCTGGAATAGTTCCTTCTCCTGAGGAATAATTAAAAAAAATAAATATTAGTACAGCTTAAAATATTTCACATAAACAGACAAAGGTCTACATCCCCAAACCTGTAAAAAATCCTGTGTTTATAGGACTTTGTCATTGATTTCTCGGTCAGACTGAGAGGGCATTTCCTCTCAAATTGAACAATAATCAGCAAAAATACATACTCCTAGTTTAACATAAAAAACCCAGCAAAAGGCTTGTCTACTTTAAGAACTTTTTTTTTCAGAAAAAGTAGATTAAGGCTGCTGCAGAGTATTAAATAGACATCATTATGTGCAAGAGAGTTACCTGAATCTGCTGCAGTCATGTCTTGCTCTAACTTCAATTTCTGCTGGCTGATTTTGAGCATGGATTCTTCAACAGTCCCCTTCCCAATTAGCTTTATGACTTTTACTTCTCTGAAAACCACAAAATACAATAAAACCATTTTTATAGTTTCTTTGGATTAGTGGAGAAGAGAAGGATGCCGTTGCTCAGCTGGCAGTACTTTAAAGCAGGGATGAGGAAATGAATGAAAGGGCAATACAAAGAGCTTCTAGTTTTTCCTCTCTGGGACAACTGTGTTCTGGACTTCCAGAAAACAAGTTTTCTCCTGCACTCTCAGCCACTGCCAAAGACTGGACAGTCACAAAAATCTCCAGTAACATAAGTCAAATTCCCCCTAATTCCATATTACAGTTGAAATATCTGTTACTAAAAATATTCTATGGTTTCACTCTTTATGATAGGGTAGCACTTACAAAAGCTTAGAAGTCTCCTGAAGAGAGCAAATAGCCTGCCCAAACAGTCACAAAGACTTCAGATCTGTCTTCAAACAGTTTCCAGTACCAGCAATTTGAGAATTTTAGACTTGTAGAGAATTCAAACATGGAGGAGAGTGTAAATGAGTTTCATTCTGGCAGCAACACATGCTAAGACAACTACAATTCCCATCTCACATAAACCCAGAGCTAGTTTACGTAAGTCTCTGCTTAAAATGGAATTTTTAATCATAAAATATTGTCCTTTTAGTCTCCTTTGACAGTTACAAAGAAAACCCGAGCACAGCAATTATAAAACATCTTACCTTGTCTGACCTACTCTGTGGCATCGGTCTTCTGCTTGTTTATCATTGTAAGGGTTGCAATCAATGTCATGAAGAATAACAACATTTGCTGAGGTCAGATTGATTCCCAAGCCACCAGCTTTGGTTGACAGAAGGAATACAAATATACCCATATCTGTATTGAACTCATCTATTAGATGTATCCTGCAGAACACAAGACACCATGCATCAGGCCGTAGAAAAAATACCATACTGGCTCCAGAGTTGAATACAAAAGTTCAGATGATGAGAGCACAGTGGCACTGCACAGCAGCTCAAAAGTACAGATGCTATGCAGAAGGAAAAAGGGTACCAACAGTCCTCAGCAGTGACCAGAGAAACACACTGAGTAACAGATCAATAGCAAAGAATGAAAGGAGGCTTAGAAAAGATGATCACAGAACACAAAGAGCAGCTTGGAAGATGAGGGAAGACTGAAGTACATGAAACAAATGAGGAAGCAGGGGATAAGCTCTGCTTCATGACTGTCTTCTGTAGTAACTGCACATGCAAGGGCAGTGACAGGCACCAGCTGTAAGCAGGAAATAACACCACAGCAAGAATGAAAGTTTTGTGAAATTAAGGAAAAAGCATCTAAATTTTTTTTTTTTTTTTAGAATGCCTGCAACAACAAACCTGCACAGCTCAAATACAAGAAAAGCATTGCAAAATTTGCACCTGTACGGACAGACTAAATGTTTTGTCCTAGAGAAACAAAGGGGTTTATCTGCCTATTGTAAGAGATATACTATACTTCCAAGGAATAGCTACAGGCAAGCTTTTGTTATGGCATGCTGACACACAACACAGCATGAACTGCTGAAGACATACGCTTTCCATTTCAATGGGTAAGACTATAACTTGACTATCTAAAATTCATCTTTCAGCCTCATCCCTATTAAGGTGAACTGAAATCCAGCGTGTTAAAGCCCTTCTACACTCAATGCCCCGTGACCACAGAATACTATACATTAGAAGACAAAAGTAAGTGTTTTAAGTTACCTCCCTCTCTCCATTCACACATTCACTTTTTTCTCTCTCATGTTTGGAAAAAGAGTCACATACCGATCACAGATCTGTGTTTTTCCATCCAATCTAATATATCTATGTTGCCTGTATTTTAGGAAAACTTCCAAGATATCCAGCATCATTGTAAACTGGCTAAACAACACAACTCTGTCACCCTGGAAATGACAAAGCAAAACAAAAGTTTTAAAATATGTGAACTATTAACTACAGAAATTATTGGTGCAAACATGTGATTTTACTATGACTGAATCCCTGTTTTCCAAACTAAAAGACTAAGCTGAAATTCATCAAGTCAGGACTCACTTTTATGAAGATATCATATCCAGTATTTCTGCTACATTAACCCACTGTTTGTCAGTGTAGTGATACTTTAGTTACCCTGTACTTAAGGTGACTCAAGCTAATCACATATCAAATGTATACCCATTCCATCCATAAACAAGCTATTTTCATAAAAAAACTTAAATTTAAATGATATTCTGTATAATATAGAGCAGTAGCATTCTTTTGCCTGAAATACTCAGATACAAAGCACACACTTGTGCAAATTCAGGATCCTCTGAAGCATTATGATACACACTTATTTGTAAAATAACCCTGTCTGAATCTCAGGGCAGGACTGCAAGTAAGGACCTCTTACCTTTACACTTAACAATACATGATTATTCTAATGTAATACATTCTTATCAGTTGATGAAAGAAGGTGGAGTTCATAGGGTGCAAAAATTACTCAAGACTCCATATATTGATGAAGTAGTTAACTTGAGATAAATATTCTGAAACTTGGAAAAATGGGAAAGCTTATTTCAGTTGTCTCTAAATTGATATGCATTCTCGGGACTACGTATTAAAAGCTGTAATTATTGCCCTGCAAGACCACACATGCACTAAATCACATTTTAAAATTCCACAGCAAAGCCAAACGGTTGTGCTTACAGCTAGCAGTTGTCAATTTAACCAGTTTGGAGCTACTCTTTCAATAGATAGGAAAAGGAGTATCAGCCATCTGTAATACCTTCTCTTTAAGGTCAGAGAGAATGCGTTCCAGTGCTCTAAACTTTCCAGAATCCAAGATCTGATCCATGTCTAACTTGAAGTCACTGATGTGAGAATATTGTTTACAAAGCAAATGCAGCTCAAAATCTGTCATCACTGTCATATCTTGAAAGATGAGGTCAGGGTTAGCATCACAATGTGTGGGTTCCTGTTAGCAAAAATGAAGGGAAATAATGCAATACACAATCTCATCAGAGAAGGAAAAAGCCACCCCACAATAACACCCAAAATTTCTGAAAGAATAAAGTAGCACACCTAGACATGGACAGATGCCAGAGCACAGCTCATGCAAGCAACAAACAATAAAGTCTGCAACCCCAGGTTTATAGTAGAGGATCATTACTTCAATTTAGCTTTAACAAGCACTTGTACTACCAAAAACTAAGAAGTATATGCTCAACCTCCACAGCAATTACCTAGGTCCCATCAAGCCCTATGACCTTCTACCCCTTTATCAGATCTCTTCCCCTGAAGACACATTCCCTAAAAAGGAGGTCCAATCCTTGGATAGATGGTAGAAGACATGGGAAGCCCAGCCCAAGATGTAGGGTAGGTAGAGGGATGCCATGCCTGGAAGAAAGAGGAAAACAGAAGCCACATCTGGAGAGTAGAATGGTATGAGTAGGAATAAAAAGGGACAAAAATTCTTGATAAATCACAAGGCCATTTCTTGGATTCCTCCCCAACCTTGTCTGGCTTTACTTTACCACAAAGCTGAAGAATATTCAAAGCCAGCCACAACTTTCTTAGAGAACCTGCTGCACATGCAGTTGGGTTTTTTTATACTTCATAAAGAAGCAACAATTTTCCCCTAACTCCTTAGGCATTAGTTCCAGACAAATTATTAAAAAAATAAAGTCTTCAAGAATTCAATACTTATGCCTTGTCTATTCCAGTTCAATACAGCCCAACTTTCTTGCTACTCAGAAAACTAGTCAACTCAAGTGCGCACCCAATTATTTTTTTTGGTTTTAAATTTTTGGGTGGAGAGAAGTGTTAAGGGGGAGCTAATGAAAAGGACATGACTGCAGACCCACAGCTATTTTCTCCATTTCTAGTATCTGATAAAAGAAAAATAAATCAGTGTTAAACACACACAGAGCTTGATTAGAGCACTGGACAGATGCAGAAAAATAAAAAGCAGCAACAATGAATTAAGTTTTGCAAAGACACACTTTTGACCAATTAAAAAAAAAAGGGAAACAAAACCCACAAAGCAACTCTATATTCAATTTGCATTATAAATTCTGAGAAATTAAGGACTGCTTCTGAACCTCATCACCTTACCTTGAGCATAAGCACAGACATGGTCCTGAGCTTGTCAGCCGTGTAATACTGACGATGCAAAAGAGGGTGATTAGCCATTTTTCTAAGTTGCATCATTACATTTCCCATATCAGAGTTTTTCTCTGTAAATAAAGAAATAAGATACATTTAGTGGTAGTTCATAGATGCCTGACACACCTTTATCTCTCAGAAGTAGTTTATTCGTAAGAACTCAATTTTAAAATTCATCTATTAAACGGAACTTTGGAAAAAATCATGGAAAGGCTATAGTTAGTGCTATAGAGCATTAGACATTTTACAAAGCAAGGGTTTTGCAGTCATGCGCAATACGTCTTAGCACGAAAAAATAAACTCTGAAAGGAAATGAGGCCCTTACATACCATTACTGTTAATAGTTTTCTTGAGCTTGTTTAAGAGATCAAGGTATAGTTGTTCCTGTTTCTCAGACATGGCACATAATTCAATGAGATCTTTTTTAGGAGGTAGCTGTTTAAGGACCTGACAAAACAAAATCATACCAGATAAAACATGTTCAGTTGCGAATGGCCAGTAATTCTGTACTATCATACAAATCTGCTTTTAAGCTACTCTACTCATCCTCTCCATCCCAACTCCTTTTATTGGTTGCAACTTCACTAATTCAGTCATCAACTTGACATACTCAGATCTTGATTTGAATTAATCATCAACCCCCACACGAAGTAACACGGTCTGCACACTCCAGAACTGCATGAAATACCTGGAATCTACTTCCCTGCTAATCAGGGTTACTCTCTTCAGGACACTGACCACTGAAGTCTGCAAGTACACATTAATGCTTTTTTCAGATCAGTAAATTTTCTCTTTCTTTTATAAATAAAATTCTATATAGATGAACTTTAATTGGTTTTGGATTTTTTAATAAAAGAAACATTTTCATGATAGAAAATAACAAAACCCACAAACTTTAGTCATACAAATGCACAAATACTTGCACATTCACTCTTTCACTCCTTAATCCCTTCAGTTAAAATGCCACTATTATAAAGTCACAAATGGTCAATGGGGAGTATTTTTCACTTCTTGTCAATTAGTGCACAGAAACAGTATTTGGTGCTCCTAACTAAAACTCTGAACAGTAAATAGTCAGCAAATAATAAACATCAAAATACAAAGCTGTACCAAGTCACATTTTTACTTGCAAAATCCTGAAAGATAGCTCAAGTTTCTCACTCTTCCCAGATAGACACCTAAAACTAGCACCACAAAAGATTACACTTCATATTAAGCTGTTGGTCTCGAAGACTATCAATATTCGATAATATGAAACCATTACTTTAAAGATAAAAAGTTACCTCATCTTTTACTCTTCTCAAGATGAATGGCTTTATTATCTGCTTTGCATGTGCAATTCTCTCCTTTTCATATATGCTTTGTTCTTCAGCACTCTTCTAAGGAAAATATTGCAAAAATTCAATGACAGTGTGAAGTTTTCAGTTGTGATGCCACCACCTTAATTGTTGTAACTTGATGAAAATCCCAGCCAGAACATGCATATTCAACATGACTATTAGTATTCTGAGTTATAATGTTGTAATATATTTTTACTTTAAATAGTTTATTCCATTGTTTCATCCTCTAGATTTTCATAATCCTATTAACTGTTTCCATAAGATACCAAAAAACCAGAAGTTATGCAGCAAAAGCAGTCTTCTAGCAAAAAAAAAAAGTTATTTTCAAGAAAAGTATACGTGATACCTACTGTTTTTGAAGAGAACATCCTCCGAATCTCACTCGTGCTACTGCTGAACATATGTGGCATGACAAAATTCAAGAGGGACATCAATTCCAACAAATTGTTTTGAACTGGAGTTCCCGTTAGCAGCAAGCGATTCTTGGCCTGTTTGTCCAACATGGAAAGAGCAGCGAGAAACATTAGTCAAACAGGCTAAAAATTATTATTGGCAGAAACAACACAGCTATGGAGAAGTGAGAAAATTAGCTTGATTTACATTATAACTATTTAAAATTATTATATATATTTGGATCTCATGCAATAATGTCCCTATTAGTCAATAAAACTGTTTACAGATCTGTGGGGAACTGTGCACATAATTTAAGACAGTTTAAACACCTTCCTGAATTTATTAGCGGTTTTATTGATTGTTCTGTTTGGGTTTTGTTTGGGTTTGCTGTTGTTGATTTGTTGTGTTTTGGTTTTTTTCTCTTAATGAGTGTGTTAATTGTTGCTCCCATATCAAATTCTCTAATGTCATACAGTACTTATGCACAAGTGTTGAATTGCAAGTAAAAATCATAGTTTTATTGCTTAAAGATCAGCTTCTTAAAAAGGTTATTGATGAAAACATATTGAAAAATAAATTGCAACGAGTGATCTTAAGCATATTACTATTGGATAAGTACTGCAGTGCTAGATCATAATCATTAGAGAGAGCTGTACTGAAATTGTCTTTTTCAAAAAACTGCTGACTCTGGCTGCAAGCTACAAGAAAAGAATATTTTTAAGCTAGCTTCAGTCCTATCAGAGCCAGTCCTTAAACACAGCATTTCAGCACAAGTCATCAGAATAGCGTTTTTTTAATTCTTTACTACTATGGGATAAAACTGGGAAATGGTTTAACACTTAAACTCAACCAGTACCACCATGACAGGAAATTTGTAACATTTCTTTGGGAGTTTATCTCCTTGAAAGAGATCACAATGCAGCATCCACTCCTTAGACCAACACTTAAATTTACTTGCATACTGTCTAACATTATGTGTATGTGTACTTTACAGTTAATATTCCATTTCCCCCCTGCTCATAACTAAAAACCAGAAAAACCAGGAGTTGTCCCCCCTAATCCAACAGTAACTAAACTTCTTACATTAATTGTCATAAGGTGCTGGTAGCGTATAGAGCTCATGTTCTTGAGCATATGACCTTCATCAAAAATTGCATAGTTAAGCTTCAACCTGCGAAACAGTCCTCGATCTTCTGAGCTGCTAACTGCAGAGTTGTATCTGTCAGAGAAAAATATCACTTGCACTCAGTCTGTTTCTTAAAATGAACATACTGTTATCATAATCAAACCAAATTCTCTAAAACTGTTAAGAGCTATGAAGAGAATACAAGAGGGGCAGTGAAATTGCCTGGAGGTAACCAACCATAACACAGTTTACTACTGGCAAGTAATTACAGTGTACCTGATGAGTCAACGCTTTCTATAACACTTTCCAAAAATCTGCGCAAATCTAAACAATTGTAATATGTATCTATCAGCATGTATAGATAGTATACATGACACAGGATCTTACAAAATAATAAAACTCCAGTTAACCATTACCTGAAACCCAACTCCCAACATTGTCTGTTCTATTGTACCACTAGAGGTCAGCAAGACCTCACTAAAGCTCACTTTGTAGCTTTATAGCTGTACTTACGTAGTTACAATCACATTGAAATCAACAACTTTATTATTAATGTCCACTCTGAGGTGTTTCCTCTCTTCTTGAGATCCTACAAAAGGACGAAACATAAAATGAGTACAATTACATAAATTTATATGCATATAAAATTAAAGACAGTACACAAATCATTCATCAATAAACGTGTGTATTTAAACAACTATCTTAACACTACCATGACCAATCCATCTTTTCTTCAGCTAACCACACAACTAACTGTGTTACTGGATTCATTTCTAAATTGGATTCCTCACCATGGTAAAAAAGGACATTCAGTTCAGGACACCACAGTTGAACTTCTCTTATCCAGTTATCTGTAAGACATCATTAAAACAAAACCCAAGTAATTTATACTTTATTATGTCTTATATAACCTCACATCTCAGAATTAAATCAAACGTCTGAGTTTACCACAAATCCCTTTAAGTTCTCCTGAAGGTTAAGAAACATTCTTTCTCAATATTGGAAAACTGGTAATATTTAAGAAACTGAACAACCCACAACTGGGCTTTCAATAACTCTTGCTTAACAAGCTTATGCTTTAAACTCCTACAGAAACAGATCCTGCATGGTCTGTAACCACCACCTAAAAATCACACAATGCTTAAGTTTGCAGCTTGATTTCTTCCCTAGACAGCTAATTCCTCAGAAAGCAAATCACTTCATGTGTCAGTACTTGCCTCCAGAAGTGTGTCATCAGGACAGACAGTGCCTCTGGGAGCAGGCAAGGGAGCCCAACAATCTGCCTCAGCTCCAGGTGTGCAGCCAGCAGTGTGGCCACAGGCAACATTACTGTGCCTAAGGGGAAACTGTTTGACAGCCAACACCACCACTGACCCCAAATCACAGCAGAAGAGGTTACTTGGGCATGGGCTGGACCCAGATCAGATGCCACCAGAAAAGTGTAGGGAAGCTGCCACTTCCCAGGCATCCCCATGCTGGAGGGCTTGGGCCAACTTACCACTGCAATTCTTGAGCCTCTAAGACAGGTTTCACAAAAGCACCTTTGTTCACATATTTATGTACACCTCGGGTTTTAAGTAATATGCATTTTTAAGAGTTACAAAAAAAAGGGTGGGTTCTAGTGCATTTCGAAAGCACACTAAAAATGGCAATTTCAAACTGAAGTTAAACAACTGGAAACTTTTATGAAGTGTTACAGAGAATTTGAAGTATTAAGAAAATAAGGTGGGTTTTTTTTAAATTTTTCTAAATTCAGCTTGTTACTTTCTCCTTTCTACAATCATTCAACAAAACCAAATTTAACACCATCAAGAACCATCAACCTCATCAGCTTTGCTGACGTATTTTATTCCACCATATTCTTCCTACTTTCAACTGAGGCCATAAAACAAACAGAAAGACAACGCGAAGACAGTCAGCCTCATCATTTTAGGATTTCAATTTGCTTTGACAGATGCTGTGCAGCAAGGAGGAAAAAAAGACACTGAATATTTCAAATGTCATGAAACCTAACCCCAAGCACAGCCTGAAGACTTGGAATTTCAGCCAATATTCAGTAAGTAAAATGACGACTTTGCTACACAATTTCAAATTCTAACAAGTAGCTTTATTTTTTGCAAAGCATACAGATCATTCAAAAAAATACCATGTAAGTCTAATTAATTCAAATCAAGCATGCCTTCAATATGGTTTGCATTCCAATTCAAGTTACTTAAGGAGTTGAGTAACACTATAAAAAAAACTAAAGGCAAGTTTTCTTTCGTTATCTTTGCTTCAGTCTTTCTGTGATTGCTTTTTATCTTTCAACAAAGAAATATTTTTTAAGCTTGAAACTTACCTAATGTTGAAGCCGGCACAACTATCAAATGAGGACCTTTATTGCCCTCTTGGTAGAGATAAGCTAAAAATGCAATAGCTTGAATTGTTTTTCCTAAGCCCTAAGAGAAAACAAATCCATTTAAACAAAATTTACAATCTGTAGACAATAATAGTGTTTTGTACACATAAGACAATTATAGTGAAGACTCAGTAAAGATTAGAAATCTGATTTGTTCTGCTTAACCACACTGCTTTACAGAAGACAATTCCTCCCTAAGTAGAACCTCCAATTCCATTATCATTTCAGCTCAATATTTGAGCATGAGAGATTAATCTTTTTCAATTATTAAGTTTTCCATTTTAGTTCACCTCTCAAATAACTTTCAAAAATTTACCTTCCTGAAGCAATGGTGCAAAAGAACGATTACTTGGAAATTAAATGTTTATTTCCATTTGAACCAGTTGTATATTATGTATATATGAACAGATATGTATATATGAACAGATATTCCACCTATTTCTGCAATTTTATAGGGAAATCAGATTTCTTTAAGATAAGCCTACATTTCCACCAATGCTCACTTTTATGTTTTCTGTATCATGAATTTAAAAACATATCTTTCACAAAATAGACACAGTCTTACAAAATGAAACATACAGAAGTTGAGAAACACTGGCTGCTAGTGAAGCAAACCAGGCCACTCATTTGTAGTTCATCAAAAGATGAGCAGCTGTCAGGACTAAAAGCGACAGCACACTTAACAGCTGCATCACTTAGTTTTTTCTGTTGCACAGCTACTGGTGGTGTCAGAACTTGACAAAACCTCAACCCATAAGATAGTGAAAATGCTGCTCTGGAGAAGCATTGTTAACTACCTGCTTTGAAACTGATGGAGAAATGAAGAAGATAGGGGCTTGTTACCATTACACTAAATGCTGGACAAGCAGAGTGAATTGTATTTATCGGCAAGGAGCTAATAAAACTATGGTTTGAGAATAACCTGTTGTGGTAGAAGCTGCCTCCATTGCATTAGAAGACACCACATGCCTTGTAATCACTTGTATCAGTGTCCATGAATCTTAGGCTACATTTAACTTTCAAATTGAAAATAAGAGTTCAGCACATTCTAAGCCTTTGCAAAACCATTTGCAATTTAAGTTATACTAGTGAAAACAAATGACTTATAATCTGCTTGAGGCTTCTAGGAAAGCAAAGAATTTAACAAAGTCATTTTTGCAAAACTTTTAATGATTCTTAAACAATCAGTTTCGTACTTACCATTTCATCAGCCAATATGCCATTCAATCCATGTTTATACAGAAGTGCTAACCAGTTTAAACCAATCTTCTGATATGGCTTCAGTTTCAAACTATTAAAAATCAACCAAACAAAACCCAATCAAGCTTATTAACCACCTTTTATTCGTTTCTCCATGAAACACAACTTTACACTTACAGTAATCACAGAATGGCAAAATTAACATTGCCTACATTTTAATGCAATCCAGACTTGTGTAGTGAAAAACACAAGTTTAATTTGTCACCCGAATACAAAGAGCATTTTCCAAATTGAGTTTATCTGAATTTTCAGAGATCTTAAATGATCAAAATGAGTAACACAATAAATACATCTATTCTGAAAGCAGTGATACACAACCAGCTAAAAGCCATTACAGAGTTGTTATTTTTTAAAATACACAATAAATTAGGTGGCATTTAGCAGTTGCAACACTAAGTTTGCTCTGTTGTAGAATTATTGGCTTCATCAGCACCAAACAAAAAGCCAAATACAAGCAACCCACAAAACACACTCAATAGCAAGTCACCTAGGTCACCATTTTTTGCCAAAGTAGAAACATCACTGACAAGCTCCCTCTAGACAGTTCCTTCTTCTCAGGTTTTATTCTCACATAGCTGAGAATCCTTTTGCTATTTACCACTAACAGGCTCCAAGTTGCTACTTTGGCCACTCCTCCTGCACCCCTATGATTCCTAACCCATAGGATAATGCCTCCCACCATATCCATTTCCATTCCTCCTAAGCTTGCTCTCTATTCCTAAAATCCATTTGGAGAGTCTTACCAAATTACCTCTCTGAAATAAATCCTTCCCCCAGCACATCCCTGGTACCGGTCCCACTGGGTACAGAGTTCCAGATTATTTTGTACATCTGAACTTCCTGATCAAGGTCTTTAGTCCAGCTAATAAACCTTCCAAGTTTATTCAGATTCACTTCAATTCAGCATCTTTGAAATCTAAGGTTCCCCCATTACAGAAAGAGGTTTGTTTAGGCTTTTGTTTGAAATAATTGACAACTCATCATCCCATTACTCAGGGTTGACTTTTACGTTTATCCAAAACTGAAGTAAGTAAAACAAGGTATTAAGCACTGTTATATATATTTTTATGTTCTTATCCTCCCCACCAGCTTCCCTGATCCACTTTAAAGAATCTGTTGGATTTCCTCAAGTGCTGCACATCACTATCTGGCTCACTGAGAGCAGTTAAGTGTCAAACATCTGCAACTCTACTTTCAGAAACTACAGTTTTGAAAATCCCAGTCTTCAAGTACACCTTACTGTCCAACACCCTTATAAGTAAAAAAAAGGAAAGATACCTCCGATTCAGAATGGAGGGTTGCTCTATGTTCCATCCACATCCTCCATCTCCAGTAATCCTGGTTACTTGTTTTGTCAGTTTATTAGAAATGTCTTCACATTTATTCATGAGCTTTAGAACCACATCCCTCTCCTTCAGCAGTATCTTGCAGTTCCACACTATATCTTCTGACAAACCAGTAGTCTTAGTCATTTTTGTAAACTGCAAAATAAAAAATTCTGTGAACACTGGTATTAGTAGTAAAGGTGCTACACTGAAAATCCACAGCTGCTGCAGACAGTAGTTCAAACAGGATACAGCAACAGAATCCTGATCTTCTCTCAAAACTTGAAATACTCCTTACACACTTGGTCCACTTCATACTGTCTGAATCCACACTGAAGGTCATCACTAGAGCTCCCTGCACTGTAAAACTTGAAATCCGAAAGAATTCGAATTCTGTGAAGAGTTCCTAATGTAAAATACAGAAGCTTTAGACTCAAAAGCCTCAAGGGGAGGCAACATACAGTTCAAAGAAAGCTTTGAAGGTCAGGCACACCAACAGAACAAAACCCCCAAAGGAAGAAAAAAATCCACTGAATATCAATAGATGTCCTTCTAAGCAAACCCTGTTAGATACTAAAGATACAAGATGTAAGCATAATGCAGGCATCAAGGCAGACTAATGAACCTATGAAGAAGGCTATTGCCTTTTATTATGGGTCTGTCTGGGACTCAATATTATTCAGTTCCAGTTCTAACTCTACCACAAACAGCACATTCATACTGGACTTAGGCACACTGGAAAAAAAAAATAAAAAGAAGTTTCCCTAAATTATGCCTAAAGTAGTTTAGAAAGTACAAACTATTCCCTAAACTAGGTTTTCTGTAGTCACCAAGTACTGACAGTACACAGAAGCCTTACTTCCACCACTTGCTTTCTTGAGTCCACACTAGTTACTTTTTATTTCCTTCCTCTAAACTTCAAATCTTCACTATAATATGGTTATTCTCTATGTCAGAGCCAAGAAACTTGAAGTTGTGTTGAAACAGGTCCTTTAGACCCATGGATTTCTCCTGAATTCAATGTAGTGCCATCTGCAGAAAGTATAAAATCTACTAGTAAATGTATTTCTGCAGTAACTGGGGTCATATTTGGAATTATAGTATTTTCATCCATACTTACGGATGAACTTAATTACTTTCACTGTAAAGAACAGACATATTTTTTTAGTAATGAATTTAAAATATTGAAGAATACATGATTCTCTGGATTTGCTATTCTTACATTAAAAGATAAGTAATTTCCAAACAGATTTTTTGAATTTCAAATCAGGGATCTGTTACAATTTAGTACAAGACTTCATATGCATATCTCCTCCAGAAATTTCTTCCACAAAAAAAGGGTTGCATGATCCAGCTATTATGTGTTAAGTAACTCATTGATATTGCCACATTGCAAAGTACAAGCAAGGTTTCTTAAGGTGAAGTGTATAACCAAACAATGCTTCCATAAAAAATAAAAACAAAATGGAGAAATAGGGTGAGGCAATTACAGCTTGGGAGGGAGAATGTGTTTTGTTGGTGGTTTTTCCATTTTATACAAGCCCCAGAAAGTTTACTTACACTCATAGGATAAGGAGAGCACATGTCAAACACCTGCAAAGAAGTTTTCTAAATAGATACATCTATTTATAAACAAAAAAAGAACACAGTCTTTAATAGGTGACTACAAAATCTCAAGATTTGTTTTGATGCCTAAAGCTTTGGTTGGCATGACAGAAATCCTGTAATCCATAAAGGCATGGAGAATTAAACCATCTGTTATTAACAGAAATGGTATTGTTTCATGTCAGCACATTAACAGTCAGCTCCAAGTTGCAACAAGAAAAACTTTAGCCACTGGTTTGCATGTGAAACATAGGGTGTTACCCTGTTGTACAGAACACAAATCAGATCCACGGGTGGCCTTTGGTTTACCAGAGGTTATTACAGCCTCCCGAGTTCATTTTTTTCAAAGGAGGCCCAAAAAGGTGAGACCATCACAACAAACTGAGCCCATGAGCTCTCACAGCACACTTTGAACTGCCACACCAGCACACTGCTCACACTTACTTTACACCACTTGAAGGTGATGTAGGATTTCATGTTACTGCTCTAAGGGTGAGAGTCAGCCTTAGGCTCAATGAACAAACTCTAGTTCTACTTTAAGCAGTTCCCATTTCTAACCTGATGCATTTGCTGCTCCACTTCAGTCTGCTTTGGTGCAAGATGTTTCTGGATTTTCTGCCAGTTGGGTTTTCATAGCAGCTTGTACATTTCCAGCCAAACAAAATGAGGTAATAAAAAAGCTGGATCTATGATCTCCTGTATTTCCTAGCTCATACACTCCTACAGTGTACAGAATACGATGGACAAGTACATTAATTTTTGAGTGCTCAAATCTCCCTTTCCCCTGAAAGTGATATGAACACTTTACATCAGTTTAACTTGTGTGTACTCCATAACCATTTCTACAGACATTGTTTAAATCATAAAGTCTTTAATTCCTAAACATGACAGCTTATTTTGTGATAGAATAATATGAATGAAGGAAATGAGAGAATATAGCAAATCTCACACAGATACAAATGTTTTTACAGTAAAAGGAAATTCAAGTAGTTAACAGTTGTACACCCTAAAAATAAGAAACTAAGTAGCATTAAACCATGTCCAGTTCATCCCCTGCATTTACCAGAGGCAGCATGAAATGGCATTGGGCACACACAGAAGGCCAAGGAACAGACCACCACCTCAAACACCAAAAGCTCAACTGAGAAACTTTGGGAGCCAGTCTTGGCTCTCCCTTTGTTTCTTGGCACTCACTGAACACAGGCAGGTATTGCTCTTATGTGACCATGTTTACAGCCCCTCTGCTTGAGGAAACAGCACTGAACTCTGTGGTTTCCAACACTGATCCATTCCACAGTCTGGAAAAGACAGCACTATTAAAATGTAATTAAGCATCAAGTTTTTTAGAGGAGCAAGGATAGGGAGGAAGGGTGATGGGTGCCCAGAAGTGCTTCCACCAAGGAAAGAAACAGCATAGTTTCCACAGTGTGTGCCGGTGAGGTATCACGAGCACCTCAAAGCAAATGGGAGAGTAAGGTGAGAACCAAACATGGGAGACTGAGGGGGGACCTCACAGCTGTCTACAACTTCCTCATGAAGGGAAGCAGAGGGGCAGGCACTGATCTCTCTGGTGGCCTATGACAGGAGATGAGGGAATGGCCTGAAGTTGTGTCAGGGGAGGTTTAAGTTGGATATTAGGAAAAGGTTCTTTCCCCAGGGGATGGTTGAACACTGAAACAGGCTCCTCTCCCAGAGAAGTCACCACAGCACCAAGCCTCACAAGAGTTGAAGCACTTGGACAACACTCTCAGGCACATGGTGCGATAACTGGGACTGTCCTGTACAGGGAAGGAGTTGGGACTTGGATGATCCTTGTGGATCCCTTCCAACTCAGATTATTCTATAGTCTATGAAAAGACCCCCCATGAGGGGAGGTATCTCCTCACAGCTGTTGGTTTACTATCTCACATCTGTCCTGAGGAGCTGTTACAGAGCTGTATAGACCAAGAAGCCCATAGAGAGCAGGCCTGCACTGAGAGAACATTTCTGAACACTGGTCCCTTGCACAAACCTACCCTACCTAACCAGACAAAGACACAGGCAAATGAACTTTCCTATTCACCCTGTTCTGAACCTTTGCTTCACTTTGCATTCCACCATCGACATTCCTGGTGCTCATGCCTCCCTCTCCTGGCTCTCACAGCCACACTTTCTGCTGACCACCCTTTAGTTTGTCTACCTACGCAACCCCGTCTGTTCCTTTTGCGTTCTAATCCCCAATTCCCAGGGTGCTCCTCATCATCTCCCATTTGACCATCACACCTTCTCTTCTGTCTCTGCTCCATGCCTGGGCTTTGCAGAAGTACCTGGGGCCACCCTTCCAAACCTTCTGCCTCAGAAAGCAATATGCAATTTTAGGTTGTGAATATGATAAGCACTGAGAATAGCATTCTCAGAACATAAATCCCAATTTCATTTGTCACCTACTACGCTCCCTATGCACACTATGTATCCTGGAGAGAGGCCACCAGTCCTTGCACACAGAAGCATCACTTCTCTGAGGAGACAGACACCTAAACCCTCAAGGACATACCATACACAAGTTAGTGTTTGAGAGGAGGCACTCCCAGCTAGTCGTGTTCAGCACTGAAGACGGGATAAAACTACCCTCCTAGAAAATGTAGTTGATCTACAGTATGGCCGCTTCTAAATTGCCAAAGAAATTTATCTTTCTGAGCAAGGACAACTTCAGCTCTCTCCATTTATTTTGATAACCACATCTGCTGAATTCTTTTCCTCTGTATTTCAAGCATTACTAGATCAAGTTAAATATTTGCCTAAAATAGCCAAAGAATAAGTATTCTGAAGTGCTCTTATTAGCTTCACAGGCTTAAAATTCACTTAAATCCATTTGAAAATAAAAAAAAGACTTAGTCCAACTTAAAAAGGCTTAAAAAGCCTTTTTTATTCTTAAAAAGAATAAAAAAGAAATTCTAATTTACATTTTCCTGGAATAAAACATTTACAAATAAGTAAGCTTTAGTTTTAATCTCAGGCTGAGACTTAATATCATCCTCAATTCTAATAATGAACAAGTGACAACAACTTCTAGTGCTTTACATTGTGTTACACAAGATACCATTACAGTAAAAAGAGACTTGAAAATTAAGCCAATTTTTTTAATCCTGTAACTGGATCAGCTCTCTCCATTACTCTAACAACTCATTAATTGGTAGGAAAAATGTTAGGTTACTGAGCTACTGGATCTTTATAAACAATTAAATCCACACTGATAGAAAACATCTGCTAAAATCTGCTGCAAACCACTTCTGCTTTGGGCAAGTATTCACAATACTACATAAACATGTGGTTGCTGACAGCAGCAATCTTTTTGAAAGACAAATTGTGAACACAAACAGGCCCATGCAGTTTTTTTTCTGTTAAATATTTTATACGTAGAAAAGGAGAACAGCCCTGTAGCAAATATTTCTGCAAAGAATTAAGTTCAGGCAAAATCCAACAAGTTTAGAAAGGAATAGCTGTATGACAGATGTTCTGTGAGAAGCCAAAGGCTTGGGGCAAAACGGCTTTCTTTTGCAGCATATCTGTACCCTGTATTTTTTTTAAGTATCCTCTTGTCTCCCCCCTTCCCTTGCAACACAACAGACAAAGATCATTCTGTTTTCCTTAAAAATCTGTTTAGTATCTCTTGCTGTTTTGTGGTAAAATATTTCACACACTGAATAATAAATGTTACTGGTTTATACATACGGAAGAATTTAATGCATACATGAGTGGGGGAGGTTTCAGAACACATACTGAAAAAAAAACCCACGCCAATTACTCTGCAAGAGGGCCTATGCACACTTATTGCTTTAAAATCCAATGCACTAATAAATTAAATGAAGACAATCTGCTGTAACGCACTTCAAATTTCTTACCAGGACATTGCTCTTATCAGGTCTGATATCCTGCAGTTCACTGGAACTGCATGAAATGCAAAGGCAACAAACAAACCATGGGAAACATTTGAAAGTAACATCCCACTGACAGTAGATAATGTACTTACCAACAGGTAGTGTTTTCCCTTCTGTAGAGGAACGTGGTTTAGCCTTCTGATGCTTTATCTTTTATTAATAAAAACACAGCAGCCCGCTCCACTAAAAATGGCTTCACTGCTTAGCTAGCAAACCATGCTAGAGACTAAGCTGCAGTAGATTAAAAAAAAAAAAAAAGGAAACAAAAAACCCACAAAACCCCCACAACAACCAAAAAATAACCGTCCTTGCATGAAACTGAAAATATCCATGCTTGCTTCTTCAACCATGGAGCTACCCTGGAAGCTGATGCTGCTGTTATGCAAGTGTCTGCAGTAAAGGTCCTGCCACGTTCTTCCCTCCTGCATCGGTTTTCAGCTACAAGAGCTCAGAACAGGCTAGCAAACACCTCCTTCCCAAGTGAATGCTCTAATTTCTTCTTCTGCAGTGAAATCAACTAACTTTTTAAGCTACAGAGTGAATGACAGTAATGTCAGCCAATCAGCTTGAGTTTTTCAGCAAAATCACCCCTTAATTCATTCAAAATCAGGTCATATGACACTATTTGAAATGCTATTGGCTTAGGAGGAACATAGCATTTTAGTCTAATCAGGATAAGGCCACCTATCTAAGCCTCCCTAGGCTGAAGCCACCTTGACTCTAGGCAGGCTGGGGATAGGGAAAGAAGAATGCAGACCTACCAGAGACTCCCAGCTGTTAAAGGGCCGGAGCGCGATTATCTTCTGAGCCTTTTTCTGAGAACACTGGGGGATTAGAGTCAGTTCACCTGGGGAAGCATCCTGCAAGAAGCTGAGGATTTTTGCTTTGTAGCCATCCTCCATCACTTCATCGCTGCTGCCGTAGTCCTCGTCGAGGGAGCTACCACCATCTTCGGATGCTGACTCATCCTCCAAGTCCAGGGTTTCTCTTTTAGTACTCCAAGTGCTCCTTTTGCCTTTGTCCTTTTTCTGAAAGCCATTCTGCTCTTTCTCAGAAGGTTTCTGCTTTGTCTTCACTTTATTCTCGTCACTTCTGCTCTCAGTGGAGGTTTCGGTCCAGTCAGATGCTTTGCTTTTGTGAGGAAATCCCATTTCTACGCATGCAATATGGAAGGCAACAAGTCAATGCATATTGGTCAAGGGTGAACAAAAACCCACATTACTCTTCCAAAATAAAACATATATCTGTAAAACACAACTCTAGGATTTAATACAAAAGAACTCAACAGCAGGTGTTACTGAGAAAAAGTCAAGTCTGTAAAAAAATGCAAGTCTGTATAAAACATGTAAATAGATCCAATTTTGAGTACAAGATAAGCAATACTAATTAGTATAATGCTCATACAGTAGAAGGGTTTAACTATCTTAAAATATCAATTACCAATGCCATGTAATATTTGCGAGCTGCAGAAGTAAGAGCAAACAGTTAAGAACTCTAATGTATCACAAGCATGAGATACTGTCCCACTGCACCTGACTGCAGAGATATTCATTCCACTGATTTGAGAAAACAAGCCTTATTTCACCATGAAAATTATATATTTCTTCAATTTTAATGCTTTGTAGTACAGTATTAGAGGTGGGACAATGAAAACATACACTTGACTTATTAAAGAAACTCAAAGAATGAGGTATTTCCAACCAAAATAACCTTACTGTCTTAAAATAAGACAGAAATTATTTAACAGAACACCAGCAAGTAGTTTTCAGAGTGACTTCTATGGGTTTTTCTTCCCTCACTGGAAGAAAACACTTGAAATTTCTCTTCTGCCCAATCCCAGCTTGCTGCTGATTGATTCCAAACCTAGTGTCTACCTTTTCAGAAGCAGCAGTAAGGAGACAACTTCATGCATAGTGACAACTCTCTCCACTTCCAGTTAAGAACAGGGCCCTATCCCAGGAACCCTTAAATAGCTGATAGAGCAAAACACATACATCTGACAGCTGTGTAACACACTGAAAAGTAATCAACTCATTAAATGGTATTTAAGTTGTAACTTGCAGATTTACTTGGAACCACTGTTTTTGTTCCCTGCCACATTTAAAGTAGTGGTATCTACAAATGAATTGCATAATTTAAGGCCTATTTCTAGTACTTTTCTCTCCTAGAATATATTCTAAAAGGACAAAATAGCATATGTCACTTGTCACCTATGCAGTTCTTTGCAGTTACTGATTTATAAATCAGTAATTTACAAGTTATTCCAGTTAAAAAAAACACTTATTTTTCAACAAGCAGGAAGGGGGCAGGTGTCAGCTTTCACACATTTCAAAGTATGTTTTAAGATATATCCATAAATAATTACAACTTTTTATGAATATCCGTATTAGCAGGGCAAAGACATTTATCTCTACTTACAGAGCAAAAGATCAAAATATAGAAAAATTGAGTTTCTTCTTTATCCTTCCCATAATACTAATTTCAAGTGTAAGTGCAATTTTCCAGGTGTGGTGTCAGGATTGTCATTGCTGGATATTAGAAAATATTTGTATCACAAGTCTTTTTGTTTTGTCTTGGAATAAAATCGACTATAAATCTGTCTTTACCCTCATCATCTGCAAATACTGTCAGGGCCTCCAGTGCTTCATCATACACCCAGTTATGTTCCTGAAGTACTTCTCTCAGTTCCTAGTAAAAAATAAGACATTTCATATTGTGATAAGATAAACACAAGCTAAATTTCTCTGCCTAATAACATCAGGCAAAGAAAACACCTGTAAGTCAGATGATTCAAAAGGAAAGAAATCAAAAGCAGAAAACCCTTCAGTTTCTCCTTATACACTCACTGTATGCAGACCTGCACTCCACTTTCAAAAACTGTAAGAATACACAAACAAGCTTTGATTCCAACAAATTAAAGCACAGTATTGAAAGGCCCCAGCCAGTTGCTGAGTATCATCTGGTATTAAAGTAACACAAAGCCACAATATATCTAGTGGTCTGGGGAAGAAGAATGTGTGACAGAGGGACTGATAATTTCCCCATGCATTTTTATAACAGGTCATCAAATCTGACTACTCCAGGCTTTTCACAGGGCCAGAAAAATAGGATGAGAAATTCCAGATTGTCCTAACCACATCCAACTGCTCTCAGTTCAGGACAAGTTACATTTCAAAAGCAGCAAAGGCCTTCCTACCCTGGGCTCTTTGCAAGAGTGCTGCTGGTGTAAGAACTGTTTCATTTGGCCAATCAATAGCTGCAATTTTCTGAAGACGTCAAAACCTGATGTGCCATCAGGAAACAGGAGCTCACCTCCTTATCCAATCCAGGAAATATGTTTTGCAGCTTCTTCACAAGCATCTCTTGCCTCTCCCACTGTCTTTTGGGATCTGATTCATCCAACTACGTTTAAAAAAGAAATCTATTAGGTTTAATAAAAATTACAAGTATAGAAACAGATGAAAATCTAATCAATACTGTTCATCCTTAAAGAGGTGCTCCAAATGACAAAAGCAGTTAAGACAAATTTAAGTTGAAGTGATTCCTCATACATTGTCAATGCTCAACATAGGACCAAAGCTTTCATAAGTAAAGCAAATGTCCTCAATCATGAAAAACTGGCACTCTTTACTTGAGAATCACACGCAGTGCAGAGTTATATACCAAAATATAAACAATTTAGAACTATCTAGTTTGTAATACTTTAAAATCAAAATTATTAGTAATTCTGGATGATATTTATGGCAGAAGATGGCAGCATTGACAGTCAGATTAGACTACCAAGCATGCATACCCACCAAAGCCTACAAACATGTTAAATGGTGTGTTTATAGTGAGATTTCTGTGTTAAAAAAAATCCACAAACACTATATCAAACCATCAGGAAGTCACAACAAAAGCTGGCACAAGTTTTCATCAGCAATAGCTTCACTAACAGCTACTATCAGCCTGCAAAAAGGGAGGTTTCTTACAAACAAGTGCCAAAACTTTCACATGCCGCAAGTTGCTCCATTTTGTATTCACCACAAAGAACTACACAAGTTTCTTATAGATCTTTGCATACAAGTGGTTACAGATCTACTTATCTACAGCAGAGATACCAACAGGTTTGATCAATATTTACTTTGCTGGAAGCACAAACCAGATCACCAAGAAGCACTCCAAGTAACAGAGGACATTATTCCTTTCCTCAGTGAGCCTACAGTGCCATTAAGAGTGCAACTACAGTCCGTACAATAGCTGGCAAAGTATGCTCTAGTCTTAGGAACTAGAGGGAAAAGCAAGAGTAAAAAAAACCACAAAAAACCCCCAAACCCTGCAAGTTGTCTCACTATACTTCTCTATAATGAGTGTTAAAAAACCCACGTTCCAGATTTTTCTCCAATCCTTCCCCTTTTAATTGTAACGAAACTGTTGAGAACAGAAATCAAACTGCTGCATGAAACTGGGTCCAGTGAAGCATTATTTGCTAGGCTGGCTACATAATAACTCAATAAATTCTCCTTTTATAACCTAACCCAGGGGTTTGGTGAGGAGGAACAAACCCAATTCACACCTCTCTTTCAGGAAGAAGGGGACTACACGTGTAATATTATTTTTGCTTTAATGGAAAACTTTATTTGGTTCTGACTGAGGACATTATTAGCCTAAATTTCAATACAAAGACAGTCACCCTCCACCAACCAGTCCCCAGTATTAACTGCAGAATTCCTTTTATCTACCGTGTTTTTCAAGGATATCTACTTGGGAGACGGACTCAGGACAGCACTGTCGGACTGTGCAAATCTGCCACATACCAACCTGAATGCACCAGGATCATGATATTGCTCCTATTTATTAGCAGAGGTCAAAGTAATCATTCCTTTAAATGTAACCAATTCATTATTCTTAAAGATTTCCCTAAGTCATGGTTTCAAATATACAGGTAAGCAACATTACTTCTGTGACACAGTAACAGCAGCAACAGATGTTAACTTCATCTTTGAGGAAACACAAGGAAGGACCTGACCAGTCAAAGTGATCCATAACCTGTAATTCCCACTGATGTTCACAAATACTGAATGGTGCTCACCACCTCACATACTGCTACCTGTCATCAATCACTTCCACCAAAGAAGGGAATGGGGTACTGTGATACAAATCCACAAGCACTGAAGAACAAAGCAGGTAATTCCAAACAGAATGCCAAGAATAAGCAAGTAGAAAAAACTCATTCAGGTGGCAAGATCTGAATTTTACTGGATTTTCTGGTAAAAGACAAACCAAGACGGGTAGTTCCATTTATTTTACAATGCACAGAGAGAAAAACACAGTACTTACAATACTAGCTTTTGACTTCTTTGCAACTTGCTCATTTCTGGTTTTGCCATTTGTGGAAGAATATCTTGCTTTCCTTTTACCAGAGGCAGCTTCAAAAAGAATTGACACAGAAAAGAAGAATTAGCTACTTTCATTAAGTTCACCCCAAAATAGTAGGATGACTACTATACCAACACTGTAGTAGCTACTTATTACCTGCACAATGTTTACCAGTCTCCATAAGAGTTTCCTACTATAGCCCACAGATACACTGAAACCACTGAAACTTGAAGCAAAGCAGCTGCTTGAAAGTACATGTTTATTTATCTCTGTCTTCTCCAGCAGTTGGCAATTAATCAAGCAATTGCCTTTCATATATAACAACTGAAATAACATTTAATTATTTTTTTACAATTGCCACGTTTTTGCACACAAATTGCATAAAGGTGTATCTGTCCAGGTTTTTATTCAAGCTCGTATTTAATCCAGGCTGAATACCATCTGTGTGTTGGAATATGTACATCACTGACAATTTGGAAGTGCTGATGACTGATTTCTGGCTCAGGTACACACCAAAGAGGTTACCAAACACTTTTTAACATTAAATCCAGATGTCTGAAAGAAAACTATGCATATCAAGTCTGTGATAACCTCATTACTTATGAACAGTCTGAGCCATAACTTTCTGACTATCTTTGGGCCTGGTGATTATCAAGAGATTATCATCTCAGCATTGAAACCTGCCCAGCCAGGTGCATTTTCAGATTGTGCAGAGCTCATGATGGCAAGAACACGTTACCACTCTTGCTGCACATCAGGTTTGCTTGAAACAGCATTATCAGAACAAGTTAGCAAAAATTCCTAGTTCATGATCTGAAATTGCACTGCAAGTTAAACCTTTTTTTGAAGAGTGACTGCTTGCAGAGCTTTGATGTCTGATAAGAGCATCTCTGGCCAACCTCCCCTCCCAGCCTGCCACAGGAGACCAGTGAACAAGCACACAAAAGAAAGTACACTTATTTTCCAATGCAAAAGACGGTCTGTATGACCAAAAGAGTTTTAGTTTGGAAAATTAAGTAGCCACATCTTTGCACAGGAAGACATTCTGTGTAGAAATACTTTCAAAGAAATTTTCTGCTAGACTCATTCACTCTGAAATCAGAGATGTGACATAAAAATACTTTAAAAATATATCATTAAAACATCCCAAAGGCAGAAAAGTATATGCAATTCTTCCTTAAATGAAGGACCTAGTAGGAGATACCAGAAAACACTAATGAGATTTTTTTTTTTTTTCCCAAAGTCTCTATATTTATGTATATAGGTAAAAATCATGGAATCATAGAATGGTTTGGGTCAGAATGCAGCTTGAAGATCACCTATTTCCAATGCTCCTGCCATGGAAGATGCACCTTCCACTAGGCTAGACTACTCAGAGCTCCAGCCTGGTCTTGAACACTTCCAGGGATGGGACAGCCACAGCTTCTCTAGGCAACCTGTTCCAGTGTCTCACCACTCTCACAATAAGTCACTTCTTCCTAACGTCTAACCTAAACCTACTCTCTTTCAGTTTGAAGCCATTCCCCCCTGTCCTATCACTACATGCTCCTGTAAAAAGTCCCCCTCCATCTTTCTTGTACACTCCCTTCAGGCACTGAAAGGACACAATATATATGAGAGGCAGTTCAAAGCATCCAGAGAATGTGCCAGTGGAGGGCAGGTGGCTCTCCTTCACCATTCAGACCTTGACCTTTCTGCCCAAGACCTAGTTTAAGCAATACTGCCAGGTAAAGACATGCTACTAGCTTAAGTCTGAGAAATGTGTGATGCTCGTGATATCAAAGCTAAGAGCTGTCAGGTTCTGACGTATCTTCATATGCATATCTTCAATGTGCCACATCTAATCTTCATACCTGTAAAAGGTCTATGATGTTTCTTGTTTTAGCTATAAATATTCATTTTAGGCTATAAAAGTTTTTGTCATTTCAAAAGGACAGAAAAATTGAAGGATGTCTTGGTCACACTTTTTTAGCAAAGCCATGCTTCACAAGACTGTCTTGCCCCAACCTCTCACACAGTCAACATTTCACAACAAGTAAAGCATATCATAAATTGACACAGATAAGCAGATGTTCAGTAATGTCTCCATTTTTAAAAAATGTGTCCAAAATGTGGTGATTTATACTATCACTTTCAGACATGCTTAGTCCTAACTAAATATTTTATACAACAGCTGTGATTAGTGAGAATTTTGCTGCCAAGAAGATTTCTCTGTGGGCTTATATGGAAAGGATGTGAAACAACATTCTCAGATCAACTTAAAAATGGCCAAAAGGCAGGGCCTACATACCAGAAATCAAAGTGTTTGAGTTCAAACACCATGAAATGCAACAAAGTTTAAGGATATATATTGGCTTAAAACAGTTTACTATTAATCATAACCACTGAAAAGTATTCACAGCCTTACAGGAAGGGATTTTTCAGGAACAGCAGCATTCAGAAGTACTATGCATCTCCAAAATATGCCATCATACAAGAAATCCCATCTATAGAATCTGGCCGTGCACACAGAGATAATCCGAAAATTTTGGTCTAGTGAGTCAAAAAACTCCACCAAACAACACAAAAGCAACCCTTCACTAAAATTAGCCTGAATGTTCTTATAGCTTTCTTATAATGGTTTAAAATCTTTGAAGTCATAAATAAAAAACAGAGGATGAAAATACAGTAAGTACAATGGGGGATTCGAATAAGCAAAAAAATTTGTACTTTTAAAAGGCAGTAGAACTGTTCCTCCTCAGTTCCCTAGACATTGCTTCCAAATCCATAGGATACTGCATGAAGACAAGAACCACTTAGAAAGACTAAAATAATCAAGAATGATCATAAATAGCTTTTTCCATCATCTCCCTGAAGATCTCTCAAGAAAATGATGGAGAATTGAACTGTAAACAGGCAGTGGTCTGCTTTTTATAATCACATCAATATTCATACAGACTCTTTCCCCACCAACTCCAATAAATCAGTCAAAAAGATTAAGACAAAAGATTTAACCCTGGACTCGGGCCATGTCAAGAAACAAACTCAAAGGTCAAAAATTAACACTTTTTAACATGTCTAACACTTTCAACACTCCCACACCACATGCTGGGTTCTGTTTTGTTTTGATAACAGGATGAGACTGCGTAAGTTCAGGCACAGAACAAACACACCTAAATAAGCTCTGAGGGTTCAAAAGGGTTTGGGTGACATTTTGCAAGAGAACCCTGAGGATCTATCTAATGTTTAAGACTAATAGGTCTTATTCAGAATTACAAGCAAGTCTTGAAATCAACCTCAACAGAAAACTGTGATGGGCCTTGGTACAAACAATATCTAGTTATGAATGGTTACATACTCCAGTATACTTTTTCCATACTAGCAGATTGCTCACCTACAACATCTAGAATTACTACTAACCCATTACTATTTGCCTCAAGATCTGGGCATAGAAGGAACCAGCAAGAACAGAAATCACTTAAGGACCCATGTGTAAAGCCATCCTGAGCTTCACACAACAAATGCCCTTTTTTTGCCTTATTTATGGATTTTGGTCCACATCCTCTTTCCATCTTTCCCTTTGCAAGGCCTGTAACTTCAGTTTTGTGCTATTACAATAAATAGTGTAACTTCTAGCATATGCTTTACCACTTTTTAACTACCTCCCAACCAATTTCAGAGAATTAGCTACTGCTGCTCAAGTTCAGGTTTCGGTTTTGTTTAGTTTCTTTTTTTTAAAACATACCTTTGTCATTGAGCTTCAAACCAGCAGCTACTGCTTCATCCATTGTGCATGATGAGTCTATCAACTGCAAAACAAAAAAAAAGTCAAGTGCTAAGTGGAGATATTTAATACAGTTGAACAGAGGAAGACAATGCTGGATCAGCATAAATGAAATACACCTTAAGAACCACCCCAAATACACATGGTATTATGAAATTCAAGAACAAAAATCAACAGGTACCAAATGAGGAAAATGATCACATAAGCTGTATTTGGAAACACTTCAAAACACGTACCAGAAAACATTTTTAATACAATTTTATTTATTATCAGTTTTTCCCTACTTCACAAACAGATCGTGCAGATTTACTTAAAAGCTTTTTTCCAAAGACTATTCAGTGCTACCATCACAAAACAAGACACAAAAAAGTAATTTATTAACACAAAAAGCATCTCTATACTGTCGTCAGATTGTTCCATTTTCTCTGAGTACATGCATGAAATTTACAACACCCATCAAAGTTTATCTACACTTCTCTGCAATCCTAGATTCTTTCTCCATTCACATGTAATTTCAAAATAGACCCTTTTTACAAATTGTACATTGAGACTTTCAGAACGATTTTTGCAAGTGAGATAACTGCAACAAAAGGAGTTAAAGCAACAAACATGAAAAAAAACCACAAAAAATGAAGTTACAGGGAATTCCAATTCCCAAGTATCTGTCAAGGTTTGGAAACAGCACCTTGCAATTTTGCTATAAACACAGAATTTCCTTTTCAGAAGTCATGTGATTTTTCCTTAATAGCCTTCATCAGTTGTGTAAGGTTTGCCAGGACAGACTGTTCTAGATCCTTCATGAAGGAACAACAGATTTGCCTAATATTCTTCTGTCCTTCAAAAACACTGCAACTATGTAACTGCAGATAAATATTTGCATAGCCTCCACTTCCTACAAAGTTCTGCTGATGGAGGAGCTATCTTACATTCTCCTGAAAACAAACACCACCAGCACTACATACTGCTCAGTAGCTAGGTCACAAAATAGCAGTCAGATATGCCACATACCATTTCTAGCTACTTTCTAAACTACAACAAACCGTTATCAGTCTTTGTTTCAAAGAAATTCTACACAGACAAAAGCTGAAAAAAATACAGCCTGGACACATGCAATATCAATTTTATTGCAATGAGAAGAAAATGAGGAGAAAAATCCCAAAACTCCTCTTTGTAATTCTTTTCTTCTTCCTAAAGTAAAGGAAGTCTAAACGTACTGCTTGATCCACTGGGAACAAAACACCCTGCAAGGAGCACCAGTAAAACATCTGTATTTCTTTAATGCCATTTCAACAACCAGGAAACTTAACAGATTAATTCAAACACATTTAGCTATGAAAACTGAGCTAGTGAAAACCTAGTTACCTATAAGCATTGAAAAGTAATTTTGTTAAAAACACATTTTACTGTACTGAATGTATTTTACTGTAATGAGTTACAATAATATCACAATGTTCCTGTATATTTGCACTGTACGTTGGACAATGGCCAAGAGTATATCACATTCACATGTCAGTATAATCAGAATAAATGATAGTAAGTTGAAACGTCCTCTTTTTGCCTCACAGAAGTGCTAAAGTCCTTGCATGTTAAATGTCATAAATGCAGCAGTGCAATATTTCACCTACTGGAGAAGACAGCAGTGATTTCACTCATTCTGCCTTTAATCAGTTAGCTGCACTCCATCAATAGCGGTTCAATAGTTAGCAACAAAACCAGTCAGAATTAGGCTTAAACACCACAACAAAAAGAAATAATAGAAAAATGCTCTATACACTGAAGTTTACTGTTGTTGAACTTATCTAAAGGTATTTATATAGCATCTGGGAACATACATCACTTTTCATATGTATCTAAGTGTCCACGTCTGTACTCACATATATATGGAAATGTTATGTGGCTGTACTTCCCCTAAAATGCTACTTTTATACAGCCTTTTGCTATCAACAAAATAACAATGAAGACTTGTCTTGCGTGTGCATGGCAAGGTTTGATTGGGGGGCAGGTTATAGGGGTGTCCTCTGTGAGGACCTGCCAAGAGCTCCTCCCAGGTCTGATAGAGCTAATGTCAGCTGTCTCCAAGACAGACCCACTACTGCCAAGGCTGAGTCCATCAGTGGCAGTACTTCTGGGATAACAGAGTAAAGAAGGAAAAGGGGAAGAGGGACAGGGAGGAAGGCATGCAGCAGGAGAGAGGAGAGAGACTCCATTAAGAAACTGCCCTGCAGACACCAAGATCAGTAGAGAAGGAAGGGGAGGAGGAGCTCCAGGCACCAGAGCAGAAATTCCCTTGCAGACCATGGTGAGGCAGGCTGCCCCCCTGCAGTCTGTGAAAATCCACAGTGGAACAGAAATCCACCTGCAGCTCATGGGGAAGTCCACATCAGAGCAGGTGGGTGCTGAAAGGAGGCTGTGACCCCGTGGGACACCCAGGGGCTCCTGGCAGGACCTCTGGACCATGGAGACAGGAGCCCATGCTGGAACAGGTTTACTAGCAAGATCTGTGACCCAGTGGAGAAGGGGAAGAACGTGAGGAATCCTCCCGCTGAGGAGGAGGGAGCAGTAGAGACAACATGTGATTAACTGACAGCAGTCCCCAGTTCCCCTGCATTGCTGGGGCAGGAGGTAGGGAAAATCAGGAATAAAATTAAGCCCAGGAATAAGGGAGGGATGGGGGGAAGGTGTTTTAAGATTTGGGTTTATTTCTATTATCCTTGTCTTGAACTGATAAATTAATTTTCCACAAGTCGAGTCTGTTTTGCCAGGACAGTAACTGGTGAGTGAGATCTCCCCATCCTTATCTTGACCCAAGAGTCTTTCGCTCTATTCTCTTGCCTATATGGTGGAGGAGCAGAGCCAAAAAGCAGCTTTGGTGGGCACCTGGCATTCAGACAGGGTCAACCCACCACAAGACTGGCTGCTCCCTGTAATAAAGCCAGAGCCACAGGAATACTGCCTATGAAACAGTCATCAAAATAAATCAAACAACTGAGCATTATTACTTTTAGTAATTCTTGGTCACTTCTTTGGGGAAAAAGTTCCTTCAGTGTTTGCAGCTTTGAGTCTCTGATGTCCTCCTCTACACCCTTCTTCACAGCTGGCTGCCGATCCCCACCATTTATAAATGCCAGCTTGGGCAGTTCATCTTCAGACTCTTCAGAATCATCAGACTGTTCAGAGCTATGAAGAAAAAAAAAAGCATTAAAATTTCTTTTTGATTATGAATGGTTTACTCTATCAGAACATTACTGTAAACTAAAACCAACAGGATTGCACAAAATGTGTTTAAATTCAGTAACAATGACTTGACCTGTATCCCAAGTGATATCTCTACTCAGGACAAAATCAGGTATGTGTTAAGTACAATCTGGATGAGGGAAATACCATGACTTCCTCTCATAATGTGCTATATAAAAGGTTACTTGCCAATTTAGCAACAACCACCTTAATACATTTCATCATTTCAGCTACCAGAATTACATCAGTCTACCTCAAGTTTGTCTCAAACAGTCTCACTAGTGTTTATTTGCCCAACAGATAAACAGATGTTGATTAAGATCTTTGTAAACGCTTTCCAGGTGCAGTATCAACTCTGCCCTAGTTCTCAGGTCACTGAGAAAGAAAATTCAAAGATCCTTATGCAGCATACTAAACATATCATGAGAAGAGTCTTTCAGAAAAAACTCAAGAGTTTACTGGAAGGTTTATTATTAGAGCTAACCTCCAGAAAAAGCAATCCATATGTATCTTTCACAATACTCAGTTGCACAAACCAAACTGAACATAAGCACAGGTCTCCCATCCTACTTCCTTCCATAGACACATAAGAATCTTCTTTTGTGACTGCAAATTAATTGAACTGTATGGAGTTTGCCATTTCATGAGGATTTCACCATGAGAAAGGCTTGCCTGCAGGTCTCTCTACACAATATAGTTAAAAGACTGAAAATAAACCTGGTTTTCCACACTATATCTTTCTTAAGCAGCTGCAAGGGTCAGATTGCAACACAATTCTGGAAAAAACAGTAATGTGCCGCTTATATAAAAGATACACACAGAGAACCATAGAATCCTTTCCGTTCAAAAGGCACACACAACTATATGGGCTCTCTGGTTGTGTCTCTTAAGAGTAAGAAGGTAAGAAGAAATACCCCAAATTCTTCCTCACTCCACCAAGCTATCAAGTTGTAAGTCTCAGAAGGTGAATCCTATATCCACATTAAAAAAAAAAAGTCTTAATGAAATGTCACATTAACACTCTGTTGGCATATTTCTTATCTTTTCGCACTGACAGGGAAGAAGGTTTCTTTAAAAACTGTATTTGAAAGAGAAAAATCTATCCAAATGAAAATACTAATGCTACCATTATCCAATCTTTTCTTAACAGGGAATAACATCTAGATACTTGTCAACAAGGCCAGAATTGCAAAAATCATAAATCTTGTCCTCTCTGTATAGTCACATTCTTATCAAGCATGAAAAAACACCCATTTAACTGCTAAACAACCCAGACCCACAGAACATTGTGCTAGAGTTCCTTTTTTCCAACAGAGTCCAGACAGTGACTGGTAGCAATGTATGTGGCACACTTCCTTTAAGGAAAGACATGTTCTCTACTCTACACTTTCTGCTTTCTGTTCTATTCCTTGTTAAGAATGAGGGAAGGTAGGATGCTCTGCAAAAAGAAAAACAAACAAAAGAAATCACAAAACCCTCAAGAATTAGGTAACACATGCACTAAAATGCACAATGCAGACAGTCAAATGACCAATTCTGTGCAAAGCCAGGCTAAATTCAGCAGAAACCAGAGCTCCTAAGCCTGGACAGGTCCAATCTAACACCTACCATACTCTCACTTTGTTAAAACAATCAGAACAGCCACTTGTGAGAAGCTCAGTGGGTTCCATACACATCAATTAGCATTTGAGACAACACACTACGCTGGAGAGTCAGACACTGGGGGGTGCCTGGTGCATAACAGACTAGTAGCTGCACAGAAATACTGAAGAGTAGAAGAGGGCAACGCTTTTATCAATCCCACTAGGAGTCACTTTGCTGTCTCTCTCTCACTCCCAGCAATCGCAGTGTAGTATAGGAATAGCAAGCTGTGGCTCAGCAAGTTGGATCCTGCATGGTTTACCAGCATTAGCTCCATATGGTACAAAACCCACTTGTCTTGCTTGATCCTAGAAGCAGTGCAACTACATTTATGCAGCACTGCACAAAAGCCAATTTGGGGCATGCAACCAGCTGGCCATCCTGTATCCTTGCACAAGCTACAACTTAAACCTCAGACAGAAACAGGAGCTTACTCTACTAATTTTTTTTTCTCCTTCTCAAGCAGCTGCCTTTAAGTTGAAACTTTGGGGAAGATGCATTAAAAAAAAGATTAAAAATACAGATTTTCAGATAATAGCAGCAGGAATATGCATTATTTCACTTCTGCTGGTAAGCTTCAGAACTCCATGCTCTGCCCAGGACTGAAAATCTGACACCTGTTAAGGCTGTGACTCCCAGAAGTTTTCTGCAGATTAGTTCAACCAAACTACCAAAAAAGAAAAAAAAGCAGGCTAAGGCATCTTGTTTTGTTTAGCACAAGAACATTTAAAGGGCACAGACCATTGCCACACAGACATGTAAGTAGCAGGGGTTTCTTTAAACCATTCCAAATGGTTGTAGACATCTGTCCACATTTTGTCTCACCTGCACTCTCATTGGTGCATTTTTAGCACACACACAAGTGACTCCTGGACAGTGGCTCTTCCCTCCTAGTCCATTCAAAGATACAGATTTCCAAATCACTTAGAAAGAATGCTCTCACTAACCACAGCAAACACACCATGCAACTAATACTTGAGTTTACCTCGGGAACTCATACTACACACTGAAGCTCTACTTGCTTTCCTGTCCACTACAATTTCATATTAAAAGAGTGAGAAACAAGCTAAAATCAACTCCAGTAGTTTAAAATTAATCCAGGAAATATTTAAGGGTTATGCTTTCAAGTTCCATTAAGAGGATTTCAGAGGGGCAAATGCACAAACATATAAATGTACCAACACAATGATCACAAAGATCATTTAACATCACAGAACTCATCCCTCTGAGAAAATGTCTTAGCTGGATACTTGTTCCCTGGAAATCCAGTAGAGTTTAGTTAGGAGCAGGTATATCAGAAAGGAGTAAACCAAAACCCAACCTAGCCTCTGATTTTCAATTCAGTATTTCAACTTAGAACACCACATCAGTCTGCACAACCATTACAGAAGCCTGGTTTGAAGCGTACATTACAGCCGTGTCTCTCCTCAGAGCACTGTTTTCTTTCACAGCACTGAAGCGTCTTGGTTCTTCATCTTCGCTGTCTGAAAATGCATCTAGGACCCGCACACCCCGTTTAGGCTTGAAATAAGATTGTTTCTTTGTCCTCTGAGCTTCGGGAGTTTCTGGGATGGTAGGATACTCTGTGCAAGCCATGTCTATAAGAGAAAAAAAAAGAAGACAACTTGTAACTTCAAATATTTATTTGTACTTAAAGCATCAGGTAGCTGTCATTTCTTCTGTAGAGACACCAGCCATTCAAACAGAACTCACATTCTTATCCAGAGAAAATTCCTGCCAGCCATATTTCTTAAAAAAAACTTACCTGGCAAAAGATCTTCAGCCCTCTTACATCAAATAAATATTTTTATACCACAAAGTTTAAGAGAAGATGTATTTGAGGTTAATAACTACTTATTAATACATATTTCTTTTTGGAGCAAAATCCTCTGAACTACTTACAGGATGATCAGAACACAGACAGAAACACAGGCATGTGACTGAAGAGAGAAAGACTGATGCAAAGAGCAGAGGACATGACGGCTGCAGAGAGCATTTTTTGTATGAAAGAAATCTCACGGAAAATCAATTTAAAACAAGTCACTGTGGCAGCATTGGATGGAAAAATAGATAAATCCTAGAAGTACTAGCAATTTATTGACACAGAAAACTAACAGGTTTTGAAAGGGAAAGGCACCCAATAAACTTTAAATAGTATGATACCAAATGTTAGAGTGCACTACTGAAAAGAAAGAAAATAACTTTAAAATGGAGCTTAACAGGGGTTAAAGAGATGGGGGGTGAGTGCAACTCAAATTTAATATCTATGAGGAAACATATATAAGGGTTCAATGAGAGCTGAAAAAAAGCAAACACTGAAGCTTTAAGACTTTGGGTTGTTAAACGAAACTTCCCTGTCTGACCATCCAGGAGCCACCATGGCAGTCACACTTAGACCCTCTGAGCTGGGATTGAGGTCCCTTCACAGCTACACACCTACACTCACAGTCAGGCCAGGTTTCCCATAGCAGAGTCTCAGATGTCCAGATACTTAATATAATTTAATCATGATACAATAACTAAGTAACAAAATAACAACTAGCACCCGTGTCTCCAAGGAGTGACCCTGAACATAACAAACCCTGGGCTTTTAAACCCCCCCAATCTAAGCAGGAGAAAGACCTGGTCATTGGCTCCTGCTGTGTCCCTCAGTGTCCAGTCACCTGGCCCTTGCCACAGCCTCCTGCCTGGCGCTTCTGCCCCCCAGAGCTCAACTTGCAGCTCAAACAGCAGCTGCACTCTGAGCTACCTGCGCTGAACAGGTTCCTCAAAAGGGTGTTATTAGCTACGCATAGGAAAAACCCAGGATAAGGGGCAGAAGAGTCAGCTACGAAACTCCTGGCAAAGTTGTGTTTTAGTAGTACAACTGTCAGTGTAAGTCCTGTTATAGAAAGATCTTAAATCCTCAAAATGCAAGAACAGAATCATAGGCATCCTCTCCCCTCTTAACACAACATCCTTACTTAAAACTCACATGCGTGTAAACCAAACACCGGTGGTGCTGCTAACTCTGGAACAACTTCAGCTGGAAATAAAGCTAGTTTCTTCTGCTTCCCTTCACTAATGCAGAACTTGCTGAATCAAATGACTAGAGTGTAACATCAGTTTTCAAAGCTTATTTGCCAGCTGACACTAGACACAGATGAAGCTAGAATAAATTAATCTGATAAATGCAGAAATGAGCTAAATGAGCTAGTATCTAATTCCTTTATCTGAGATAAAAGGCCTTGATCCTAACTGAATTATCATAAAAATCTAAAGCTTTCCTATCACTTTCAAAACACAACAGAGGATTAAGGTAATGGTTTTTAGAAAGGGCAAAAGCCTCAATTTGTAAATTAATCTTGTTTTCTCGGAAAGCCCATACACATGTAAATTCAGGAATGCCTAAAAAGTATTAGTTCTGAAGCAGTAATACACTGCCCCAAGATAGACCTCCCTGCATCCAAGACCAACATGTTGGCAGTCCAAGCTTCCTCAGCAGTACCTTTCTCTATCTGTCCATTTTTGGAGGTGATGTGTTGCTTCACATGGTCATGCAGATGCTTCATCTGAAAACCATTTAAGTTTTTAGATGTAGAATGGAGAAGAGCGAGAGAGACCTTTGGAAATGTTGCAAAATCGGGTTAGCAGAGCAAGGGCTACCACAATAGGACAGAAATAGAAGACTCATAAAAATATGTGACTGGAAATACCAAAACAGATCTATAAGAAACCCAAGAAGCTGATATATACTGAAATGAACAGACTTGATCAAGTCAGTTTTCATGATCTTGGCCTTGTAGGCTAGACTTAATTCCAAACATATTTCTCCTGCAAGTAGCATGGCACAGAAATGACAGCACTCACAACAACTTTGCTAAGAAGCATCGTTATTGGATTTTAAACCAAAATATTTAAATATTTAAATAAAAAGAGTATTTACTGTTTCACTTGGTGACTTCTCATTTTATTTAGCAATCATTGTTCAGTCTTCATGACAACCTCTAATTCCCATACCTACAAAACACTGACTGGGAAAAAAATAGTCAAACAAACCAAAGAACATTCTAACTCTCAAAAAACCCCCAGTCTTTCCTCCTCCCTCTCCTCCACTGAACAAAATCCCTTATTAAGGGTGGGGTGGCAGGGGGAAAAGTGGAAATCAGGACTCTGCATATT
The DNA here is from genome assembly GCA_035221455.1 of Xenops minutus. Classification (NCBI taxonomy): domain Eukaryota; kingdom Metazoa; phylum Chordata; class Aves; order Passeriformes; family Furnariidae; genus Xenops; species Xenops minutus. The sequence continues at coordinate 21,295,938 of JAWWEE010000122.1, read as the reverse complement.
TTGAGCAAATTATAACCTTGTAGAGTAATAAGAGATTAAAGTTATTGCCACAACATGTAGTTATCAGAAGCAGAATTTTCTGATTATAGGCAGTTAAAAAGAACTATTAAGGAATGCTTGCAATCATAAGACCAGTACATGACTCTAAGGCCAGAAATAAGAACACACAGAGGTATCCCTACCTGTACACATTAACTTCAAGACTAAAACCCAACAACAACCAATTTTTGCTATCACAAGAGAACACTGCCCCTAAACATAACCTCCTACTTAAACCATATGTGACACTGAGAAAGCCAGCTTATTCTCTCCCAAGTAAAAACAAAACTGAGGTAATACTTCAATGCTTACCATGTTGACTAACACTGTCCAACAAACATTGTCAAATGGAAAGCAACTTCCACCTAGTTTAGAAAAGTAGTATCAAGCATACATTGCTCAAGTTTACAAGCAAATAAATACTCCGTTTTCAAAGGAAGGTCTTAATCCTAAAGGTCAGTGTTACTCTAACATGTTTCTTAAACAGATCCTTTTAAAATTATTATTACTCCAACATATCTTCCTGTGAACCCTCAGAAAAGTTCACTAGGTATTGCACGCATCACCAGAAATGCTTTAAGTAGAATTATACTCTATGAACTGAGACACAGGCAAAAGGTGTGACTTCCTCAGATCATAAAGGAAATGACAACAGGTGAGAACAAAAAAGCGCACTCCTACTGTGAGTGAACCTCATCATTGTAAACTGAAAGTGCAATCATTTGGGATACATATTCAAACAGTATGGAGAGGATATCAATAAAATCAACCACCAATAACAGGATTATATATTGTAGTTTAATCTACAACTTTTATTTCAATTAATTGTTGAAGCTTGAATACGAATCTCATTTTGAAATTAACGATAATAATTATTCTACTTTGTGTAGTTCTAATAGAGTTCTGCTCCATTTCTACAACTGGTATAATTTCATTATCCTAGCACACCACACTATTTACATAATTAAAAACATCTAAATGATAATTAAGAAAATATTTTATTGCTTTCCTAACAGACTAATATTAACCAAACTATTCAGTAATGCTAATTTGTATAGAAAATTGTAGTAAGCCACTCCAATGCATTTTTCCAACTCTTTACACCTATTTTTCCAGGTACAATTTGATAACTTTCCCCACAGTTGATTTCTACCACTCAGTTAAGTGGTGTTCAAAATTACTGCCTACAACTCAGCTGCAAACACACTACAACCTGTGTCATTTTGAATACACACAAGTATACCAAGATGACCAATTCCTCTGGCCATCCTGCCACCAATACAAAGTAACAAGAAGCATTACATACAGACATAGCTGGGGCACAAAACCATCTACCAATATTAGTTTGCTCTGGGAAAACAAAACTAAAACAACAGTTAAAAAGATAACAATGCTTCATGACACAACAGACTATTTTTTTCAAAGATGAATGAAATTAAAACAATTATCTCTTTGTCAGATGCATATTTCAGGGCACTTGATAAAACAGGAATATGAAGAAATACCTAGGACATTATACTGAACTATTTGTGCTTCTGAAGGAAAAAGTCTGATTTTAAAATTCTTTTTACATACACAATATGATTACACGATGCCAAATGAAACAGGACAAAAAAAGGTCATCATCTATTTAATAGTTTTTTTTGTTCATGTAAGTGAAATAAAGAACGCTCTCTTCTTGTTTGCCCAGTTTCCTGTACTACTCTTTTGTTAATCCACTTTGCCTTCAGAAGAAATAGGAGCAATTTTTATGCTGACATGATTCAGCGAACATTAGGGCAAGTTATTTTTGCTTTTGTACAGAACAACTCAATAGTCTGACTTGTTTGTGTATTTAGCAGTAGAGAGCACACAGTGCTCTCCATGACAAAATCTGAGTGTTTTATTTTTGGTTACCTTCTGTAGATGTAGAAAGTGTGATTTGATTTTCAAAATAGTTATTAATTCTTTGAAATACATTACATAATAATCATGTGAAAATAAGTAAGGGGAAAAGAAGTCACTAAACCATTCCAACTTCTTTAAATACTCACTATCTGTGAAAGATGAGGCACTCTGTAAATGCAAATCACTTCTAATTACATCTCAATTTTAAATGTTAGTATCCCGGTTCCACACCAGCATTTGGTCTCTTATTTCAGTTGGGCACTTGCTGTAACTTTGCCTGTTCTTGTATTCTGCTCAGTTTTACTGTTAGCTATCATCTCCCACTAGTTTCCCTCACAACTGCTCACCCTTCCACTACAGTTCTTTTAGGCTGTCCTTCATCTTTCATTATCTCATATCTAAACTCATACTTATCAATTGAATATTTCATCCCTTCTCCCCAGTCCTATCCCTGCAAAATTTAAGCCAAGGGAGACCAGTATTTTGAAAAACAACAAGCTTCAAAGTTTGTTGGCAGTTATGGTCTAGTTACATGCTTACACTGGCAGAGTCCACAGGCAGATTAAAGGAAGAAGTATAATATTATAATAAAATGAATCACTAAGACAACCCACAAAACAAGCAGCACCATCCATTACTTCACAACTACGCTCACAGTTCAAGAAGGGCCCCTGCACTCAAGTAACTCCTACACAGCACAAGACAGTGATTTATCACAAACAGGAAGACAACACCCTATTCCAACACCTGTTCCGCTTCCTCACAGTGCTTGTTTTTTCAGACAACTATTACAAACCACACACCTCCAGAAGCCAGAACTAACAGTTGCTTGCTTCTTCTGTTAAGTTCTCCTTGTCACCAAAACATTCTTTTGTTAGTGGACAGGCAACTCAGCTCCAGACTGGCAACTCTCAAGCCAAGACTTTGGAGGTTTTACATATACTTTTTTTAAGCATAAAACATGGATTGATATTTACTCATGGAAACAGGAGGGCACTCCAGTCAACTGAAAACAGACAATCTGCACAAAACCAAAATACACTGAAAGGTAAATACCCATCTATTGTAATTCTGACTTGGCTCAGCTTTACAGGAAGACCTTCTCCTTGCATATGAAAGATTCTCTGCTATTGCACAGATAAGGTATTTTGATAAACCGCCTTCCACCAAGAGAAAGTCCTGTGCAGAAAAAATGTAGTTAAACAACATGAACAGATAGTGTTGTTCCATTTCTGAGTAAATGCATAGTCAGAGTTGGTCTGACCAGTCTTGTACCTTGACAACTGTATCAGAAGTTATATGGACTGAGATGTATAAAATAAGCAGCAGCAAGTAGTGTCTGTTCTCCCAGTCTTACTCCTTCAGTCACAAAAAAACCACTGGCGAATGTGATTATGCAGTTAACAGCCATTTCAGTTGTCTATTAGGATTAACCAACGAAATCAAATAGAAACAGCATACCTCTACCCTATCAGCCAAAGGAAACCAATAAACTAAATAAACAGGTCTTTCACATTTCCATGAAAATCCCAAGCTTTTGCCTGAAAAGAGGAAGAACACTGATGGAAAACTATTAACAGTCTGCTTGCAATAATCAGTGACAGGTTTCTCAGTCCTTTACAAAATCAGGCCCAACTGAAAAAACCTGTTGGGTTTTTTTTCTTTTCAGTTTCATCTGTAACATTCCACATTGCCTTGCTCTACTGCATAAGCTGCCTAGAGTGTTATGCTTATCAAGCAACTAAAAACTGTATTTTTGAGATGTTTGTTTACAAATACTTATTTTACACTAAGTTAATATACAGGAAAACATAACATACTTTCAAAAGTTGAAGCTTATTTACTCAAAAAAAAAAGTAATTTGAAAAGGCTTCCAACTTGCCTGTAAATGCACGGGTTCAATTAGAGCATACGCTGTTACAAATGAGGATACCTTTGTCGAAATTGTGAAACGTATGCACAGAAAAACATTTGTAAAACAAGTAAAGAGGGGGAAAAAAAAAGACAAATATCAAACCAAATATTATTTTTTTTCTAGAAATTAGGTACTTACACTGCTCTTATGCACCTGACTCACCAGTTATATCTGTCACATCCGAAGCGGGAGTGCCAGGCCTGTTGCTGTCGTCTGTAGCTTCATCCACATCCCCTCCAGTGGCACTGCCCACTGCAGCAGCACCCGGTGCCTCCGCCTGGGCCGCCGCCGGGGACAGCGCCTCCGGCCCCGCGCCCTTCCTCTTCCTCTCAAAGCGAAACCGGTCCAAATTGTAGAGACTCATGTTCTCACACTACCCCTGCCGTCCGCAGGGCTCCTGGGCAGCCTCTGTGGGAAAACCCGGGGAGAGCAGAGAGCGGGCAGGGCCCATCAGACACTGGCCGGGAGAAGGAGCTGAAGGGCCCGCTCGGAGGGCCCTGGCGCTCCCCCAACCCGCGAGGCCGGCGGGGCTGTCAGGCCGCGAGGAGGGACTGACCCTGCCCCCTGTCCCTGTCCCCTGTCCCTGTCCCCCCGGCCGCCCCTCACGGCGCCGGCCGCCCCCGGGCACGGGCGGCGAGCCCCGCACGCACCTGTCGCGCACCGGGGCCGACGCGGCGAGGCGCCGGGAGGGAGCGGCGGCGGTGCCGGGCGGCCCCGGGCAGGCGTGCGGGGGCGGTGTGCCTGCGGGGCTGCTGTGGCTGCGGGGCCGCAGTGCCCGTGGGGCCGCAGTGCCCGTGGGGCCGCAGTGCCCGTGGGGCCGCAGTGCCGGGCCGGGCCCGCGCGGCGGGAACACCAACAGCGCTGCGCGGGGCTGACGGCGCGCGGAGATGACGTCACTGCCCGCCCACCCGCCCGCTCCGCCAATGGCCGCGCGCGGGCGCGTGCCCCTTCGCGCCTTTCCCGTGGGGAGCGGCGCGAGCGCTTCCCTGAGGGACGGGGCCGCGAGCGGGTCCCGTTTGGGGCGGGGGGATCCACACATTCCCCCCCTATCCCCTCGGGGGCTTCCCCGCTGTCGGCGTGGCGAGGCGGGTTTGCGCCTTCCAGTCCCTCACACCGCACGAGTGCTTGTGATACCACTCACAAACAAAACTGGGTCGAGGGACCGCAGGAGAACCGTCAGGAAACATCTGGAGCCCGAAAACACGGAGCCATAGGATGTTTTGGGTTGGAAGGGGCCTCAGCAGATCATCGTTTCAACTCCCCTGCTCTGGGCAGGGACACCCTCCGCTATCCCAGGCTGCTCAAAGCCCCATCCAGCCTGGCCTGGAGCACTTCCACGGATGGGCAACCTGCCACTTCATCACCACACTCACAGCAAAGAATTGTTTCCTAATACCTCGTTTAAACCTGCTCATTCAGTCTGCAGCCATTCCCCCTTGGCCTATCACTACATGCTCCTGTAAAAAGCCCCTCTCCAACTTTCTTGTAGGCTTGCTTTGGGTGCCCGAAGGCCACAATTAGGGCACCCGTAAGCCTTCTCTTCTCCAGGCTGAACAATCACAACTTTCTCAACCCTTCCTCCTAAGAGAGCTGCTCCATTCCTCTAATCTTGGTGTCTCTCCTCTGGTCTCACCCCAACAGGTCCATGTCCTTCCTGGGTGGAAGACCCCGGATCTGGATGCAGCACTCCAAGTGTGATCTCACCAGAGTGGAGTAGAGGGGCAGAATTACCTCCCTTCACCTCCTTTTGGTGCAGCCCAGGACACGGTTGGCTTCCTGGGCTGCAGGTGCACATTGCTGCGTCATGTCCAGCCTCTCATACAGCAACACCCCCAAGTCCTCGGCAGGGCTGCTCTTGATCTGTTCATCCCCCAGCCCTGGTAGCAGGGATTGCCCTGACCCAGGTGCAGCACCTTGCACTTGGTCATGTTGAACCTCATGAGATTCCCATGGGCCCACTTCTCGAGACTGTCCAGGTCCCTCTGGATGGCATCCCACCCTCCAGGTGTGGATTTAGGGCAGTTTTCAGCTTAGGTTCCTCAACATGCTTCCAGGATTGTGTGCCTTTGGCAAGACGGATGGAGAAACACCTTTTGAAGTCTTGGGTTAGGACCCACTGCCAGACTGGACTTCAGCTGATGATGTGTGGGGTGGCAGGATATATGCAGCAAGGTCTGCACAGGCAAAGGCCCCTGAGGTCACCTGGCATTGCACAGAGAACCTTGCGAGGGCTGAAACGGTGGCCTTAAATATTGAAGTAGGGAGAGAGGTAACAACACTAACTTTATGCATCTCCCCTTCAAATACTAGCCATCTGTGAAATAAAGTGTTTCAAGGCCTGGCAGAAATGAATAAGTATTATACTGGGGAGCCAGGTGCAGCAGCTATTAAAAGCATTCTGGAGAGACTGTGCTAGCTAACAGAAAAACAAAAAAAAAAGCCACTTCCCCATCCCTTGTGCCAGCCCTGTAGTGCTGGGCTCACAGAGTGCTCCTTTACCGTTGATGTTATTTGCCTTTTAAATTGGAGCAGCCCAAACAGCCGACCAAGGATCATGGCTGTGCCACTGTCTACATTACTTACTGCCAGGCTGCATGGAGTCAGGGCTCACTGTGTTGTCTGACCAATCGGCTACATCCTGAAAGCCGGAGGTGATCCGCCTATTTCTAGAAATGCCGCTTACACATGGGTTACCTCTACCTGGAGTTTCTTTGTATCAAACTTAGGTTCTGTCAGCAGTAGTTAGCACATCTAGGCCTCATACTAAATCATGATGACAGTGACAATGAAGTTTGGTTTTCTGAAGGTTTCCTTCATGGACATTGGTTGCTGCTCCCTTTGCCACTGTGCCTTTTACAATACATCGTGGTGCTCAACAGTTGCTTTCACCCAGCACGAGCAGATGGTTCGAGTCATTTGTGCCTGATTCCAATTCTCCTGCCCTTTCCATCAGGCAAAGGGCAGGGAGAGCTGGTATGGGCTTCAAAAGGCTTTTCCATCTTGCACATGTAAGTAGTATCTCCTCTTACTCCAGCCTCAGAGCTGCAGCACAACAGTTTGTCATGTTGGTTTCCACTAGAGTGAGAAAAAAACCCCTCAGTACTGAGCAGGAAGGCAAGCTTTTAGAAGCAAAAGGATTTGGAGGAACCATTTTCCAAATCAATCTTCAGTGAAGATGTCTTGCCTCCAAATCAAGTAATAATCTAATATTTGCATAACAGATGAGTTGAAATTTGTTGGAATCTGCATTCTGTTAACCAAATTCTAATAAGTGGCAGTAAATGGAAGAGAAGACAGATTTCCTCCACAGAGGAGGATGCCAAGGCACAGGTGGATTTGCAGACTGGCTGGTGTGTGTTCACAGTGTGTTTGGTGCAGTTGAGAGATCATCTGAGGCTATCTCCTGAGGCTGTCCTCTGAGGAGGATGTTCCAGGGCTAGGCTCACTGTTGATGTATAAAAAGGCAACTGGCCTAGGGCTTTCATGCAATCATGAGGTCAGTCTGAAAATAGGAGAGGGTTTTGCCTGTCAGCACATGCTCAGATTACTACCGACTTGAAAATCCACCCACTTAAAAGGCAAGTTACCCCAAAAATGGGTATAGAGCAGCTTGTAGATGCATCAGTTCCTTCACAAAGGTGGTGAGCTAATTTGCAAAGCATTAGTACTGCTGTAACCAACTCTAATGTGCATGCCTCACGCAAACATATAGCAATATATATGTGCCTGAAGTTTTAGTACACTGACAAGGCTTAGACTACTTTTTCATGAGAAGTGGATAACAAACCATGTGATAGTTGTCAAGTTGTATTGTTTGGCTGACTTTGAGGACGACAATTGTAGAGACAAATGGGCTGTGAAGCTGCAAAGCTGAAAAATTAATATTAGAAAAACTGAGAAAAGAAATATGAACTGAAGAAAGCAAGTGTGATGGGGAGCATACACTCAGGTCAGTCTGTATTTGTGACTCAACAAGGCAGTCAGGAACACCAGTCTTGGGGGAAAAAAATTAAGAAAAACAAAATGAATTCCAGAACTTGGGAGAGAGCAAGTTCAAGATAAGAAAGCATGGCAATGAAAGGGATTAAATTTAACACTCCAGAACATGTCAGATTTTAATAGCATTGTGTTAACAGGAATTAGCATGAACCTAGAAAATGCTGCAGCAGATTATTTCATTTTTTTACAGTGCTTTGAACTTGAAAAGACTGGGTAATTGGTAGGTATTAGTATTATTAACAAACTATGGTGAATTCCTGGCAAGGAAGGCAGGCAAAATGTCTTTTTTGAGGTGCTAATGACACTGGTTAAACAGCTCCTGCTTACTGAAGGACTGACAGATTGCTGTCTGGTATTGTTTTGAAGGCTGATTTGTGAGATTTTTTTGAAGAATGGTAGCAGAAATTTGAAAAGAATCTATTTATATACAGAATTGCTTTTATATGCAACATTAGAGCTGTTAAATTTGACTTGTTGTTACTTAAGCTACAGTTTTATTGCTATGCCAGTGATAGAGGAGAATACCAGATGGTATGTAGGACTTCTGAGATCATTATAGAGGTTTATAGAGCAATGATATATAATAATGGCCCAAACACTCAGAGAAGCAAAAGGAAACAAAAAATATCACTTTAAAATTACTCATTTTGAAATTGATCCAAATTGAATTTGCATTATCCTTAGTAGAATTAAATTCAGTTTTAAGAGTTTGATAATAGTAGCTAATATATGTTGAGATAAAAAGAGTCACATTTTATGTTACATTTTACAAAGTGATGAGGTAGTAAAATTGTTGTTTGTTAGTAAACAATGAGCCAAGGCAAAATGTGTTTGCAGCCATTCTTAACAAGTCTCTTGTTTCAACTATTGTTCATGCCCTTTTTGTGCCCTGTCAATTCAAGAAGTACTAGTGGGGGTGCTGCTTTGCACTGGGGGAAGGTCTACATTAACTCCAACACGAGAACACAGTGAGATTTTACTGTGGTATAAAATCAATGGGGTCTGTGACACAGATAGGTCCTTACAGCACATCTGTTGGGGTTTGCCCCCAGATACTGTATAGCGTGAGTGGAAAGTGTTTCTGCTTTGTTATAAATTGTGAGCAACAAGAGAAGTTGTCAAATGTGGGTGGGTTTGTACTCCATCACCTGCCTGCCCACTGCACATGCTGTATATGCTGAGCAGCAGAATGTGCAACAGAAAAGTTTTGCCTTTTTATCTCTGAGTTTCACTTCCAAGGAAATTCTACTTATTGTAAGGACTCCTGCTTCTCTTTCAAATTTGGTTGAAATGTTGGTGTTCATTTCAGAAGTTTTTGGGGGGATCAGGAGAAGAATTTACCTGATTGGAAGCTTGTCCTCTCCTCCTTAGGAAACTGGGCTAAATGTTATATAACAGCAGTAAAAGTAACAGCAGTAAAAAAAAAAAACAAAAAACAAAAAACAAAAAAAAAAAACCACAAAACAGCAAAAAAACCCAGCAAAAAACGCCAAACCAACAGCAGAAAACAAACCAACAAACAAAGAACACCCACAAACAAACAAAAAAACCCCAACCAAACTAACAAACAAATAAAAAACAACAAAGACCCAACAGTAAATTACAGTAATTTGAAGATCTCGTGTTAACTCTTGGAGAAAAGCCCAAAGGGCATTTCTGGACTGTTCAGGTGCTGAGAAGTTGCCTTAGTCTTACAGCATCATGATAGTGTGCCATGGGGTTAGGAATGCAGACTCCAGTATTTGTATTGTCCAGCTCACCTGGTCATCACCTCTGGCCTTTATATGGAAGGTCTTGGAAGGGACACAGAGCAAACTCATGCCTACACCAGGGGAGTTATTCTTTCACCAGGTCTCTCCTATTAATGTTCCTGCACACTTAGACTTTCCTCATTGTTTCTGTATCTTCCTCTTCATATGTAATATGATTCTTATAAGCTTACCTACACAAAGCAGGAATCACTCTTGATGCATGCTAAATACTACTGATTGAAAGGAGTAATGCCTAATCTATTGTTGATTGCACAAAGAGTAGAAATCCACTAGTTATTTCCAAGCAATACTTTCCGCTTATGAAATAAAATTTTGAAAACATATATTTTATCTGAATATTGAAACATTTATGAATTTTTTCCTTAGAAAAATGTGAATATTACTTTTAAAGTGTTTTATATTTTCTCAGAGTCTGTTCATGATCTTAGAATAATTAAAATGTGTGCAGTACCAGCACTGGCCTAATGCTTAAGTAAAGGATTCAGTCCAGGGGAACCAAAAAAACCCAAAACTTTACTGCTTTCCATACCTGTTGGAAATGGTACCACTTCCATTTTATGTAGCTCTTGAAGGTGTGGACCTTATGATATTACAGTTGACATTCCCTCTTATTGTTCCAAGAAATGAAAGCAAGCTAGTCTGAACTAGCCTTTTAGGTTGACTGATGAAAAGCGCGGTTTCATGTAACATATTTAGATCTATGGTTTATTCCAGAGTACTTTATTCTGCCCAGATCTGTTCCTTACAATCACCCACTGAATTGTAGATAAATTTGCCTAAGGCTGGAACACCAGTTTCACTGGAACAATCAGGGAGTTTCACATTTCATCCTGCTCCCACAGCAGATCATCCATGCAGAATTCCTCACAGGACTGCAGAGTATCTTTAGATTATTTAAAACATTCATGATAGCGCATAATCAAGGATGATCATCTACTGCCCAATTTGTCTTCCCTCAACACTCCTGATTTAACGGCATCCTACATCTTCTGAGCATTCAGAATGTACACTGGGTCAAAAAATTATGCAAGAAAGAACAGCAGTAGTTGCTGTTTCTTTAATACTTAAGGAGTTAAATGCATTTGAAAAAACACAGCTTCATCAAAATCAGTTTTGCCTGAACTGCTGAATATATGACCTTTGCAACAATAAGAAGGGACATAGGTATTTATTCCTATAAGCAATTGTGATATAATAGTGAGCCTTGACGTTAATTTATAACAGCACAGGTCAGGAAGCACACTGGATTACCTTTGAAGATTATTCTAGTGTTAAGGTATTATTTTAAGAAGTGGGGACATGTCTTATATTATAGACCTTTGCATGAAAAACCTGCTGTAACAACTTGGGAAGTTTCTTTTAATACAGATCTGTGGCTGACAAAACCTGCTATAATAGTTTCTACATTGTTGGGTTGCTAGAAACTTGGCATATCTTAAAAAAACTCCTTGTGTGAGCTCAGGGTTTGATTCCACATGACCTCAGGATGGCAATGAGCTTAAGTTGCTCTCTGTAAAGGTCGGAATGGACTCAGAATGAGAGCCTTAGAAAGGCTTTTTGAATATACTTTTCTACATACCTTCATTTACTAAGTTACATTGCAAAAATATGCCCACAGTTTATTAGTCAGATACAGTTCTTCAGCAAGACAGTTGTAATTGTTTATAAACACCTTCTCATTTCTATTTATACCACATTCAGAGTTTGTATGTTACAAGGAAAACTAGTAGCATGTTAAGGCTATCAATAACAGCCCAAGGTCCGTAGCTGATGACTGAAGAAATAACCATAACAATCTTTAGAAACAACCTAGTCAGTGTAAGGAACTGGGTTTCAAAGGCGATCATCATGCTGTGAACATCAGTTTGCCAGTCCTCACAACTTTGAAGGGATCTCAGGGTCAGAAGTGTATGAACATATATAATTCTCGAGGATTTCAGGTTGGCCACCTACAGCAGAGACCTCCTGTATTATTTGCAAATCACAGACAAATCACTTTCTTGTCTTAAGGAACCATTTGGCAAGGAGCATAACCTCAAAGGTGCATGACAGAAGGTATTTGTGTCCTTCTGAGTCAAGTGAAACAAGTACATTTCTGGTGTGTGCTTGCATGCTTAGTTTTTGGCTTGCTGCTCTCAGGCTACACTGCTGTAACTCTCCTATACTGTTGCATTTTTGACATTGTGTAGTACATAAACTGACAGAGTAAAAACAAACAGGAAATTAAAGTTCTGTGGCCCAACATTCATATAACTGCCCTTGTAATTCACCAAAGCAATGTCACAAGGGCTTGCATAAATAAGTATGCATGAACAGCTACATACTTGCACCAAACATTTTTACCCTTTTTTTTTTCTAAATTGTATTTATAAAACCTGATCCAGCTATTTTTCCCCAGCTACTCTTGAGGGAGAGAAGGGCTGAAATGGACTTCAGAAAGAGTATCTTTCAGGACAGAATTTATTTAAGCAAATAAAATTTATTCACTAGCATGTTATTAATGCATAAGCAGTAGCAGAGTTCTGTCATGTACTATTCTGATTCTCAAAGAAATTGGAGCAAGGTATATACAATCTTTCATTACATACATTTATGTATTATGCCCCTTGCTTTGTCTTTAATTCATGCTTTTAAATTCTAAAGCCTCATTTTACTGCAAATAAAGTGCCTGCTTGACTGCACTGGATAAAAAAACCCCACCTAACTAAAATACACAGAGCAGTTATTTTTCTAAAAGAAAAACTAAAATAGTTCTTTGAGCTATTTTTATACTTTCTTCAGGTTTCTTTATAACTTACTATATTCTGTTGCTTCAATTCTTGATATTTAAAAGCTTGAGTAACGGTGCGTGTAAATACCTTGCATTTAGAAACAGATTAAGTACAGGCATACTTCTACTCCTAGGATCAGTGTTGCTTCCTTCATTTCTGTTTCTGTAATTGGAACTATGCACTTTGTTTCATTTTATTTTGTGTTCCAGAAAAAATAGCCTTATTCTTAAAAAGACATCTTGATACTAGAAAAATGTTTTTACTTCTTGTTTCTAAACTTGATAATCTCATTAAGAAGCTGTCTTTAAAACTCTGGGACATGGAAAGCTCACACAGGCAAAGTGAGATTTTACATAACATTTTTTAGTAGTAACTGCTATCTAGTTAAATTTTTTAGCATCATTATAAGCTTTGCAAGACAGGATTACAATTATTAACTATTAGTACACAGTAAAAGCTTCACACATTTGGGGAAAGGATGACAATTTCCTGTCCTGTCTGTGTAGGGAGATTTTGTATTTAAGGTGAAAGATAATTTTCAGGGCCATGACATGACTAGCTGAAGCTTGGAACACTTTCAATGAGATTCATTATGCCAATAAAATGCCAAGAAGTTATAACCACTTAATGCACACCCACACATTTGCCCCACACACACCCCTAGGGAGAACAGCCAGCATGGATTTGTGAAAATGCAATGTCAAATGAATTAAACTTGTTTTGAAGCAGAGCAGGAAGGTTTATGAACATGGAGAAAACAGCAAATGTTATATACGTTGACTTCAGTAAAGCTTTTTGCAGTTTGTCTTTATGACATATCAATAACTTGGGGTATCCCATGGTATACCCATAGGAACACAATCCAGAGCCCAGTAGTGACTGGTCAACCATTCTTCTATAGAAGCAGGACTGGGACTGATAACAGGTCACACCACTATGAAAAATGAAAATAACATGTTTTGTTGTATTAAAACAGTACATCCCAAAGACTGCTCTTTTCTTTGAGTAGAAATGTTACACCCAGTGGTCAGTAAGGCAAGAGCACTATGTCCACTTTGGGACATACAGTTTGTTTTATTGAGGTTGAATTGGAGATAGTTCGGAAAAAACCTCCATTTATTCTCATTTCTCTAGATCATGGCCTTTAAGGGAAGGTTAAGTAAATGGGATGTGCTGAATTTAAAGTAAAGAATACCAAGGAGAACATGTCTTCAAGCACACATAAAGATACAGCAAGGAGGTAGAGAAACATCTGTTCCCTATTTTCATGAAAAGCAGAGCAAGTAATGATTGCATTAGGCTTAAGAAATTCTTTCAAATCACAGAGATAATTAAACACTGGAGTATAACATCTGGTGAGGTTCTGAATTCGTCATCATTAGGAACTTTTAAGAACCAGTTAGGCAAACATCTGTCAAAGCTGACATAGTTATAGTTGATCCTGCCTTCAGGCAGAGAAAGAACTGGATGATCTCCTGCAGCATCTTCCAACTACACTTAAAAAAATTATTATTTCTCAGTCTTTCTCTGTTTCCTTAGTATGCTTTTCCCACCTCCTTAATCTGTCATCTTGCATCCAGTTTTAACGAGAGCAACACGGGACAACTCAGAAAGTCACATAGACCTCATGAAAGATTTCCTTAATTTAGCCTTTTAATTAATTTTTACCATGTAAGACAAAAACATCATGTGAACAAGCCCATGCAGTTGATACGTTACAGTTTTCTTTGGTCATTATGTACATATGTCAAATGAGAAAAAAACAACATTTGAGTCAATTTACAGTATGGTTTGTAATTAGACTATGAGGGATGCAACAAACTCCCAAATTCCCAGATCTTGCTTTTAAGGTAAGAACAAAAAGAGGGAAGAGATAAATGTTGAATAAGGGACTGGTTCTCAAGCTATGATGAGCCAAACTGCAGCTTCTAGAGATAGATACTACTGCCTCCAGCTACCTTTTTCTTCTTTCTACCATGGCCTCTGAAATGCAGGGATGGAAGGAAAAGCAGGCCATGGCTGTGCAGGCAGAGTTCACAGCCCCTCACCGTAACTGCAGCTGTTGCTTAGGGCAGGTATTCACTGATCTGCTGGGGGCTGGGGCTGGCACCAGTTTTCTAATCCCTGCTGCCACCCACTCTTAGTGATAAACATCAAAAAGATAGACAGAAAGACAGACAGACAGCCATGAACAACATGGAAAAAGGCAATTTTCCTTCTCCTCCTGCGATCCCAGCAAAGTCAAAACTTGGAGCATGGAGATCATCTGACTGGTGCATCTCTGGCCCCAAAGGTGGGCAAGTCAAATTGACACAGCCGTCCATAAAGCAGCTATCAACTAATGGACATTATCTCTTACAAACACAATCTTCTCCATCGTTTCTTCCTGTACCTTTTTCTCTGTGAGAACCAGCACAAAAGGAGCTTGGCACTACACAAAGTTAATATCCAGAGCTTTTGCAGTTTCTAACTCTTTATATTAGCTTCATTTGAAGGACAAAGCAAGGAAGATGGTGAATAAGGGTTTCTGAAGACTTGCTTCACATTTTAAGGCTTTGTTGAGATTTTCAATTAAAACAGAATAAACCTTTTGGGATGAAAACAAATGTGCCTCTTAATTGGCATGGCACATTAAACACAAATAAACACATTATATTCCTCACATAGCATAAGCCATTTGCTACGTATTCCCCAGCAAGTACTGTGGTGTCTTACTTTCTAACTTTCTGATATGCTGACAGTTCAGTTTTTGAATACTCATGCAGTCATTAATATTTTTTGCCATTTGTCTTAGCTTTACAAAAAAAAATATTTTCAAGTACCTTCTCTCCTTTAAAAATACCAAGAATAATAAAATGCATATTCTTAGGCCTTTCTTTTTCCTATGGCTATTTGGTTAAACAATCTAATTATTACAAAATTTTTTACTGGAGCAAGGCAGGCTCCATCATCTGCATGTCAAGAATTTAATTACTGCTCCGTTAATGTCTTGAGTGCAACTCTGGAGAAATCTCTTGCCACTTCTATTGACAGCAAAGAATGACTTCTGTGCTAAATACTGGCCCACTAACAATTTTTATTTTTGGCAGAAATCTGGTCATCAGGCTCCTAAGGAGGGAGAGCAGGACCAGGGATGCCGCTGCTGATGTAGGAACCAAAGCAAGCTCATTCTCCTGGCCACCAGGGGGAGAAAACTACCACTGGCGTTTGTAAAGCACTCAAAATCAACTTAAGGATGCATCTCTTTCTCTTGCTAAGGCTTTTTCAGAGACTTAGGTCCATCAGTTCTCTTACTGAATTAGTTACGAGAAAATGATTCATTTTAGTTGTTTGGTTTTTTTCCTAAAGTACTGTAAATCCCCCAATGTTACTTAATTAGCAAAGATAAAATAATTAAATTATTACATGAATCATGTTCTCTTCTTCTGTTAATGTTGCATATTGCCTTATTTTAAAATTAATCCTATTATTTTTAATAGGGCTGAGTGTATAGTAAGATACACCTTAGCATGAGTAAGTGCAGAAAAATACTGTTCTAAGTGAAAGGAACAAATCTATTCAAAGTAGCTATGCAGCATGACACATACTTGCATCTTGGCCTTGAATAAACTCTGAATAAGAATAGGAAAGGGACATAATGCATATAAATTTTGACTTGATACTCAAAGAGAGGGATGTGTGTTCAAATTACTTTCAGAATGGAAGGAAAAGATATAATTTGGGGGGGGTCACATCTTGTTATAACAGCTAATAAAAAAGTACTTGAGATTAAATTATAATAATGTGAGTCCCTCCTGTAACACCTTTTATAGACATCTTCTGTCTCTCTTTCCGAGCAGTTTTTCAGCATGAACTCCTCATATATCTTCTGAGATTGTGCTTTCCACATGTTTATATTCACTGTGGGGAAAACAACCCCAGAAAACAGGATGCATGGCACAAAAGCAAGTTCCATGAAGGAGCTATTTACAATAGAACTCAACTTTTTAAGTGGCATTGGGTCAGATTTAAGAGTTAGAATTAATTTTTACCTGTAATTAGGACTGACTACATCTTGTGGTCAGGCAGACAAACTTAGGGTTAGGACCAGTTTTTGGGTGGAGTATAGACAGCTTTCAGCTCTACTAACGAAAAAGGCAGAAATGATGCAATAGCTAAATGTCCACTAGATGCCAGGCTTCCTTTGCGGAGCAGAGCAGTCACGCCAGCTTTCCGCACTCCTTATACTGATGGCCTCTGTGGAACCTCTCTCGCTGATCCTGTGGACAGAAGCTTTAGTGTTTAGCACCAAATCCTTATCCCATTCAGGCTGCCTCTGGATTTATCTTTGCTATTTCCCACAAATTTTCAAGAGAGGCAAAATGCTTTCCAGAAGGACTAAAATTAGGAATTGTCTGAAAGAAGAATTGGGCGTTTTCTGTGTCCCTCTTTTCTGTACAAGCAGAAAGCTCCCAGTGGAAGAGAATGGGCTGAGTTTTGTGATTGACGTACTCAATCTGCAAACAAACCTAGCTGAACAATGGCAAGGAAGATTGCTGACTCTGCCTCCTGTGTTCCTGCTGCTGTCATCAACAGGTAGGTGACCTCCAGCCTCTGGCTGTCATCAAATAGGCCAAGCAGCAGCTCAAAATATTGACTTTAAACTACATTGGGGCAATATTTGCTTTCAGACTATCTTGCTTCTGTATTTGAGAGAGGCTGCCAGAGTGCAAGCATCCCTCTGCATGGTGGGAGAGGGAGATGGCAGGCCAGTAGCTCTCCTATCACCATCACCACCTGCCTGGGGCAGGGCATGTTCCATCTCTCATGATGGACCAGTCAGAGCACCAGCATGGGGCAGATCATCCTTCTGCAGGACTGCACGTCCCTCTGGGAGGTCATAGCTGTTGACAGTACTACCTCTGCATGCTGGCACAAATTCAGGCTTTCTGTTGTGATTTATGTTACCTCTAAGAAAATGACATTACTATTGGAAGTCACACTGCCTCCAGTTTCTGAGAAGACCAAAGATATGTGTTGCTTGTGATCTTACTAAATGGAGGGTCTGGTGGTCTGACTTCCTCATCATTAGAATCATAGAATAATTTAGGTTGGAAAAGACTTCTAAGATTGAGCACTGCCCAGCACTAAGACCCAGCACTGCCATATCCATCACTAAACCACCTCTGCAATCCACCATCCACATGGCTTTTAAATACCTCCAGGGATAGTGACTCAACCACTTCCCTGGGAAGCCTGGTCCAATGCTTGACAGCCCTTTGCATTAGGAATTTCTTGCTAATATCCAGCCTTAGCCTCTCCTGGTGCAACTTGAGGCCATTTCCTCTTATCCTATTGCTTATCACTTGGGACCAGAGACCTACCTCCACCTCACTATTACCTCCTTTCAGATAGTTGTACAGAGTGATAAGGTCTCCGCTGAGCCTCCTTTTCCCCAGCCTGAACAATCCCAGCTCCCTCAGCTGCTCCTCACCAGCTCCATTGTCCTTCTCTGAAGACACTCCAAAACCTCAATGTCTTTCTTGTATTGAGGGGCCCAAAACTGAGCACAGGGTTTGAGGTGTGACCTCACGAGTGCCAAATACAGGGGGATGATTCCTCCCCAAGTCCTGCTGCAACTTAGTTCAGCGCAGTAGTCGTCTGCTGTGAGTAGGCACCTTAGTTTCAAAGAACTGCTTGCAGGAGAAAATGCCTGATTTGAGTAAGGGCCTCTGGCAAGTTTGAAGCTACAAAAGTTAAATTACCTATTTCTAACTTAGAACATTAGGATAATGGATAGGAAATCTTTCTGGAAACCATAACAGACCAATTAATTTGAGAAAAATCACTACCGGAAAATTATAATAAATGCTTGCTTCTGTCTAGCATAACATAATTGCTACTAACAGTTTAATTAAGAAACTTTTTTTGTTCATTCATTAAAGTTCATTTTGGTGAGTGAACCGGTTTGTAAGTGTTCAGTATTCATATCCATGTTTCTTTTCCCTGCTCTCAGATTTTGCCTCTGGCTCTGCAGGCCTTTTGTAGCTTTATGGCAAGACTTGCAGAAAGAATCCTGTACATCTCCTACAGACTCTGAACAGAATCCAGGACTCAAAAGTTTTGGGAAAATCACGGAGTGTAACAGTTCTCTGCTCTCCTAACAGCTCTTCACGATACTCCTGCCATACACTACTTGGTGGAAACAATTAGGAGGGATAGAATAGGGCGCTCTGCCACTTTGCGGGTCATCAGCTTACCTGTTGAGATCAAGTTGCATAAATGTTAGTGGTCCAGCCAGTCTCATGCTCAGCATTGTCACATCCATAAGCCCAGCAGAACTTTGGTTTCACGTCAGAGTAACAGACATACATGAAAAGATTTCTGTAGTGCTAAACTTTGTCAGCACCAGGAGGTGGAGATTTGTTTTAGAACTCAATTTTCCTTGTGAGTAAAAAGGAAAAATGATGAAATCAATTGCTATCACATACAGGAGAAAATGTTATTCTCTAAACACATTAGAGGAACCAGTCATTTTACACTGGGCAGATCCTTGTAGATAGAGACATTTCTTTATTCATGTAACTCAGTGAGTGGTAAATGAGGCATGCTCACAGAAGTTATTTGGGATGGAAATGAGTCTAATTAGTCTATCCAACTTAGGAATAGCACTGTGAGGCAAGTCTGGGGAAGGTGGGAGTTAGCAACAGAAACAGCAGTGGAGAAACTGCATTATGTGCTTTCTACAGTTAAGCAGAATATTTATTTGAGATTTCATCTGACAGAATAAACAATAGATAAGGGACAGTTCAAGCAGGCAAACATCTCTAAGAAACTAGTTTAAAAACATTCTTATTTTAATTGCAGTGCGTGTAAGTTGCCTCCTATATATTCCTACCTTAGTTTTCAACTTCATAATTTGTTGCACAGTAAACAATAAAAAGCTGCTCAGCTCTTTCTCAATGGGGCAGGGGCAAGTGTGCTCCAAACTTAAATATACTAATAAAAATTGGTTTCTTTTAAGGTTAGCAAGGGCATAGCAGTGATTTTAAAATTAGCTGCTAGAATATGTACGTGTATTTTATGTACTGACAAATCTTTTAATCTGCAAGAATCACATCTAGTAATGAATCGCATTCTTGGAGTGAATAATTCAGCCCTTGACGCCAACCTCTGAGGGAGAATATTGTGGTCATGGTGTCTGAACAGTGTGGTAGCTATGGCTACCTATATAATTCTTAGCAATGGAAAAAAAAGTGACAATGACATTAAATTTAATCAGGTTCCCCTTTTCTGTGGTTCCCACTGGGATGAGCCACTAGTGTCTTGCCTTAAATATTCAAAGCCTTCAAAGTTTGCATGTGTTCATATACTGGGACAATATCCTGCTAATACAGAACAATGGATCTGTCATGTATTTCTCCTGTGGGTAGCCGTAAGTCTGAATTTAGTTAGTATAGGGTATTATGATTGCTGCTTCTTTAGTGATTGTCTTTACATTAGTCTTCACTTAGAAGGAAGAAGAGCAATAATGAAATGTAGCAAAACTACAATGAACTTGGCTATTTTGGTTTGGAAATATGGAGCAAAGGACTGTGTCTTCTTAAAAAGATTCAGCTTTATTTCCAGTCACACTTCATCTGATATGAATGAGCTGGTACTACATATCACATGGCTGAATACATTTGTGAAACATGACCTAACATATATTTAGGAAAAAGAGCTTAAAGTAAAACTAGAGTAGTTAAATTCACAAATTCTTTGAATTCTCATTTGGTAAAATTCATTAATTCTTTTTGTGGTTTTTTTTTGACAGAACTGAGAAAATGTGACTTTTAATAATACATACTAGTGCAGGAACTTACATTTGGATTTTCTTAATAAGTAGAAGTCAGCAATGAAAAGGTTGAAACTGACTTAAATATTTGTGAGTGTTGATTTGAAGTAGATATTTTAAAACACAGTAGTTGAAAACAGGACTTATATTTTGGGTTTTTTTAAGTGCGAAAGGAAAATAAAAAGGCATTTTTTTGCTGTTACTTTGGAGATAAAAGTTTCACAGCAGGAAAATGTACCACAGTGAAAAACTAGTACTTGAAACTCTTAAACACATTTGAAAGAAAATTTTCCCCTCAGTGTATATTTCTTTGAAGAGTCTCTGTGATCAGAAAAGTACTAGATCTGTTACGATTTTATAGTCTTTCTCTGACTTCTTGGTAGCTTAACGGTGCTTATCTCTGTTTGTAAACCCAAGTCTACTCTTAATACTTTCTCAGAGCATCAGAGCCACAATTTTGAAAGCATCCCTAGTAAGATGTGCCTTCTCTCTCATACACACTCATGAATGATCACTGGTAAGTAAGTGAATGCATAAGCACCTGCCACTATTTCCACATGTAAACCAAATTACTAGAGAAGAAGTGACTTCCTCTGTATGCCACATTCTTACAAACTATATCTCACCAAGTGATGTGCAAATAGAGAACCTATTTCTCATAATGGAATTCAAACTAAGGAAAATGCCACTCTCTTCTACAATATAGTACATCATAAATAAAACAGCATGTCATTCACCTCTGTTTATTTTTCCGGGTTATTATACAGCTGTATATGCTACTCATGATCCTGCTGCTTGAATGCTTCTCATAGTTGTGGAGTATACATGTGAAAAAAACCCCCAGCTTATTTCTCTTGCCTTTTCATTGCTTTGTTCAGAACAGAAACCCAGCTTTGTTTTATTTGGTTTAGGTAATTTAATGTTAAAGAGTTAGATGTATATTGATCATGTACCAATGACTACATACTTTCCCCTTTATTTTTACATGAAAAAATCCATTCTGTAGGGGAAAAAAGACTCCAAAAAGCTTGTTTGAGACAGTACAGTTTCCATGCTAGCTAGAAAATCAACTTCCATAGTTTGACCAGGGACATCAATATCATAAGCTTCAGCACATTGGGTATAATGTAATGGTAGAACTAGATATTTAATTTTATTTGAAAATAGCAGCATCCTTTTAGGCATAGTCTGTCCCTACAAGATCCCAGGACATCTTGCCGAAACAGTAGCAAGAATAGGACTGTCCATGTTCCCAGACACATTTGCTTTCTCCACTTGGAGATTTTCTCCAGGTGGGATGCAAAGGCTCTGGCCTTTTGTCTAGGTTTTTACAGGCTGCCCCACTTAGCGTGAGCCTCTTGTTCTGAATGCAAATTTCACACCAGTGGCTTTTACACATGCACAGGCTGATGACACAGCATGTGTGCAGTAGTTACAGTTCTTCCTCAATTTAACACACACATGAAGGTCGGACGTCTCAGGCTCCCCATGGATGTGTGCTGCATGGCACATGCCTCTATCCAGGAGATGCCAGATAAAAATGGCAAGTCTGCTCAAGACTTTTGGGTGCCTTCAAGCATGAAGAGAGAAATTTTAATTCAGCTTGCTTCTCTGTTCCTCCTCTGTTCCTACCCAGATATTCTTGATGATGATTGCCCAGCCCTGCTGCATGTATACAGATGTTGGCTTGAGATCCATCTGCATATTTATCCTGTGTTTGGTCCTGTTGTATGAACACTGATTCAGACTTTGAACAGAAGTAGATAAATCTATGGTTTTGAACATCTATAGGACTAGCAATCCAGTTTTATTTTTATGTTTTACTTATAATTTTCCTCAAACTTCCTCTCACCAAAACCAACCTAGTCCTCCTTTCTGCCACTCCAAAAGCTTTGCTTTACCGGTTGGATCCCTGATGTGATAATGCCAGAAAAAAAAGACTTAGGAGAATAATCACCCCAAACCTGTTGACACCACAAAGTGATGTCTTGTCTAATTAAGACCTAATAATGAGCAACATGTTAAGATACAAAACAAAAGAATCAAGTCAGGAAAACTGAGTTTTACCCCTTGCTGAGTCAGACTTGTTAACTGGACAGTCAAGTGCAAGAGATGACATCTGCTTTGACAAAACAACTTTTGCATCTCCAAAAAAGTGACAACCAAACTTAATCTACTTAAGGAAGTGCCAGATCTTTCTCTTAAACACAGCAGTAGCAAATACCTGACTAGTCAGTAGCACATTAAACAGGTCAGTAAATAAAGGGCTGGGACAGTTGGTTTAAAATCACGCACGTTTCCCACTAGAGTTCCCCTAGGATCTCAGACGTGCAAAGGCTAGTCAGCTCAGTTTTCTGAATCAACTGAGGCCTGGAAAAAAAATCACACTTCACATTTAATCTTGATACAAGTAGATATTGTGTTTTCCTTTATTTGTGTATTTTATGAATATTTGGAAATGTAACAGCTAGTCACTATGCCTCAAACAAATATTTTTATTAGCATTTTCCCCTGGAATAAGTAAAGGGTGAGTTCAAAGTAAACAACTGTTAACAAAACAGTTCTTACCCAACTATATAGCAGATCTACAAACTGGGACACCTAGATATGATAACTCCTGCTAGTTTGTATGTTCTCAGATGAAACCAAATGATAAAAAGGTGTTTCCCCACAGAAATTGCATAAACTGTTTTGGGAGCAGATATCACAGAGGATGAGGGGAACAAGAAGGGGAACACTTCAAAGGAAGTGGTGACAGCAGGAGGGTTCACCAAGAGCCAACAAGATGTGGGCACCACACCTGAACCATGGAGATATTAGGAGAAATCAGCATAGTCATTAATAAATTGTGTTAAAAAACCACTATTCTGTCTTGCTTGGACAGATCACTTCACTGATGGCCAAAACACTGCTTCTAACTGCCTGATGATCACTCATTGATACCTGTCACAACTATAAATCTGAGAATGAATTTTCATAAAGGTTTTTAGCTGTGTTAGGTTTTTTCCTTGCAGTTGTCATTTTAAATTGAAGGATATATCTCTCAGACCAGGAAAACAGCAAACTACATGAAGAACAAATGTACTGTAAGAGAGAGTACAAAAGCAGGTTGTGACAAAATGCTATGCTACGTGCAGGGACCAAAATTCAAATATTGGAATATCAGCTTGAATTTTGTCAGATTACTACAGCAATTGCTACAAAAAGCAAGAAAGCTACCATTATCAGGTTTTTATCTAAAAATTAATACTGGGCCAAGAGAAATCTCAGGGACATTTTTTCTTCCCTCTTCTATGAAAGCCAAGTCAGGATCTTAGCATTATTTCAAAAATTATTGCAGAATTAAACTTCCTTTGTTCATTTAGGGGAAATTGATGTTGCCATTCTGCATTTTCCTCGTGGTTACACACTCAGATCTTAGTGCAGGGCTGTATTTTTCCAAGGACCTGCATACTTTAAGGGATCTTTAAAGAATACACCTGTGAAAATGTTTAAACTATTTTATAAGTATGGATAGTGGGATTCATTCTGCCACAGCATACCTAAACTTAAGTTTTGAGGCATGTACTATTTCCTGTGATTACAAAGAATACTGTACATTGGTTCACTTATCTTCATTTGACTTAAAATTACTCAACCGATTGTTTCATTATCATAGCTTTAACTTCAAAATCTTAAATGGGTCCAAGACTAAAATGAACATCAGTGTACACATATTTACACTCTAGAATCTGTGCATGTGTGCATAAGTATTCAGTCCCAGTGTATCAGCTTCACTCCCTCCATTTTCACAGGAGAGGCATAAAGTGTTTTAGGTAAAATACCACTATGTACTAAAACTGGCCAACACGAGCCCCTAAGAGGTAAAAACCAATGCACCCACAGTGACCACTTCCAAAGCACTATAACAAAATTGAAAATAGTCACATCATCAATAAAGCCATTTAAACCAGAAGAAAGACTGATCATCTTAAGATTTAGTAGGAGAGCTAAATAATGTTACCAATGGATAATAAAAAAATCCAAACAAACCAGAAGAGCCTTTCAAATCAAGGCAGCTAACAAGAGCCAGGGGATTTCTTCTTGACCAAATGGTCAGAAAAGATGTAGACTCAGGCAGAAATGAGGGGTTGGATCCCCACCATCCCACAGTAGCTGAAACACAGGATAAAATCATGGTATTTTTAATAAAGATTTCAGATTATGTGGTTAAAGGGCCGCAAATTAACACTTTTTTCTTCAGCTGCTGTTTCCTCCAGGCCTGCTGCAAAACATACACATGCCCCAGCTACCTTTTTGTATTTTAGATGCATTCCCTTTTTCATGCAAAACTCAATCATGCAATCTTATTTGTGTATGATTAAAATAGTGGCTGGCCAGAATGAAAAGCTCCTCCTTCAGCTTTCTGCATTAACCATGGGGAAACCACCTAAGTCCCTTTCTGAGGTGTAAAAATACTAGCTAAAAATGGTGCTGTTACAAAGTGAGACTATGCGGGCTTAATGAAGGTGTGGGGTTTTTATTGCTTGATTTTCTGGATCCCTGTGATAGCTTTCCGGGGGGAGGAGCAATATAATAAAAAGGGTAAGCTGATACGGCCCTTTAGAATAACAGTCTCCTTAATTGCTTTACGCATCCCTTCCAGGGACTCGCCCCGAGGGAGCACACCCCATTGTCAAACAGCAGGTTCTCTAATACAGGTATTAAACGGTGATTCCAAAGTGCACCAACTTGCGTGTGCCTGGCAGAGCGCGGCTGATCATTTATCAGCTCAGCACAGAGGTGATAAGGTTATTTATCGCCATGTGGCACAGCAAGGTTAGTTGTAACTAATTCTAAAACGTGTTCCTCAGAATCAGTATAATATTTATGTTATTGAGTGCTGGAATCATTTTAAACCTGGGACATGAGTGACACATCTGAAACTGTAAACGTCCTTCTGAGCTAACAGTACTTCTGACCTGGTGCCAGGTGTGTCCCTGTTTAATATCTTGTATCCCTTCAAAATGGGGCATAGTTTTCCTGGTGTGCTGGGATATTATTGTGGTCACAAACATGTACAGCATGACATCTTTGTTGCTGTCTTCTTGGGTAGGGTTTGGTGACAAGCAAATATTCTACTTTTGTCATTACGACAAAGACTCACTGTTCTTCCCATTGCGCTGAAATAAACCAGCCAAGTTGGCACAGTTGGGTTTCAGATTCCAGTGGACAGCGAGTCTCACTTGGGAGAAACTGTTTTTAATTTCATGTTCTGACCAACACAGACAGTATCGGTTGGAGACACATTGACTCTGTTTAGTGTTTCTGGTGTTGGTCAATTGGCCTGTAAACTGCTCACTTCAGAAGCCAGTCATTCCAGAGCTTAGGGCACTGTGTAGCCGCCCTAGTCTCATCAAGTACCAAAGTCCCAGGTTTGCCATTGTGATATGTGGAATTTTTAGCTGCAGTGTTTGAATTAAAAGAATCTGTGAGAAATCCAGGAACAGCTGAATCACTTATGAACAGTTAACACCATCAGATTAATCAAGGGTCAAAGGGGAGAAGTATCTACAATATGTAGCGATTAGAAGGGGTGTTACAGGATAAGGGTAATTTAATATAGTTGAAATGCTGCTTTATACAGTTTGAACAAATGCCACAAACACAACAAATAATTTACAAAAACCATCTTGTCAAATACAAACTCCACTACTCTTCAGGAGGGTAACTGCTAGCAAGTTAAGACTCTCACACATACTTTTCACCGGTGTGATTCTATGCTAAAAGCCAGGAAGTAAAACTAATAACTTCTCTTAGTATGATAACCATCTAGATGGCTGATGGCTGGAATTGGTACTGCCCACTCCTGTCCGTGACTCTGGAGGACTAAGGCAGCCCAGAAGGAAGGAGTGGATTCTGCCACTGTGTTGGTGGGCAGCTGGCCGCAGCCACCAGCGTCCTTGACTTTGCACTTAATGTATTTAAAGGAAAGGAAAAAAAGGTCTTTCCTTTTCATGATGGGTCCTTGTGAGACTGAAGGCAGCATCTCCTCTTTGGTTTTTTGTTGGTTTTTTTTTTTGTTGTTGTTAGTGTTGTTGGGGGTTTGTTGTTTGGTTTTTTGTTTGTTTGTTGAGATTTTGTTTTGTTTATTTTTATTGTGAGACTGAGTAGTGTTCCATGGGTCCTTCTGTCTGGCTTTGGGAGAAAGTCTGCTCAGAATTACGTCTTAAAATGACTTGATCAAGATTGATGCTTCCATGGATGGCAGAAAAAACTGCCCACTGCTCCCAGAAGCCAGAAATAACATTTTCACTTTCCAGTGAAGAGGGCAGAGCTGTGCCTGAGTCATGAAAGAACCCTTCCTTAATTCTTCCAAACAGATATTTGATGCTCCAGTGTGTATGACAGTTGAATTCTGACAGATTTTTGCAGCTTTCATAATTTACTTCCTCACATCATAGTTCAGTATCAAAACTTCATACACTCCTTGCTCCTAAAAATACTTTCCTTTTTCCATGCCTTATATACTTTACAGGTGCAAATTTAGTCAAGGAACAGGGAAAAATTTTCTTAGTAAGGATAAATAGAAAGAAATAGCTTGCTAAAAAATGTGGGCTCTAAGAACTTACCAAGGACTCACCAAAAACCATAAGGACATGTTTTTTTCTTATCTTGTAATAGTCTGTTGGTTTGCAAGTACATTCATATTTCTTCCTTTACATTGCTACATATTACCAAAAATGTGGAGTTCTTTTCCTATATTAAGAGTTATTATGAACTGATCAAAATTCATTTCATTAGGAATCTTTGATCTATTCCTATATTGTGTTGCTACTGTAATGGAGCAGACACCCAAATAGTGTGGCATTTCTCCTGTTGTGCTTATCACAGCCTTTGAACCTGCAACTTTGAAAAAGCGGGGCAGTGTAGGAGTACAGAGAGTCTGTGTCAGTCAGGCAAAATCACTAGTGCAAGGGATTATGGTTTTTGTTAAGATGCCCTGGCTCTTTCCAGCACAGCTAAATGCTGTTTGCTTTTGTATGATGTCAAGGAAATTCTTCTGGGTAAATAATAAATATTTAGTGAGCCTCCCATGGATTAGTTACTTCAGCCTCTGGACGCTTGAACATTTTGAAACATAATAGGCAGGAAGGGGCTAAGTTTTTCACTTAATAAAATTATGCGTTTCAAAAGACAGCTTGGGTCACCAAAAACTACAAACACAGAACCTGTAACTTCCCTGACAATTCTTCTGGTGGCTTTCAACCCTTTTACCTCTGAAAGACTCTCCCAAATTGTGCAGATTAATGTGAGAAATCCTGCAGCTAAGTTGCTCTGTGAGTGCAAACCCCGGAGAAGCAAGGGCACCTGACTCCTGCCCGCTGCTGACATTGATGGATGTCCCCGAGCAGCGGCGGGTTCAAGTGCTGGGATTCCCGGCACACAGACCGTGCACTGCTCCGCTCTCAGATGCCGCATCAAGAGCTAATGTGCCGACAAGGCGCGCCAATCCCTAAGGCTCAGTGTCTGGTAGTTAGACTCATTACAATTAGTCAACTTGATATATTGTTTACAATTTACACCAAACAAGCTTGGGGCTAATTATGACTTAGCTAGTTTGTCTCTTTGATGTCAAGATCCTCTGCAGGAGGCCCAGCTACTGAACAGCAACTGCATTTAGTCTCAAGCACAGGTACAGGGACTCAGCATGGCCTTCAAATTCAACTGGAGCTATGCAAAGCACTCAGGCATTAAGAATTATATTAGCACAGCTGATAAAATTGCTGCAAATAGATCTATTTCTACATCCTCTTAAAAACACCCATCCATAAAAACAGTGATTAAGAAAAGAAACGACACAGGTGTGAATTTCAGCCGTTCCTTAGTGTGTTCAAACACAGGAAGACTTCATCCACACAAAATGCAATGAGATACTTACAAACGTTCCTTCACAGCCCTGAAATTTATGGATTATTTTCCTGCTGTAAGTTGTATTATTATGAAAGCTATGGCATAAAAGATAGATGGTTTGACCCTTTCACATAGAATTCTAGATTTACTCTACCATTGTGTTGCTAAAATAATATTGTATAAATGAAAACTGCATGATCAGACATGCCAGTGTACTTAACCTCCAATTTCAAATTACAGAAATTATTTAGTAAAGTTTTTGAGAAAGAAACTTGATGTAATCAGAAGTAAAATAAGAAAGTAAAGGGTTTCCAACAGAACATAGTGCTCCTTTTCTCAATGAGAAGAGTGACTCACAAAAATCCCCTTTGCCGTGGACACCATTGTAAGATCATTGACCTTGACTCTCACTCTCACCTTTGGCACTGGATGCATAACTCACACTAGAACCGATTAGCCCATCAACATGCCCACACTGGCTAGAAATGTTATGGTAAGAAAAGTCCTGTATCATACAAGCTCTCTTAACAACTCCTGGGTCAAATTTGTATGTTTTGTAGCTTGTTTGTAGATTGGGGTTTTTTACCTTTCGTTGGTTCAGCTCAGCATAGGAAAAAAGTTCCATGCTTCTTTTAATTTGGTAGCAGTTACAAGTGCATCTAAGTTTAACCAACAACTGTGGTGGTGAATTGCGAGACAAAATAGCACTCCCTTTGTTCTTGCATGCTCGGATGGAGTCTGGCCTGCCTCTCAAAGTCAAAATGTATGTCTATCCCCACAGTAAGGCGTTGCACTGGAGTGTGAGTTTATTGACTAATTTGTGGTTTACAGTTGTAATTGCACTGGGATTATTGACAGCTTTTTAAAACTATAACCAGAATTCTTATTTTCACAACACAAGCTTGCAGAATCAGTTCTGAGCAAAACCAGAAAAGATCCCAGCTCTGGCCTAAAAGGTGAGGACCTCTGGGTGACAAGTGTTGCCAGCGTTGGGTGGTGGAGAGACTGAATTCAGTGGAAGAAGTCTCATATGTCTTCCTGTTAAGTTAAGTAAAAAGTAACAGGAATAACTTGGGATTTCACAGTAACCTCTACCCTGTTCCTGAACAGTAGTTTTATCAATTAGAACCTAAGTATTTTATAAAATTGACAGGCAGGTGCAAACAGATTAGAAATAAAATTTGAATAGTCTGAATTTTACAGTATATTCCCAGCCACTTTGTATTCTTTTATCTCTATCTGTATTTTTCTGTAATTACAACAAAATTTGTTTAACTACTGAGGCAAAATGAGGTTAATGGATGGGATAAAAATTGTGATTATGAAAGCATTAAGAGCAGGTAATCAGACAAGATGATGTTTGTAAATTCCACTTTCCTTGGTTGCCTGCAAAAAAACAACTTGTGAATAGCACTGATGAGGGAGAATCACAGGTATAGTCCCTGTAAAAAATACCATGCCTAAACAAAATCAACTCCCTTTTGTCAACCTTATTTTTGAAAGGCATTGCAATTGTGAATTCATCCCTTCAAGAAGAGATATGCCCCAAACTTGCAGTCTGAAATTGGATGCAAACTTACCCCACCACTTTAGACAGCCAGTCAGCTTATCCACAGAGATAGGCATTAACTATGACTTTCAGACCCACAGTTTGCATTAACCCATCTCTGCTACACAGAGAAACCTGCAAATTGCAACACCAGGATCTGAGAGAGTCCTAACCAGCTTTCTCATGAGACTTTAACACACACACACAAAAAAAGAGCTTTCTACTGGATCCCTTTGGGGAATTGCACAGGGAATCAAATTCTTCACAGGGACCTAAGTGAAGTCCTCCTGAATCTTGGTGTGCATATCTGAGAAGATAACTTCAGTCACAGCAGTTATGTCCAATATGGAGAGAACTGTAATGGAAAATTTACTAGCTACAGATGGGATTTTCTGTTTCTTTTGAAGCTGAGGTTCCATTGTGTGGCAGCTATGGCTGCTGTTATCTGCTATGTTTATTCCACTTGAAAATCTCTGACCTCTGCATTCCCTGTGTCATAAAAAGAACAAAGCAGTGAATATTGATTAATAAAAGTCTTTGACTCTGCTAGCAAAGCCTTTACAAGCACTGGGTATTTGTTTGAGTTGAAGAGTATGTCCTCCAAGACTCAACACCTCTAGTTTCCACTCTTTTGACCCACAAGAACCTGCTTTTCTCTCTCTCCACTGAGTAAATTCACCTACCAGGTGGCAACAAAATTGTATTTCCATTCCTCCTGCAAAAGATAAAGTTAAGGGAATGTCATAATGCCTTTATAACATGAAAACCAGTGGTGAATCTGAACCACCTGAGTTCTGTCTCTGCAGGACAATGATAAATGTCTGCTTGAAGTGCAGAGATCAAGTGCTGGGAGAGCAAGGTCAGACACTTTACATGACATCTAATGTGACTGTCATTTCTCAGGCTTGGTAGCCGATGGAAATGTGGAGACAGGATGAACCAATCACTAAGGTACCAAGTCTGGCATTTAAATAGAGTGCAGCAATTCCAGCAGTGCCAAATGATTAGACACCTAATTGCCATTGTCTAATGAATTCCTCTGTGGTGTGCATGTTCAAAAAAATGTTAAGCTAAGTCCAGCAAGGTGCTCTCACTAAAAATACATTTTTCAAATATTAAATTCTGGTTTTCTACTCCTAAATAGTCCCATGAATTAATAAAAGGTTTCATACAGGCATATCTATAAATAATGGACGACTGTTTTTCTGTGTTATTGGGAATTACCTTTCTATACGTTCCAACACTTGGCTCTAGGGAAATACCACTGTCTGTATTAAATGCCCCTCCAAGATCAAGAGAATTATAGAATTCAATTTTTTGGTTTAAAAATCATTATCAACTTCTTTTCTTTGAAAAGTATATCACCTTATGATTGTTTCAATGTACTAGTGACAGATACAAGATATAAAGTATCTACTAAAGGAATGGAAAATGTGATTTATTGGGAGACTGAAGACCTCCCCGTATTCAAGTTAAGGTGATTTGGTGCACCCTCTGAGCACCTCTGGGGGAACAGAAATTTTGTGACAGATTGCTCTTCAGTTGATTTAACTCAGGCCATTACACCATCCTGTGGTGTCATAGAACAAGTGTAACTTCGGTAAACTCACCCACAAAATTAGATGTCGCTTTTTAAAATGGGACAGTAGAAAGTCAGTCACACAGTTCCAGAAGACTGTCATGACCTTTCTGTTCCTGCTGACGTCTAAACAGAGAGGGAATCTTTTATTTGCTAAGAAGCTATGTTCTCTTTCAAAGAGCTATCAACAAAGTCAGGCAATCCAATGGCCTATGTAATACCAAGGAATCCCGTGGGCTGCAGTGGTGTGATTCCCATCTGCTCATGTAATCTAAACTTTTCCACTTGGATTCATATTTTGACACTGGCCTGTGCCACCTCCCCTTAAAAATAAAATAAAAAAATTCTCAGGAATTCTGATTTTGATTCATTCCCATTCCTGAAAATTGTAAAAATCATGGAGATAACTAAAAGCCTTGTCAACTGAACATCCACTAGTGAGGGGTTTTGTCTCCTACTGAAGCCCTCTTTCTTCGTAAATGGGGAGGTCTTCTAAGTGCCTCTCCACGTCACTTTCTGATCTCCTCCCAAAGGTCAGATCAAAGTGAACAAATGTAGGCAGATAAAGTTGAATGCAAAGGGTTCTGAGCTTTTTTCAGGTCCAGTGATTGACAGCTAAGGCCTTGCACAGTGACAGTGTCACTTGAGAGACCCTGCACTTTTTTTCCCAGGTTTTCTGCAGTCTCTGATGTCACGGGGGGACAGCCCCCTGTGGTAATGCCAGGCTCCTCACTGTCAGGGGGCTAAGACCTGGACTAATTCATTGCGGTGCAGTTTAATTAAACTGCACCGGAGTTGTTTCCTTGGTAAAATAAGTGTGGGAAGAGAATGTGTGTCAAAAGAGACATGCCTCTTACTGTGTGTGCTTTATTGTTACACCACAGCTAATATATTGTGGGAATTCCCATGGAGTCAATGATAAACTATATTATCAAGCTCCATAAAATAGGCATTCTACTAGTGAGGGTTACTGTAGCCCACAATTCCATTAATCCTCCTAATTTATTATATTATAGCTGTATGTGAGGTCTCATAAATTTATTATGCCCCTTTCATCTCGATAAAAATGCTTGTTTCTCCTCTGAAATAAAAACGCTTATTATTTGTCGTGTCTGTCTCTAAAAAATAAATGTATCAGCCACTTGCAAGAAAATATGATTATTGGCTGAGAAATGTAAACTGCACTTGACATGTCTTCTGCCATAAAATTAAAGAATTTTATTAAACCTTGCTTTCTGAGTACAAAAACCAGTATATGAAGGCCCATTGAATTTTTATTTGCTTTTGGTTTAGAGCATTACATTCCCTTTTATATATATATATATCTTTACAAGGTTTTGTAATTTAAAGCCACAGAACCTGCATCTGTCAGCTTTACCTTTTATGAAGAAGGCAATTTCTGAGACTCAACATTAGATGTCTCTTGGAAATTGATCTGGGTGGCAAATAAAATCATTCCCTCTTTTAGGGCCTTTCACATGAGTAAAATATTTGATGATAGGTTATATTGCAGTAATATATACTGAAACATTTGATA
Organism: Xenops minutus; assembly: GCA_035221455.1. Taxonomy (NCBI): domain Eukaryota; kingdom Metazoa; phylum Chordata; class Aves; order Passeriformes; family Furnariidae; genus Xenops; species Xenops minutus. The sequence goes on along the minus strand of JAWWEE010000122.1, from coordinate 21,263,181 downwards.
TATGCTAATATATGTGCTATGTTAGGTAAGTCTGTATGATGAAAAGAGCAAACTTTTCCCTTGGAGCTTGTGTCCCTGAAGGGGATCAAAGTGGCCTCCGTCTTTCACTGGGACTCAGTGCTCAATGGGTGGGATAGAAAGCTTGCTTCAGCCACAGTCTAAAGAGGGGAAGTCCTCTCTCATGGTTCAGAGCAAAATATGAAGATGATCTCGATTTAGTGGAGACTCACGATGAGCAATATCAGGTTTGATTGGGGAACACAGGAAAGGTTGTGCTGATTCAGTCCAAGGGCCCCTTCAGGCTGCTGTCTCTGATGGTGGCCAGAAACAGGTGCCTGACTGAGAAAAGGGCGGAGTAAATGACACTTTCCTGGCTACTATCTCAGACTGCTTTCAGCTCAGATTTCTTGAGAGTAATGGGATTTGTCTTATTTACTTATCCTGAATAGATCTCCCTTTTGAAAATTTCTTTATTCTCCTCTTGAACCCATGTAAACTTTTTTAAAATCCACGACATCCTTTGCAAAGGAGTTCCATGCAGCTACTTTAACTTGGGGTGAAGAAACCACCTCCTTGCATTCATTTTAATCCTGGTTCTTCCATCACCTGAGTGCCCTCTGTTTTATATTAGATAAAACAATAAACAGCACATGCCCATCCACTCTCTCCACACTGCTCCTTATTTTGTTGATTTCTGCTATCTTCCCACTACATCTCCTCTGTGGCAACCTGCAGAATCCAAGCCTGTTCAGTCATTCCTTATGCAGAAGCCACTCCTTGCACACCCACCTTTTAAGAACAGAATTCCCTCACCCTCTTGTATATTTCTTCCTATTTTGGGTTCCAATTCTAATCATCAAAGTAAATTTTAAGCTTTGTTATGTCATGACCACCTATTAATCCAGCTCTCCTTGTAAGTCAAGTGCAAAAAATATACCAGCTTTGTCAAGTGGGTAGTCCCTCTTCTTACTCCTCACAAAAAATAAGGCTACCAGGTAGGTAGGTATTTGTGCAGTTGTTACTGTGGTGGTGTTTTTTCCCTGAATACTCAATGCTTTGCACTGTCTTGGTTCTAAAAGGTGTGCTGCTAGCCTTGAAGACTTTTGTCAATAACTTTCTGAAAGAATCTCTCCATGTGACCTCAATCAGACCTTAGATTTACGCTAAAATACAGTACATTAACAATTACTAAATAAGACACATACTGCCTGCTAAAAGCTAAGAAACTCCAGAAATGGGGGCACCTGTCATATAAGAGGTGCTCAAAGCTAGAAGGTCTTTGTGCGAAGCTTGCAGGATCAGTGCATTGAACTGGCTCAGACTACCCCAACAGGTCCTATGCTTTCTGCAATAGTAGTCAGGAATAAACTGAAGCTCACATCACCTAAAACACAGGGAGCCAGTGCCCTTAGTAGTTCTTTACACCAGGAATACCTGTCACACAAGGGACTGCCCAGGGCATTCACTATCAGGAAACACAGTACAAAAATGTGGTTCCAAATCCCAACTCAAAGGTTTGAACACAAAGAAATGGTGCAGAAATCCTAATGAATAGGAGGCTTCCAATATTTGGGATAGGAAAGTCTAAATGAATCAACCAAATGAAGATCTCCCCGAGGCCACATTTAAAAAAACCCTAGCATATCATGTGGATATGTAAATTGTGAAAAGTTGCTAGTGTTAAAGGCTACTTTTAAACATAAATAAAAAGGCTGAGGGAAAAATTTGGAAATGTGATATGGTCTTAAAGGAGAAATGGGGCAAGGATAAGAAGGCTAAGAAATGCTCTAGGCAAAAACTCTATGGCAAAAGAGGATTCAGTGTTATCTCAAAAACCGCCCAATTTTCTCTTTCAACACAGTTTCCTGTTCCAAGCTAAAAAAGCTCTATTAGTTCAAAAAAGTAAAGCTGTTGGAAGTGTCTGCTTTGATATAATTAACTACAATTCAAGATATTAAAGTGAAGAAAGCAGTTTTATTGGGAAACTGGGAAGAAAGAGAGTATTTTTTTCCTAATAACCTGAAAAATAGTGACTGGCGGGTATTTCCTAAGTGTCCCTTTTCCAAGATCCTTGGGGAAGAAAATGGTAGAGTGCAGTATCACAAGCCTGGGTAATTAGTAACAACAGAAACAATGCTAAGAGAACAGTAGCTAGTATCTACACAGGTGCTTATCTGCTGTATGGGGGGTGGGAGGTGAAGGACATACACTTATCCAAGACAATTGATATGCTTTGTCACCATGGGGGAAAAAAATCTTACCCGCCCAAGTTGTTTAGAATCGCCTGATGAGAGTTGCTTTCTATAAATCTTTATCAAAGCCCTCAATGTGGAATGTGTAAGTTCGACACAGGACTCACTCGTTTCCATGCTGATCTGCACTGGAGTGCATGTTTGGACAACACAACTAAAACTATCCACAAAGGGATTTTTCTTGAAAGTGACAGAAATAAGAATTTGCCCTGTGTCATGTCTTCCTTTCTCCACAACAACCTCTTAACTGGACCAGGAAGGGATACTGGACTCTTAATTGCCTTGAAAAAACATTGTGTTTGTTAGGGAATGAGCTCCCACTCATGTCCTGAACCTGAATATCACATTTTATCCCATTTACCCTTTTAGGAGGATGCTAATAAAATTGAGTAACTCTTGCTTGTCCATTTAATGGACATTTCCTGATTTGTGTGTGATTTGCATTGCTCATATGTTTTGAGATATCTGTGTGATTACTGCCGTCACTGTATAGTGGCAGAGGAAATGGTCTTCACATAAACTGAGGCTTTGCATTTTTCTGCCTTAGAATATGAATGTGAACCTTTGTGTAGAAAATACCTGGCTTAATTTTAAAGCCAAGCTGCACAGGTTGGAGAGAGTGTGTACACACCCACGGGCCTGCCTTGGATGATGTCTGCTACTGACAGAGTAACACTCCACTACTCACAGATAGAGGGGTTGGGCTCAGGAGAGAGGTTAGTGTGCACATAATCCAGTGTAGAGATAAGAATTAGATACAGACCAACAATATTTTGGACCAGCTGCCATTAATTGCAATAGAAGGGAGGCACTGAGGTAGTACATGGATGTGGGTAGCTGTACTTCTGTATTACAGTAAGATTAATGAATATGCAGAAGCAGCAGGGAAAACTTTGTAGGATAGTCTTCTAGAGGTCTAACTTAGAAATATAGGCCAGAGGGAGACTAGGACCACATGGAGACTGAAGGTTTATTTTTTCAAGAGGAAGAAAGAAATTTCAGCAGGATTTACTGTGCAAAGCTACAAACCCACAGTGAGTGATTTTCACATAGGTCAGCAAGACAAGGCAACCCCCACCCACATTTTTTACCAGTGTTTAACTCAACTTGCTGAAACTTGTACCTTATTTTGTGTATCAGAAGAGACCTTGTCATTAGTTGAATAACTTTGGAAAATGCAAGCCACTGTATTTTGTAAGCCCCCTAAACTCTGTGCGTTATTAGGACCCAAACTGAGATTAGGGAGAAAAAAAGAAAGATGTTCACAGAATTAATCCATTCTTATCCTCAGGAGGATTTGATATAGTTGATTAAAATTGTAACTAACCTGCCATACAAGACAATTTTTCTTAAACTGTAGTGGACAAGTATGAATCCATCACATGGTGCATACATCCTATCTTGCTGACACATTGAGAAACTACAACATCTGCACATCTTGTCCAAGAATACAAATGCAGCAACAAACTAATGAAATCACCTCCAGCTCAGACAGCAGTGTGAATCTCAAAGCTCACCTCATATACAAATGTTTGGAAGAACTGATTTGAATCATGCCCAGAAGGTTGACACTGGAAGACACTGCAGGGAAAAGTGAACGCTAACAAAGAAAACATTTCAGGGAAACAATGTTCCTTGTTCTAGAAAGTAAAGCTTCAGTTCTGAGTTCTTGGCTAAAACTCAGTTGCAGCATGAAGGGGTGAGAAGGAATGATGCAGATTAATGGTCCAACTTTTATATTAATTTCTATTTGAAGTCCAGAAATTTAGTTGGGGAAAAAAAGATCCGAGGTTTACATGACTTGGCAAGGAAATAGAGGTGTGCAGGCAGGGAAAGGGTCCAAATGTGAATTACTCTGATACAGCTCAGAAACTGGGTTCATACAAGGTTCTTCCATGCTGATTGGCAGCAGTCCTGAACTGACAGCATGTAGTGAGTCTCGAATTTAATAAACTCCAATGAGAGCAATTGGAAGCGGTTGTTCAACCTTAAACCAAAACAAAAATAAAGCCATTACACTCTTTGGCTGAAGGACAGTTCAGGGAAGAAAATGGATGAGAAAGCTTATGCAGCTGGTCGAGGTGAGGATGAAACAGAAACATAGGACACAGTTCCTCAACCGAAGGAATTTTTTTCACTTAACTTCTGTAGGAACTTTGTTGGACTTTAGTTTTTTTACACTACTTCTGTAACTTGCAAGTACTATTATCATAGCTTATACCTACTGAACAGGTAAAGTGAATAAAATTTTGGCCCTGCCTTCCAAACATGTATTATTGTGGTGTGTTGACCTCAGATGACTGACAGATACCCACTCAGCTACTCTCTAACTCTCCCTTCTCAACAGGACAGGGGGCAAAACAAGATGGAAAAATTCATGGGCTGAGGTAAAGATAGAGAGGTCTCTTGCCAGGTACCATCATGAGCAAAACAGAGTCAACTTGGGGAAAATTAATTCAATTTACCACCAATTAACTTGGATGATGAGAAACGAAGAAATTTGAACACCACCTTTTCTTCTCTTAGTTTTCCCTGGCTCAACTTCACATCTTCATTCCTGACACCTCTGCCTCCCCAGCCCTCCTCCCTTGAGCAGCAGAGTGGGCGGGATTTGTGCTATTGTGGTCAGTTGATACTGACCCCTCTCTTCTGCTCCTCCCTCCTTTCACTTTTCTCCTACTCCAGTGTCAGTTCTCCATGGGCCACAGTCCTGCAGCATAATCCTGCTCCAGCCTGAGCCCTCCATAGGCTGCAGATGCATCTCTGCACCAGTGACTGCAGCACTGCCTCCCGCTCCGTCTTTCATTGTAATGTTTTCAGGGATGCTTCGTACACTGTTTTTCCTCACTTTATCCTTTCTTAAATACATTTTCCCAGAAGCATAGCTGTGCCCCGCAGTAGGTCCATTGGAGCTGGCTGGCAATGCCTGTGTCCAGCATGGATCAGCCTCTGGCCTACACCCCACAGATGCCAACCCTGCAGCCCCCCACTGCCAGTGCCTGAGCACCTGTGCCCGATACTGTTACTCATGACATTTCAGTGAAAAGGCCATAATTAGACCTTAACCCCTCCCACCAAACCAAACCAAGAAAACAAACCTCTCCTCAAAAAAACACCACCACGAAAACAACACAAAAATACCCCAAACAGCAGTTAAAGACAGCACATGCCAAGGGACAGAAACCCATATAATATATTGTGATACGTAACAAAAAACAATTAAGGATTAGCATGTGCCAAGGGACAGAAACTCGTACATGTATGAGATCTCCCTCCAGCACCTCCTGCTTTTCCCACATGTGACTGCTTACTCTCCAAATCCCTCTTAATAACTTTAAAAGGGGTGTGTTAACACATTTGCCATTCATAATTGACAAAGGCAAAGCAATTAAAAATTATACTGCCTGTGGCAGTCCTGCCTCTTGCCACTCGAGGAAACTTATCCCAAAGGCTTTTTAAACATCTCCTAGTGAACCACAGTCTCAGTGCAGGAGAAAGGACTCACTACTAATAGTTTCTGTACTTGCCCTCTGGCAAGATCCATTCCCATACTTGCCGCAAGCACAGCCTGCTCTGCAATAACCCCAAATTCAAACACGCCCAACGCAACCCACATCCCACTAGACATAAATTTTACTTTCACATCTCCAGCCTGCCGCCGGGACTGGTAGGAGCCTTGTGTCTACACTGAGGATGTGCTTCCAGGGGGTGGTGACAGCTCTCAGAAGAAAGCACTGACTGAAAGGGGAACATGTCAGGGGGCCCTGTCTGACATGGACCTTAGCAGCATGGGAGAGGTTGCAGGGACGGTGGAGGGAGTCAGCACAGCCTGGCAGGGGATGGGGCAGTTGACATTAATTCTTACCCTTAGACAGAGCCTTCTACCAGCAGCTCAAGAAGCAAAACCAGAATCAAAAAGAAAAGGTTGTTTTTAAATCATAAGGAAAGTTTCAGGGTTTTTAAAAAAATTAAAAAACATTCCACTATAAATCATGTAAATTACAATAAAGCAACGTTTAAAATGAACTAAGAGTAATACACATTTCTGATCGAAACAAAAACTATTTACCTCAAACTGCTCACGCACAAACCAGTATTTTTTGATGTTGAGTTTTTGTTCTGCCTTGACTGCTTATGTATTTTATTGATTTGTTTGAGATTCTGGTTGGCGACTGTTAAGTATTTGGAGTAAAGCAGCGTGTTATAGAGACCAGAATCACGATGTGTGTGAAATAACTGAGTATGCCTTTTAAAACCTCAGGAACTGCCTAAGAAATAATGTGAACCTTTGCAAAGAAAAGTTTTCTCTTTCTGTGACTAAGAAATGCAAATTAGAATCACAGCAAAGGCAGTGTATAGCCAAAAGCCAAGGCTCAGCTTTTATGTGTGGATTAACTTCAGCAGTTGTGATTGATTACCCCAGTCAGAGAGCAGTTTTGCTTCCACTATGAGCTGGCTTCATCTCTTACAGAACTCCTCTTTGCTTAAGTGAGAAAAATGCTGGTTCACAGGTAACAGTTAAACCAATCCATACACACACTGGAAAAAAAACAGGCAGTGAACATGAAGGCAATGGCAGCTTTCAGACAGGAGGACTTCGATTCCTAAGATTTCACATTGCTCTGCCTGGTCTCACAGAGATAGCGGGCTGGTGGAGCAGTGGCTACAGAAGATACACAGTCCCACATTTGTCCTGCAGACACACTTGCTGACCAAAGAGCATCCAGCTTTATCAATCCAGCCTTGAATGGAGAAGTCTGAGTGGTGTTCCTTTGTTCTTATATTGCTGGGTTTGTTTGGGGGAAAAGTAGCAAGACAGATCTAGCATTCCTAAATGAAAACTATAGTACAAAACAGTAAGCGAGGGCTGGTGGTTTCCTCTAGTTTGGTCTGAGAAGAAGGGCAACTGACAGTTATTTGAAACAGTATTTTTCAGAGATGCTCTTTAAGAGTATTATTATCAATTGGTCTCTGCTGACTAGTGAAGTATATTAAATGTAGGACTTATTAATCTTTAAAGACTTCTTTAACAGCAGTAGCATAAATTTCAGTCAGTTTTAAGGTCAGAGCATATTAGGATATATTAGACATATGCACTTATATTACAAAGTTCAATCAGAACAAAACAACAGTTTGCCATGGAGCAAAACCACCGCTATGTTTAATGCAAATATTTTGAAAACTATTTGCAAAATAGCTTCCAAAAGGCATATCTCATTTTTCTCATATATGTAATCAAGCAGGGAACATTTTTATTAAGTGCAGAACACAGTCTTAATAGAGAAACACTCTTAGCTATGCTGAATAAAACCCACATGAAAGCATATTTCAGAGACATACTGAAAGTATAGTTCTGAGTGTGGCTCACATTGCCACACTCAGAAAGTCAAACAGAATCCCAGTCTTACCAGGCTGGTAAGATCCGTGAACAGTGCCAAGATAATATCTTAATGTTGTTAGAGGGGAAAAGCACATCGCCTATCAGCTATCACCTTTGGCCAGCACCTGGAATAAACCAAAACAGCCCTGCAAGACACTTCATGCAAGCTTTCTCTGCTATAACACAGGAGAGGTGACAGGAGAAGTTCCAAAACAGCCAGGAAATAAGTCTGGAAAATAAGCAATTAATAAGAAGCAGCTCTTGGTCACTGGCCATGCCACCATGTCTTTCCTGAGCACATCTTAGGGCTGAATCTGTCATGTCTAGCATCCCCAAGTATTTTGGTTGGCTAGAGTCTTTTGGGGACCGAAATTCAACTAGATAAAAATCAGGGTCCGTCCTGAATGAGCGGGTATAGAAATACAGTCTCACAATGGCTATGCTCAGAGGTTACAGCATATATATAAACATGGTCTTTCACTGAAGAGGAGCTAAAACACTTGCCAGCACAGATCATATTGAGAAGGAAAGAGCTAAGAGGAGAAAGCTCTCCCCAAAAAGAGGCTTACTCAAAAAAAAAAAAGAAAAAAAAAAAATCCAGCTGGATTCACCAACCTAGCCACTTTCCAGACATTTCCTACTGCAAGCCAAAATGAGAGTGAATTTTTAAAAATGGTACCAAAAAGAATTACAGGAGTGGTAATTCTGAGTGTTTGGGCTCCATGGACATACCGTCCTTTTAGAGAAGTAAGGGAAGGGCTAACTTGGTGCTGATTACTGAATTTCTCCTTGTAATGTCAGCTAGACCTTGATGACAACAGTGGATCACAGTCCTTTTTACAGGGAGCTCTGAGAAAGACCTGTCTGAATTAGTCTTGCAGGCACAGTTTGTGACACCCTATGAGGTCTTCCAGGTTCTGTAGCACATAAATTGCAACTGCAGAGCATGTATTGTTAAAAGACAAATAATTATTTAGCAATGCGTTGAAGGTAAAGAACAAGTAATTGCTTGTTTTCCTTACAGATTACTTAGACTGTAAAATAGAACTTTAGGCAAAAAGTATTATGTGCCATTAATTTCTAGCTCAGTAGGTGAGAAATATTTGCTATACAAAGTGAATGTGGACCCCTGTCAAAAGTGCAGTATTTTCTCCTGTCTGTTTAAAGATATCAGAGAGGCAAGTGCAAAGGAGCAATGCCCCTAAGGAAAGCCAGATAAACTCTGCTCACATTGAAAAGAGCCTGGAATATAACGCGGTACCAGCTCTCCAAGCCAATCTTTGTGCGAGGAAGCAAATGTTAAGGCTTGAAATGGGAAACTGAAAGGGGTCACTCTGCTTTTATTTTGCTTTTCCTTCATGTCAAACCAGCGGGTTGTGTGTTATACTCCTCACGGGTCACTGATAGCCTATCACAAAGCCTCTCTGTTTGGATACCATCCCCGAAACCTCACCAGCCAGCAGAGCAGAAACACTGAGGTAGAGCTACCGTCCAAAAAGCTTCCCAGCACAATAGCTGCTGCTGTCATGGTAGGACAATAAAGTGGGGTTTATGCTGGTATATTTTTCTCATCATATGCATGACAGAAAGTCTAATGGGCCTTACTAGTTTCTTAGTGGCTTTTAAGGCCCTATAAAGTAGCCTACTATCAGTTCGATCTGTGTTCTCAAGATGTCTGCCTGAACATCAGAGAGCTCCAGCAGGAGCTATGTTTTTATTCCCCCAACCTGCATGAAAGAGATAAGATAATTAGCTGAGAAATTAGAGAGGGAAACTATTAGCATTAGAGAAGTGAAAATGAAAACACTATGAGAATTTATAGATGGGGAAGACCTACCCCACCTACTGCTCTTTAAGGTCTGGAGGAGTTTTATTAATAAGCCTTTTATTTTCCAGGGGAAAGCAGTTCCTGCCAACAGTCATGATAAACTGGGAATTTCTAATATTGGTGGAGAATATCTAACATTTATCTTTCAATAGTCTACTTGCAGTTGGAACCCCGGCTTTATGGAGTTTAAATAGGAACCTATTTCTAGAAGACAAAATTACTGATGACAAACTACAGACAGAGATTTGGGTAAACAAGTAGAAGGGGAGATACTTTTCTTCTGATCAATACATCATGTCTGGCCACAGAAGTCATACTCCTCTCCCTTCGTTCTCAGCAGCCTAGGACTGTCCTGTGTTGATTTGCTTGGTGCCAGCTCCTTTTGTGGGACTGGTACCTCCTCATCATTACCCTGCATCCATTGTAGACTTGATTTAAGACTAAGTACAAAACTCATTATTTTTCCCCTCTCTCTCACTTCTGGTTATACTGCAGCTAAGCCCATAGAAACAGTTCTTCAAGAGTAGAACACAGATGGAATCCATAATCTTTTTTTGCAGCATAATTTACAAACTTCATTCTTAGAAGACAGAGATTGATTTCTTCTGTTTTCAATTCTACATGGATCCAGATTCTCTATTTTGCTTATATCTGATCACTTGCTATTCAAAAATGCAACTCTGAATATGTCTCTGCACAAACACCTGCTGCTGTTGACCCAGATTCTGCCAGACTGCCTTGCAGGTAGGGATACCTTCCTTTGCAAAAATTTCCCACAGATTTAGCAAAGCTTTCCATGAAGTAAACTTCATTCAATTTGGACACTTTTAGCAGAGTGAGAATGGTGGTCTGGACAATGCTGAAGTTTTGCAGAGAACAGCTAAAACTTGTCTCTGAAATAGCTCACATGAAACTTCAGATTTTGAAAACTCTAAGGTCCGTGTTATTGTCCAGATACTATTTCCAGAACAGATATTTTTCCTATTTAAAATGAAGGCTGCAGAAAATGTTACGCTGAGGTGACATTTATGCTGCAGCAGCTTGTATTTGGATCTTAAAGACTTATGCCAAAATGTGTCTCTATCCTGCAAGCTGTGTCAAGATGATGAAGTTCTGCAGATAAAGTACAGTCACATGGGGTTTGATGATACAAAGCAGAGAAAAACTGGACCAATGAAACTTTCATCTTCTCTTAAAAAACCCCGCAATTTACATTTTAAGTAACATAGCCACCGCATTAAAAAAATAGGCAAAACAAATGCACAGTTAGGGAAAGTCCACCATATATTTCACATAAACTAAGTATACACTTAGAAAATCAGAATCAGCTGCAAAACACTCCCCCCCCAAGAGATATGAAAATATCCTGGGCTCTAAGCACTGCAGAAATCAAGGTTGGTGGTAAAAAGAAACAGAGAGACAGGAGCAGACCTCATTCAGCTAGAGTAATTTCTCTCAGAAGGTTTGTTCCTAGCTCTGACCACAGTTCTTTTTGACTGAGGAGATCACCTTACCTGCCACATCTCCTAACACATCTGTTTTCTGAGTCACTTTCCAGAAAGCTCCAGACCTCTAATGGAGGTAGTACTACCAGACCTGCTCCAAACTGCCCTAATAGCACTTCTTCATGACTATTCCCACGTTCCCTTCTTGCTGCTGGAGCAGTTCTCTTTGTTTCTCTTCCCTCTGTCACCGCAGATGCATTCCCATAAGTAGATAAGTAACAAACTCATTCCCTTAAAGGAATTTAAGAGAACTACACTTCTGAATAACCTTTTTTCCCCCTTCCATACAACAGAATTAATGCAACAATCAATGTTGTGTCCCTTTCCACCTAATGTTCCTTTAAATAACTTCCCTTAGATATACCAAACTTCCTCTGTGCCAGTTCCTGGAATTCCTCTTACCTTCATGTCTCATAAATACAAGTGACCATCTAGGGAGAAACATGTTCCAGGAGGCAGCTCACAGAGGGAAAGACACTATTTAGCTGCCATGGTGAATTTGACCACAGGGTACCCAATATACCCCACACTACCTCTGCTTCAGGCTGAACGTGTGTACAACCACCCTAACTCTGTTTCTGTGCACAAGACTATTCAGCTCAGGGGTGTAATTACAAGTTAATTTTGCAGCTACATGATGGGTACTTCCTATGTTACTATATACAACAAACTCTTGCAGCAGCTGCCAAGGCTCTCCCTGCAGTGTCCTGAAACAGGGCACAGGCAGAGACCCATGGAAGCAGAGAGACATCTCAGTTTATCCGAAGTACCCAGGTTAGAAGAGATGAGTATGCAGCACAGGTGGTTTTTCCTGGAGTGCCCAGGCCATTTGCAGAATTTAAAACACTTGTTGTATTGCCTAAACATATGTATTACAGCAGTACCTGGCTCTTTCACAGACATCTGGGAACAACCTGACTTCTTGCACTCCCCACCCCTCTCCTATAGTTTGCAGTGTAAAGACACGGGATTATGTGGCCCAATGTTCTACAATAGTCCCTTTGAAGAAGTAGAAGTTAATAAAACTCTCTCAACGTCCTCTAGAAAAAACAGAAAGTTTTTTGGCAACTATTAAGGAAATGTTTGCTCTGTTGACTAATTCTTGCACTTAACACATATATATTTACATAAACATTTTGTATATTTACAGTTGGGTTTGAGAGACATGATGCGCATGTCACTGAGGTCAATAACATTTTAATTCTAAAGATTTCTTTTTTTCCCCCTCAAAGCCACTTGGGAATGGTTAAAACAGGATATGGGGCTTTTATTCCTGCCTGCCTTAACGAAGCGGGCTTCATTCTCTGCTGTAAACACGATAGTCGCTATGCATACAGATAGAGGCTTAACAATACTATTCTGACATTTAAGTATTTCACGCTCTGTGCAGGACAGCCTGTTTGTATTTTTAAGCTTGGTCCTTGGGCCAAATGCAAAGAGACTACTGTGTGACTCTGAGCTTATCTTCCGTACTCCCATCTAAAAAGTTAATGCTTGGGTGTGTCAGGTATCACCTGGGGATTTAAGCAAGAGGCTTTTTGCAGTTAACCCAATCCCGTGACCTGCTCTGAGTTACCTTTGATTTGAAGGCAGTTTCATTAAGTAGCAAACTGCCCATTCCATTAATTGGAATCAAATTCTCCTGAAATGTTGGTGCACAATAATTCCTATTTTACCTCCTTAATGGCTCTATATATACTCTGTTACACCTTGAAGCAAAGGTAGTGCTGAGACACAGGTGGAGAATATTGTTTTGTTGTGCTCACCTTCTTGAATCTGGTTTTCTTTGCTGAATGTTTTCAAAGTATCAGCATTTAGTTATCCTGGCAGCTGTCTATACAGAGGTTAGTACCTCATTGAAAATAGTGCTAGTGCTTTTTTTGTCGTTAGAGAAACAGTTTATTCATCACTGATTTCTGGTTTACCTGTACTATGATCAAACTCGGTTTTGTTCATCTTTCAGCATCTGGCAAAGCACAGTAATAGGCATTAATTTTGTCTCATTTCTCCTCATTAGTGATTGAAAAGTTGGTATCCAACTCATGTGCAAAGAATAGTGGCACAGCTGGTGTGCAGGCTAAATAAAATCTAATATATTACATTATGTCACCCTTAATTAAGAGCTCCAATAGAATCTTGTAGTGATGCCACAAAAGAACTGAGCAGGTAATAAAGGAAGAATATCTTTATAGAAGATTGTACTATATGGCATAGGCCATGGCTAAGTTATCAGCTGAGTTTTAGACTCAGGAGGAGAGATCTGGTGGATTTTTCTGAAAAGGTTACTGCTCCAGTGACACTGTCAGCCAAGGATATTATCCCACCCTGGGTTGTTCCGTGCTGTCCCTGTGTTAGCCCACAGAAGGTACAGGTACTGAAGTGCAATCACTGTGCAGTGCCCTGCAGAATCCGTGGGATCAACTATCCTTGTGGGTCCCTTCCAGCTCAGCATATTTTGTGATTCTGTAACTCTGCCACTACAGCCAGGATCAGCTTCTCTTGCAAGTAAGACTATTCCATCACTCTGCAGCAATGCCCCCTTAGGTCTAGCCACAAACTATTGCATTGTGCAGAACAGGTAGCCAGAGGATGATTTAAGAAGTTGTGTTTCAGAAAAGAGAAATATTTGATGGAACATCAGTGGCAGTTACTTTCAACAGTTTGTCAAGGTACAACAGTTATATAAATCCTTACTTATGGTAAGAATAAATAACAACTGAAAAAGGAGCATCAGCTGGAAATGCACCCAGAAAACTGGTATGTTTCTAAAGTCTCCATCCTTCGCTATACCTGCTGGTTTTGTCTTTTTCAGAGACATTATAAGTATCCCATTTCTTTCTTCTGCAGGGTGACTTGCCCACTTAGAGAAGGGTGTGTATTATAGATATCCTGTGCCTTATTTCCACAGCTGATGCCGAGACAGAGTCTTTACTGCAGAATCCCTTATGCTGACCCAGGGGACACATGGATATGTGCGTACACAACAATTGTTATCATTTTGCCACTCTAATCATTCCTTGAAGACTGGTGGCTTATGCTTACTGTCCCCTAGCTTTTTAGAAGCAGCCAGGTTAATGGTTATGTTTAAGATACACACTGAAACCAACTTTTGATAACTGAACAACACCTCTTTAAAATCCTGCTAGGAATTGTCCCCAGGGTATTTCCTTTGGGAGAAGCTAACTCAGTTTTGGTGATTTAAAGGTTCTGTCTAGTTCTTTTAAATATTCCTTTGACGTTGCATTGCTCTGCTTGTAATAGATTGTTATTGCCCTATATTGAGTTTGCAGAGTGAAGGTAAATCTTTTGTGATGTGATTGTGCTACCCCAAACTCAATATTGTTCAGAGGTCCTTTATAACTCTCTGGTTTCACCGCAACAAGCGGGACAAATTTTCATTTTTACTCTTTTAGATTTTTATTCTCTGTTCTGAAACTCTAAGGGACTATATTTACAGGCAATGTCTAGTGCACTTATCATGAACTGAGAACTCAAATGCCGTGGTGGGACTATGGTTATTCCCCCATCCTGGTTTACAGTATGCTTAGGGAGAGAGAAGTCAAGAGAGACCATGTGTGAGTTCTGGCATCCTATAATAGTATTCCTAATAGTATACAAAACAAAAAGGCTTCCAGTTCTGGTATCAAGCATATCATGGCAGCTCTTTCTTTAGAAATACATAACATAGATGTTTACATATAATATCACCAGCCTACTTCCTTATATTGGTACTATAAGTGTGGGAAATAGCTACACACCACAAAAACCTTGTAGTGGTAATCAGTACACTAAAAATCAGCAGTCAGTAATGAGCTAATCAGCCATCAATACACTATACAGTATATAACTATGTTTTTTCTATAATGGATCTATACATGCAAATGCATATATAAACATGCATACAGTGGAAAATTTTCTGACTTTTATGTATGCCCAAAGGTTGTGGTTTTGTTTTTGTTTTTTTTTTGAGGGCCCTTCCTAGATGGATGAGTGGAATTTTGCAAGCATGATGTCAGGTCCAAGCACACAGTACAGATCAGGAAATCTTTCCTGCTGGATGTTAGGGACCCAACATGTCCTGAAAGCATTCACAACCTCTGAGTGCACAAGTCTCTGATACAGGTCTTGAGCATCTTCCTAGGTGGCATGCACAGAGCCAGCAAGAGCAACTTTCTAGCTCCTGTCTCAGATTGCCAAAAACTGCCTGGGTCAGAAAGCAGCCCTAAGACCAATTTTGAAGTAGTCTTTGCAGCTGCACTTAAACAAGTGCCCATGACAATCCCACATCAAGGGTGCCATCCCTAAGCTTGCTCTTGCTCATCATACATCTCATGTCCAGAAGGCTCCCCTGCTGCCCAGTTTCCTCATAGAGGTTTAAATAAAATCAAGCAAAACATAAGAGGCAGATCATATCTCTTAAATGAGGCAATCAACATCAATTTCCCTCTTCCTTCTTTTTAGAATATTTGGTAGTGAGTGAATTTTGTCAGAGAATTAGTGTAATTTTGCATGAAAATATTTTAATTTTATAGTCTGCCAAGTAGCTTCCTAGACAGAAAAATAAATTAAAGGCAATTCTCAGCATACAGAGGGATCTCTTTAAACCTCAGCTGTCTCCAAAATCTTTGTTTCCCTAAATGTTTTGACTCCTTTTAATGTTCAGGTTTAATTTGGAAAGCCTTGTAGACTGCAGAGACAGTGTTTCTTATGAGGAAAAAAGGAGCATTCTCTTTTTCTCATCGTTCTATTAGCAAAAAATATCTGTACTGCCTAAAGCCATCTAGGAGAGAGACTCAACATTTATACTGGTTAATAAAGCAAAGAAAAAAAATAGTTTGTCACTATTGTATAGCACTTATTTCATTTTAGTTTTCATTTGGGGTCTCTTTTTTTTGTGCATGTGCACACATACTTTTTGGGAGGTAGAATTTCATTAGAAATGCTAAAGAAAACCAATCTTAATTAGTCTGAAACACATCAGTAAACCCAAGCTTGCTGGCTCAGAGTTGTGTGGTGTGAAAGGCCGATACACTGGGGTCAGTCATGGTGAGTTAGTGGTTTAGTAAGACTCCCATGCGTCTACCTCTCAAAACTATAAGCGATCAGCAAGACAAAATAGCCTTGATCAGCATTCAAAGTCATGCCTCTCTGGACAGGATGGTTAGCTACAGTTTTCTGCCTACTAATGTTGCAATTATTCGTAGTTCCCTTTGTATCCTGGGTCTCTTATTCTAAAATGCTTGGCTCAAACCCTTTTCCCAGGTGAGTGCACTTTGACTTTCTCTAAGTTACAGGTCCTTTGTGAGACATGGCTTTGACTCAGAGAACACGATCTGCAACCATTTTATAAGACATTTTGGGCTAAAATCCATTCCAACATTCAGGCAGACAACCCACAGAGTACAGACAGTACTGGCTGGGCCAACAGATGTACCTGCAGTGTACCAAAGACCTTGGAGTGAGCTAAGCTGAATTTCATTGAGACACTCAAAACATCTAGAACACAACAAAAAAAGTTGTTGATTGTTTTTGCTGTTTTTTTCTTGCCTATTTTTTTTTTTACATGCTCAGCTGAAAAACTAAAATTTTGGACTTGTTTGGAACAATTTTAGGAGAGTGAAGAACAACACTCATCAGGAAACAAAGAAGTCAGTAGACAGAGAAGTCCCAGGCTGGATGCAATGAGGGTATCTGGTTTGGCACTGGGTCACAGATGTTACAGAACTGGATTCTGTCCTCACTCAGACCAGTAACTTGGCTAAATTCAGTCCATTTCAAATACTGGGATTCCATTCCAACAATAACAAGCCACTTAAAAGCAAAAGTATCTTGCGGGTATAGTTTCTCATTTGATGGCTTTCCTCTGATCACAAAACCGAATGTGTCACATGAACTTTGGAGCAGAGGCTTGAAAACAGAAGTTTCAAGGCTATTCTCAAAAATTCTAGATTCTGCAGTAATGGGAATTGAGAGAAATGCCTGTTATCAAAGAAAAAAATACCAACATTGCGAGACACAGAGCAGCACTGCAAAACATTGGCAGCTATAACCTAAACAGGTCAATGAAGATAAGCATCCACAAAACCCCAAATGTGTTCCAAACCTACCTCTCTGTTTCCTGAACAAAAAGTAACCTACTTGCCAAAAAAACCCCAAACCCTCCTTGCCTCCTAAGGAGCTTTTTTCCACAAAGAGAGCAGAGGAAGAAAAGGCATGTTCTGGTGTCCCTGCTGACCTGACAAGAGGAACCACATAAACAACTCTGGAGAGATTTCAGGGGGCTGTTCATTGGATTATAGGAAGCTGCCCAAATTACTGCAAGGAACAGGGTAAAAGTGCAAGAAGCTATTGAAGACAATCCCCCACACAGCCCAGGGGAGTCAGGCTCCTGGGGAGGCAGGGAGAAAAAGGGCCTCCCCCCAGCCCCCGGTCAGTTTTGCCTATTTTGTCGGGGTTTTTTTACCTCCATATCTATGTGGAGATCTCTCTGGCTGATGTTTAGCTTTCTTTGTAATGATTTTATCGCTGCTACATAACACATCCCAAGGCATTAACAAAAGAATAAAACTTCTGGGACAACCCAGCTGATCACCAGGCTCTGATACGCAGAGGTGCCATCATCTGTCTTTTCACTGAGAGCCTGGACTGAAAGGAAGCTGGAAATAGGAGGCGAGGAACCAGTGCCCAGTGACATTTCAGGGACCACAGGAGGAAGATCACCTAACGCATTTTGCTTTCTTATTGTTAGCTTTGTCTGATCCCAAAGTACAGGTGCTGGTAGGTGAGTCTTCCTAGGGTTACTCCCCTCTTCACACTCTGCATTAACTCCTTCACTGCCCATGGTGACAGGTCTCCCACTCCCTATGTACAGCACTTTGAGAAGTGCTGTGGAAAATCAACAAAGGATTTAAAAAAATCTTCCAATGGTAAAGAACTTGGAATGGGAAAAGTACACTGAAAACAAGGAAAATTGTACTCTCACTCTTCCTGGAGCCTGGCTCCTTTGGGTCACATACGTGTATTAACTCTTAGAGATATCTCTTAAGGAGGCTCATAGCATAGTTTGCACTAATTACAATTTCTGAACCATTAAATTATTCTTTCTGCAATGAGTAGCAGAGTAACAAAATCAAGCATCATCTTTCCCTCTGTTACAAGTCCTATCCCCCTCTCACCCGTATTTTGTGGGATCTGTTTTTCCAAAGAGTTAAACTGGGTGCTTCTCAGGGGTTTACAACAGGCATAACTATGCCTGAAAAACAATCTGATACATTCAACTTAGCAAGGCCCTGCTCTTTCCCTCTAATCTTTCAGCAGGACCCAAGGGAGGCTAAAGCTGAGATCAGCCTATTCTCCCCTCGAACTTTGATTCGCTATTAAATTCCGCCTAATGACGATGACTTTGCCATCTCACGTTCATCAGCGGGCTACGCACAGAACAATGTGGGCCCAGCGGCGTATAGAGGGACATTGTTCCTGCCTCCTGGTTGCTCTGTTTGAGCAGCATCACGTGAAAATCCTCTTACAGAGGAGACATGTAAAACCAGTAAGAGGTATTACTCTCCAGGGTGCGACAGTAACTCAAGTCATACCTTGTGCGTGGGCGTTTGTATTTATGTGATCTCCTGTTGAGTTTAGAAAAACAACAACAAAACCTACAAAAGAATAATGTATAAAGAAATACCAGAGAACTTGGTGGAAGGTGACGTGCAGTGCTGTGATGGAGGAGTCTTTTTCGTGTCCGCTGCCTGAGTGACTTACTGATCTGTGCTAAAATCCTATACTTCAACATGTACAACTATGCATGGCAGAAAACAATTTTTATTGGCTTCTAAACCCTCAGTTCCTTCCCTCTTTATAAACAGCACAGTCTTTAGCAAGTCAGCATGTTCCCTAACACTACTTAACAGTACACAAAAATTCACATGCAGGTTTCTATGCCACTTTACAAAAGTACCCCAGCCAGGAACAGCACTCATTACTCCAAACAGTAGCTTGGTTTTCTTTACTGTCCTGAGAGTGTAACAATTTCTGTCTGAGAAGTCCTAAGCAGATATACACTAAGAGTGTATATCTCATGTGATATACACAGGGTGCTGCCGCCCAAACTGCATGGATTGTGTCACGGGACACTGTATGCACAAGGTCAGCATGCACAAGGTCAGCATGCACAAGGTCAGCATGCACAGCAGCATATACCTGGGGTTGGGAGACAGCCAGAAGGTCAGGCAGGTGGCCAAAATCCTCTTCTCCACCTGCATTACTCCACCAGGTACGAGCCCTACTGTACTGTAATAAGCACAGCAGTTCTGAGTAATTGTCCTCTTATTTTCTACATCCCTATTCTGCATATTCAAGCTTATGTGTAGGCCATTATGGGTGCTCACTGTAAGCAGCAAGAGCTGAATCTTCCCCGTTAGTTTAGTAGACACAAGGCAAGAAAACAACAAAAGCCTTGCACTTCCTAATCTTTCTTCCTTCTTCACACGCTGCATAACTTTCACTGCTCTGCTCCAATAAATAACAGTGCATGAACACCCTAATCTCTATGGGGAAAAACCCATGACTGGAAAGCTGTAGTCCAGGCATGAAGAACTTTTGATGATAGCAACTACTTGGAAGCAAGGATTCTGTTTCTTTCCATCAGTCCCTCAGCTCTCTCTTAAAACAACCCTACATCTTTAACAAATTCAGTTTCATAATTTCAAATATTTTTTCTAAACTACTTTTGCAACTAAACTAACTAGTTTAGTTTTCTATTCACTGAAGCATATACAGCTACTCGAACTAGATGATTTTTTGAACTGATGCCCCAATGTGTTAGCTTAACTTTTACCAATACAGCTCAGAGTATCCACTGCAAACAGTTGTGTGCCCTTTATTTATCTTTCTGCTTTTTTTTGCTCTAGCAAGGACATCTTTAACCATTCCATATATGACATTCAACCCAAAGGAGTAGTTCATTACCCAGTGACAGCAGCAAAACAAAGTAGAAAGAAAGTAAAAGAAAACGCCTATGCCACGTATCAAAAAGTATTGGAAATTTTGAAGTTTCCCTGCAGGCATACATATCATCCTGACTCAGGAACACAATGTCTAAAGTCATGCTAGCATCAACATTGTTTGGGGACAAAGAAATCCATTCCCCAGTGCAAAACTTAATCTGATTTTTCTCACAAAGGCTATTATAATGTTTTCACTTGAGTCACTAGAACAAACAGGTGCAGACATCAAATCTGGTACTTGACAGAAATTTACTGAAACTAAAATCTTAACAGGTTTGTGGAAGCTTAATATACAGTAACTAACATCCAGATAAGTGAACAGAAATAAAGGATGAATATAGATCTTTATCCATACCACTAAAATAACCAAATTTGAAGGTACCTGCTCATTTATGAAGGGACAACAGAAGCTCGTATTTCACGAGGGCACTGAAATTTGTGTGCACTAGAACACAAAATGCTGCCATGATATTACCCTCACAGGGAAAGAGAAACAACTTCAGAAACTAGCACTTTTTTTTATTATTGACTAAAAGACCTTTTAGTCCTTTTTCTGATTATACCAACAAAAGAACAAAGAAAGATCTAAGTACTGGCAAAGAATGTTTTAACCCATGTTCCCGTCAAAAGGAAACAAATTACTCTGCCCTTATCTCTGAAAGGAGATCCAGTCTCAGAATAACTTGGCCTCATGCGAGGATGTGCCCAGTACCAAAAAGGAGAGCTTCAGAGTGAAAAGGAAACCCCTTGGCTCTGTGATTATTTTTATTACTTGCTACATTCTTTCCCATATGAAAACACGTTAGGATTCATTTACCTAATTGGTCACATTTCTAAGACAGGGAAAAATAAACTTCAGCTTATTTTGTGTGCATCTCTCAGCCATTTTGAAAGATAGGCCACAGCCCTCCTCCTGTGGAATTATTGTTCAGGTTTATCCCTTGGTTTATCAAACAAATACCAGAACAGAGAGAGTGTGGGCTAGAGACCATGAGGAGCAGCACTGAGAGCAGTGCCTCGTCACAGCCTGCCTTCAGAAGGGAAGAGCAGAGCCCCTGTGAAACACCTTTGCTTTGCAGTTGCCATTTCATTCTTCTGTTTGGCTTATTTTGCCTGGTTTCTTAGCTCTTGTTTCACAATCCTGTTTTGTGCCCTGGAAGGTGACTGCAGTACGTCAAACAACATACTGCAGGTCTGAGTCCTGGGGTCTTCCAGTTATAGCAATTTAAGTTAGATACCAGACAGCTCTGTTAAACCAGCAGATCTGCAAACCTCACACAGATGAGTCCTTACTTGTAAGGTGGGGAGTTTCTTCCCCACTTTCCCTGGGACAAGAGAGTCCCACACTTGTTCCCAAAACACCCTGCATTCAACCCCACACACCTTACATGCAAGAACTTAATTGGTGGCCTGTAAAGGATTTCACATCAAAAACTAAACTCCAGTACATGCTGTATCAAAGCAGCGCCACATCGTGACTTGTGCTCAGCTCACACCACCTTGAACCACAGTAACACCTTGATTTGTCATTGTGGCAGGGGCAGAAACTGGCATTTCTTTACTACATACAAATACATAGACAAGAGCCATTATAATAAATAGATAAATGATTCTTCGATGTCTAAGGTCAACCCACACTGTCTGTTACAGTCACGCAATTACTCTTAAGCCAGGACAGGTAACAGAAACATGAAACCATGCTGCTAGTCTGTAGGAATCAACATTCATTTTAAATATAGATGATTTTTAAAAATGGTCTGAACAAAATGTAACTGGTTTGATCTAAAGTATTTCAAATATTTATTTTTTCATTTTCCTTCTTTGTTTTGGCAGAAATGTTTGGAATCAATAATTATTTCATAAAGCAAATGTCATTTCAGAAAGGGGGTAAATTTCAAATCTCCAGCTGGCCCATTAGTCATAAAAATCTCAAAATCCTGAACTTTGGATCAATTGTTCACTGTGCAAGAGAAGCAAAAAGATTGCTGTAATATCATGTTTTCTTCCATCTTTCACTCATCTTTCAAAACTCGGATGTGAATGGATTTTTCCCTTCTCAAAGCCTCTCCCCTTTAAATGCTTGTTGTCTTTACCACTGATCAAGTTTCTGAGAAATGACTTTATGTAAGAGATTGAGCAAGATAAAGTTGCCACATTTCGTTTTATCTTTTTGGTTGAATTATTAGGACTTAAAGTTGTGGTGACAAGACTGCTACCTTCTAATAGGCCTTGTTGCCATGGGAGTGGGCTTTTTGAAAAGAATGAGACTCATGGCCACCAAGACCTTTTTTGCTATTATTTCCATCCTCAGCCAATACAGAAATCCTTAGTCACAGACAGGAAAATGTGGTGTAGTATACACGGTAACACTTGCTGACAGTGAAAAACAAAAGGAGTGGAAACTAATACTGCAGAAAGCTGAATTGCATCACAGCCTACAAGCGAAAAGCATTTCTCTTCTGTAAAAGAAATGCTTTGTGCATCCAAACAATTCCCTTGCTCTGAGTCTCTCCAGAGATAAAAAGGAAAGAAGGCTGTCATCATACAGAGTAGGCATTTCAGAACTGACAGGAATTTATTTTCCTC
Organism: Xenops minutus; assembly: GCA_035221455.1. Lineage (NCBI taxonomy): Eukaryota > Metazoa > Chordata > Aves > Passeriformes > Furnariidae > Xenops > Xenops minutus. The sequence continues at coordinate 21,240,625 of JAWWEE010000122.1, read as the reverse complement.
TAAAAGAAGAAAATGCTATGCAGTAGAAACAGGCAAACAAGGAAAAAAAATTGCCAGTGGTCCACCAGGTCTGGTGCCTGGTCACACCTGGAGCAGGATTAGTCACACTGGGAGGACTAAAAGGGAAGGATTGCTGTTTGTAAGTACAGAGAGGTCTGCTTCTGCCACCCCTATACAGAGAAATGCCTCCAGTCACATAAAGAATGTTTAAAGCCCAGCTGGTGGACTCCATCTAGAATCACCCATGGGAATACAAAGATCAGGGACAGGTTGGAAAAATCTGGTGCCTTTCTGTAGGGAAACGTTACGTAGACTTGATGTCTGAACACAGTTAAATCTTCAATTAAAGAGGTCTGCCAGGTAAAGCGCTGACTGCAAACCAATTTTTGCGATTTAGCACATTTTATGTGGCTGAAAATTCTGAGATTTTTCTGTAGTTCAGCAAAGCACACTCCAGACTTCTGGTAAGAGAAGTGTAAACTGTGTGGTGGCTGGTGAAAACAATAAACAGTTTACCTGCATGACAGACATCCACTATTATTTTCCATTCCCAGCATTAAAACAAACAAACAAACCCAGTTTTATTAATACCTGAGAATTATTTTTGAGGCAAATACTAATTTAGCTGCAATCTAAGACAAAAAAGCCCCCAAAAATCAGAAAGCTCAAAGGGGAGACCTCCATGTATTGTGTGAAGATAGTTATCCATGCATTCTATCCAGCTGTTATAAATAAATCAAAAAAATCATAAGTATTACTTCCACTCCTGTGGAATTTCTCCTATCAAAAACAGGCTTGTAAGAGCACAAAAATATTTTTGAAAGTATGCAGCAGTAGAAAATTTCAACACAGACACTGACATAAACACTCTTTCCTGAGGAGCCTATTCTTCTAGACTAAAGGTAAGAACAGAAATACACAAACAAATTGGCATGAAAGAGTACCTTAAATTGTAAAATGTACCTCATTTGGCAAAGCCAGGTTGCTCTCAAAATATATTCTTTTTGTTTTATCCAGTGAAGTTTTAAATGATGGTACACTCACTCTTCCTCTGCATCCCCAGTGCAGCTCGAACATGGCATGTTTATTTGAACCAGGTATCATACCAAGAAAATACTTAATTTTTATTCCCCAAAACCACAAGTTAAAATCAAAATGTTTCCTGAGGAAACCATCATATTGCACACCCTTATCAATTTTCAAATTCTTTTCAGCAGATTCCCAAAACAAGAGATTGGAGACTACTCCTCCTGCAGTGCTCTCCTGATCATAGGTTTGCTGTACTGAGGCCAGTTAAAGCCCACTGTAGAAGCAATGGGTAGCAAGTCACCTCTGCCTCCTGTATCATCAAGGATGATTGCCTTGTTTGAAATTCAAGCTCCACAACTGTGGCAAATGCTACTTCGACTCTGCAGAGCAGCTCCTGCAAGTACCTCCAAGGGACAGGCTCCACAGGGCAGCAAACCACACAGCTTCGCTGAGCCCTGGGGCTGGAAGGCAAGGGAGGATGCTGACAAGTGGCTCAACTTTAAAAAAGAACACTAAGAAGACAAACTCAAGCCAAGACATCAACATCAGCATTGCACTGCATTCCAAGACACAAGAACAAAAGAACCACCACTGCTATAGTGTTTTCTTCCTGCTTGTGTTACTCCCTAATGCACTGACAGATAAAAAATTACTTAGTAGAACATGCTAGTTTCCTCACCCTTAAAGCAATAGCACCATGAAGAAATCTTACCAAGCACCTTTACTTTCTTGTTGCATTTTGGAAGGTGAAAATTGTTTCACCTGTCTGAAATAATTTATCTGAAATGTGAAAACGTCTTGCTAAATTAGCTTCCTTAAAGTCAAGTTTGTTGTGAAAACAAACAAACAAACAAGCAAACAAAAAACTGCAAGCTTCATTAATATAAAAGAAACAAGATTAGCCATGTATGCCATCTATTTATTGCAGTGTGGCTCCTTAATCCTTATCTCTTCCCATTTTAACTGGTTGACAAAGCTACTTCTTATCAGCAGAATGGGATTTTTCTCTTCCCATGCCAGAAAATTTACTACCAACCCCTCCGAAATTGAATTGTATACAATGCATTACTACAGTTTGCACTAAAAGAAATTCTTTAGGGTGTCATCAAATGGCATAGTCCTGGAGAAGAGTTTTACCAGACAAAATTACCGCTAACTGGTAGTTTGCTATAGGAACTCCAAGAATGTACAAATCTGTAGGTAAATGAAGCTATTCCTTTGATACATGTGTAGATCTATACTAGTTTAGCTCCTCTGTCCAGAGAAGCTGTTTAGTTTAATACTTTGCCTTGAGCAGTTGACCTCAAGGCCTTTCTTCTCTATGAGCAAGCAAACAGTTGCACTGAAATGAGAGAGATGTTTCTAACTGGAGAAGTGAGCAGCTGATACCACAGGACAAGTGGGATGCATCAAGGCATCTCAGCAGCTAGGGAGAACAGGCCAGAGCAAGTCTCCTGGAGCGGAGTCAGGAGATGGATATTGGTGCTCCAGGGGAGGGATCCAGGGATCTCAGGGATATGTAGACAAGATGCTTTCTCTTCCTTTCTCTTCCCATTTCCCATTACTAATCTGCACTGTTCCTGCAACACTCTCCTCCTCATCTCACATAAGAGACACCCACCTTCAGCCAATGCCTTTTGCTCAAAGAGGTGCCTGTATTTGCATTTACACCCCTCCAAAACGCTCTCTTCATTCTCAGTCTTCAGTGCATCCCCCAATCTCTTTCAGGCATCTACCAAGTTTTTGGAAAAACTGTTATTAAAGGGATTGGGCCTTGGAAGAAAGGAACAGAAACACTGTTAAGCAGAGGGCTTGGATCAAAGGACTTTTTTTACTGCTGCATCCATAGGAAAATGTTGACAGCTGTTGATGTTTGGGATAAAATGTGGACTAGTAGTATTGCTATCAGCTATTATATATATGACAAATTCTTGCTATGAATGTAAATAGGGAGTTCATGATGAAACAAGAAGCTGCTTCTGAATACTTGCTTAATGAGTTTACATTTGGACTCAATGATCTTAAGGGTCTTTTCCAGACTAAATGATTCTGTGATTCTGTTCTATGATTCTGTGAATACATTGTTTAATTGAAAAGTGCAAACAAAAAGAATTAGCCACAGTAATTCTGGTGGCTGTCAGAATCTATTTTCAGAATGCATTAAATATTCAAGCCAAATAATGGCTCTGAGTAATGACGAAGCTTATGAAACACAGACAAGTCACTCAAAACGTACTGAAGAAGGATGCATATTATAAGGATGAAAGACTGTATAGGAAATTGAGGATTGGATGGGCCAGTGAAATATTCACTTGTTAAGGTAAAACGCAGCTCTCTACTTACTTTACTTTTCTTCTAACCACAAAGAAAAACATCAATTAATTTCCTGGAACATCTGTGCATACAATGCTATTTCTCACGTACACCACTGTGTTCTCCCGAATATTTCATATTGGAAATACTTACTAATATTAACAAAATGCCAGCAGTTTTCTTGAGAGACTCTGGGAACAGCCTCTAATTCTCTAATCCTAAATTTCATAGACATCACTTCAATTTAATTTATGTAGGAGAAATGTCAAGTGCCCATGAGAGTGGACCTCCTGGGAAGCATTCAGAAATGTAGACGTAAGGCCCGTGCCTGTTCCTATTTAATCACATGCATCCTTAGAAGCAGAGACTTGAAACTGAGTAGGGGTATTCTCTTAATCGTCAGCTTTTTCCAGGCATGCCTTTCAGAACTGTCTCCATTTTTAGTGCTTAACTTACACTTAGTATCTGTTTTCTAGCACAGTTTCCTAAGGATCTGGATACAGTACTCCATAAAGAACATTGTCAAGCAGACATCTCTATAAACACCACTATAATAAGTTCCAGCAACATTTCCAACCATGCTCAGGTGTCTGAATTTTTATATTAGACTCTTCTTCACTGACCTCAAGCACCTCCTGTGCAAGTAAAGAGCTACACAGATGCACATTTCCATCTTACCTCCTGCCTCCACACCCCTACAAGCACGTGTTTTTACACCAACTTTCTTCTTTTCTCTGAGAGGATGGTGTACTGGGGGGAAGCACAAATAAAAAGCCATGGTCTTTAAATTTGATTTGAAGGTGGCAAGTTTTGTGGTGGTTTTGATCTCCTCCAGGCATTCCATAATCGTGGGCCAAGTTGCCTAGAGATCTTTGTCTCCCACACTTCCAAGTCTCTCTGTTGTGGCTGACAGATCCATTGTCTTGGAAGCATGTAGCTGTCATGGGAGGTCATGATCTCCCAGGCGTGAGGCAGTCCCTTCCCTACTTTGGGTTGGGCTTTGAAGATAAAAATGGTAAATTTGAACTTGGGCGCAACTGTGTTTGATAGAAAGCCTTTCCCTGCACTCCTTCAAAGCTTGTGCCAGCAAGCAGTGGGCATTGCAACAGCCAACCACAGATTATGATGACTTTTATTAATATTATGGTTCAATAGCTGAAGTCAGCCGGGTCAGGGCCCATAGTGCCTGGGATAATGCAAACACAGAGTAAGTGGCAGTTGTTTTGCCAAAGCGCTTACATTTGACCTTTATATTCCTTCCACTGCATCCCCTCACTTGTCACCAAAAAATATCTGTAGTGACATCAGTGTAATGGCAATGTGGTATTGCCTTACAAATTTAATCTGAGGATGAAATTTGAAAGTGAACCCCATGCAAACATTTTCTAAACATAGACATAAGGCCCATGCCTGCTCCTATACCATGAAATTAAAGAAAATACACACCAAATATATTTACATTCTACCCTTGGTATGGAGTCCGTGTCTTCCTGTATTGTATCTGTAACATACCCCATTTTAGGGCATATCACCTCCCTCTGCAGAAGGGAGATAACATCAATATGAATACAGGCAATATTTGCTACTGCTAAGATGACAGGCACATGCTCAGGTGGTCCTGACAGCCCTTCCTTGCAGTTTTCTCAAGAACCAACCCTACCGCGTGTTGTGCCACTTCAATTATTAGGTTTTTTTTTCCTTCCCGCACTGATGCTCTGTCATCTATGGGTACCAGCAGAGTGGATTAGAACTGCCTGTCAGCTTTCTCTGACTGTGTGAGCTCTCAAAATAGCCTGGGCTCACAGCGCTGGCCCTGCTCCTGCTCCTCTTGGCAGAGAGTTAAGCTCTGGTTTCTGGCAGTGCATCCCCCTGGCACACAACAGTTGTGGGGCTGCCCTCACCCCAGTGCAGCTGGACAGCCTAACAACAGGACTGGCCACGTGCTTGCCCAGCTTTTTCTGCTCTTACTGTGGAAGAGGAGTAAAACATATTTATAGCGATATATCAGCCCACGTACAAAGGACTGAACAGCACAACTGTAGTGGAGTAGAACATTGTAAAAGGAACAAAAAAAGGGCAACAAACTAGTTCTACAAGGTTTAAGACAAACATCTTTAAAAGCAACAAAGTTATGTTGCTCAAAACCTGGTTAACACTGCCTGTACCCACCAACATCACGCACCTGCCTGCTCCTCAGCCGCTCAGTAGCTCAGGCTTCACTGAGTGCTGACACTCGGTCATATAAACAGGGAGCCATGACTGGGGAAAAGCAAGCTGCAAAGGGAAGTCTTTGTCTCTGAAACACCTGAAGGAAGCTGCAAGACAATCCCTCTGCTGACTGCTTTCACCCTTGAGAGCTGCTGGGTCTCCACTTTCCAAATAGACTGTCCCAATACGTACCCTCCTGTACTGAGTGCCACAGCTGGACTCATTAATTAACCAACACCACCTAAAATGTAGATTACTCCTGGAAAGGCAACCTGTTGCTGGTCTGCTATCCTAACAGGCAAACCCCACCCTTCAGGGAGAACTGCTGTGCCACACCTGGGGGCATGCAGGAGGCTGGCAGCCTGCTGGCATATGACATTGCTGCCCAGTACCATGATGGGCACCTGTGCACCTGTGATAGGCTTGCAACAGAGAGGACTTCAGAAAGAGCTGGTCACTAAAAACCCTTTCTATCTTCAAATGTGCCCTGAACAGCAGCATACAAAGACAAAATTTCCTCTTGGAAAAGTAGTGCTGCTGCCTTACAAAACCAGGCAGAAGAGAACATTAAATTAAAGAGTAATTTCAAGGGTTAATTTGAGTGCATCAGGAGGAAAGGAACCTTACTGACCTTGTTTGTCCCTTGTTCATCCATAAAAAATTTTAATTAAATAAGATTCCAACCACTACTTTTTTATATGGTTTACAAAATCCATACATAAGTTGTCATTTAAAGACAGAAGGATTGTTAATCATATTAAAACTGTAACAAACAAGGTACTGGATCATTTGTCCTCACCAGGAAGATGTACTCGGCAGATGTTGTAGGTAGTTCAAGGTGCTAAAGGAAGTCTTACCGAGTCAACTACAGCCTCCCAGGAGGTGCCCTTTCTAAACTTCCCAAGATGCACACTTGTTCTAAACCAGGGGGTAGGTTTTGTGGTGCTTCTCCTTCCTCAAGTGCATTTCTGCAGAGAGGGAGTTGCTCTCACAGAAGTCCAGAGCAGCCTTTTGACCTTGCTGGGCAGCATTTATGGGTCAGCTGCACCATGAGCGAAATTTCAAGCAAGAACCCAAAATGAAATACCCCAGTCAGCTGGTGAAGCAGAATATTTTGGCTTGGGGGCAGACATGGTGCATTTAGATTTTAATATCACAGAATTTTAGAAAAAATATTATGGAAAGTATTAATGAAGACATGAAACTTTAAAACACCTAAATCATTAGCATTTCTTGTCATGAGAAGGGGAATAACAGCTTGTGCCCAGCTTTGCTTGCAACACTATCTATCAGGCATGAATGTACAACATGTCTGCTTTTTTTCTTCTGTCTTTTTCTGCTTATACAGAAGCATTAATACTTACAAGTACAGTGGGAAATAAAGAACTATGGTAAAAAATTAATATTTTACAAAGATGAATTACGTAGTACAAAAATTGTCATTCCTGTTAGCAATGTTGTAATTTTTTAATTTCAACTAGACTAGATGATTATTTTTTTAGGTTAAAAAAATAAAAAGGATTGGTACTGAGTTTTAGATTTTAAAAATTAAAATTCATCTATTATTCAAGTAATTAATTACTTGATGAGTAATACTGCCTGGAAGCAACTCCGTTGCATGATCATTGTTTCTATTTTATTAACGATGTCCTCTCCTGCTGTTTTATGGCATGAGAAAATGAGGCACCTTTGGTTAGCCCAGGATCCAGAGTTTTCCAGGTACAGAAGAAGATAAGAATGAGCTCCCAGCATGGAAAAGGACCCTGAACACTGGGGAAGAGTCTGCTGAAGAGCGTGGGGTAACTGTGGTGGAGAAGCAGGGAAAGGAAACCTGATGCAGAGGAGATGAGTCCTTTTGTGATATCCTCATGTACAAACAAAGGGACCAGGGCAGCAAGGAGAGCTCTCAGCTACAACTCCCAGTGACCTACTTGCTCCTGCAGGGCCTGAATTTGTTGTCCTTCAGTGTCTAATTCAAATGTTAACTAAACACTTAGCGTGTGAGGAAGATGTTTGGAGAGCTTTGTGCTTTGAATTTTTATTTTGCTGGTTTATTTGTCTTGTACTCTTTGGGTTTGTAGCACAGGTACTAGTGGAGCTCAACACTGACAGCTTGCAGTGCAAAAACAGAAAATAAAAAAGATAACTCTTTTGGGGCAGAATGGGAAAGGGGAGTCTTTAACTATGGGACAGGAGAAAACAGGAAAAAGTAGCTTAAATCTCAACGATGATAGCAATAAATAACTCTCTTAGTCTATGCTTTAGTTTAACCTGAGTTAAATGCAAAATTAATTTTCATAGGTAAAGTCAAGAAATGCTGATTATTTAAGAAGTAGGCTGGGACAAGAGGAAATGATCACACCAGACAAAGTACAGTGAAGAGATTAAAAAAAAATAAAATAAAAGAGGGAAAAAAAACCCAAACAAACAAACAGAAGAGAGGGATTGGGAAAGGTCTTCCAGAAGAACTGATATTTCGAACACCTGGCTTTTCAGTTGTTATCTTTTATGTATCTTTCAGGTTTTTTAAGCTAATTCTTTTATACCCAAAAGGGCTTAGGGAGTTTTCTGACCTAAAACTCAAAGCAGACAAAATGCTTTCTCCCTTTTAAATGGAGGGGAAAGTGATGCACAGGTGCAGTCATTTGTTCGAGGTCCCCCAAGGAAGTCACTGACAAAGTCAATTAACATCTTGTCCACTCAACCACAGTGCCCTGCAGAGAAGGCACTTCTATGTGATGTGGGTCAAATTCATTGCACAAGCCATACCCACAGATATTTTGTCTATTCCTCAAAAAGATTAATGAAGAAAAGATAACCTTTCATTTCCAAGTATCCCAAAACTTCATCTTACCTCAGAGCTTCATTTTGTGCCAGTGTTTCACCATCATATGTTACATTTATGTAGATGTATGTATCACTCCGTAAAATATACTGATGATGCAATATTTCCATTGTTAAGCTGTCAGTGAAATGTTGACCTTTGCTCTTTCTAAAACAAACTTTCCTGTCAATCAAAATCTTTTTATACATGGATATGACATTAGACCTGCAAATAACAATCTTGTTGATGGACAGCTCATCTGCAGCAACTCTCTCCTTAAATTACCCAGAGTTTAAAGCCTTGAACAGCCAACTAACCACACTCCCCTCTAACCTGAGAGCTATACTTGAAAAACTACAATTAATGGTTATAAAAACTGCAATTTCCCCAAAGCAAACAAGGAAGCTGGAGAGCTGTAAGCATCTGAGGCTACACCTGAAAAGTAGGGGAAAGAGAAAATAGCAAAATATGTTTCCACACACACCCCTGCAAGAAAGGTGGCATTTAAATTGGGAAATTTTCAGCACATTACCTTTTGCAACTACCAGTTTGGTCTAGGGGCAGGGGGGGCAAGGGGAAACAAATAGTAAAATGTTGATTAAAAAATAGCCAACTTCTAAACAAAGTGAGCCAGTGACAAAAATAAGAGTCAACTGAGGACTACTGCAACTCTCACCAGTTTGATACAGTGACTCTGTAGGGGACCTCCCACCTTCTTTATCACAAAAGTAGTAGTAGTAAGGAGCTACCACCATTGCCTAACGTGTTTTTACCACTCAACAGCCTAGTGTGTGGTTACAGACAAACTCCTTGACTTCAGGTCACAGGGTAATTTGGGTTCAAGGGGAGAGGAAAAGGTATCTAGTCTAACCTCCTACTTAGATGAGGGTCAGCTAGGAGATCAGACCAAGTTATTTGGGGATTTATCCAGTCAGGTATTGAAAACTTATTAATTTTGGTTGAAAATTGTTTAATTACTTCAGTACTTCCAGGGAGCATGACTTCCCAAGAACTCTGTCACTCCTACCTTTTATCAAATATGGTCACCAAAAATTTCTGTGATAGAGAGGGGGGAAAAATAATTCATTCATCAGGATAAACTAGAGTGGATATGCTTGTTTGAGCTGATCATTATAACTTCCAAATAGATACCAAACCACATTTGATGCCATTTTGCTCATTCTGCTTCCTGAAAGGCATCAAAAAGTCTTACCTATTTCCTGCTATACGATTCATATGCTCTTACCCTTCCTATAATTACAAAGGCTTGAGATAACTTGCCACTAGTTATTCAGGCTTATCATCTTCCCTTAAAAGCTCCAGCAAACCAAAGCCTTGCAGGAAGGCATAACCACAGGGGTCCACGCAGCAGAACCTATTTGCACCAGTTCCCCATCATCCAAAACTCACCCACCTCCTGGTACTCCTGCCCAGCCAAAAGATCCTGCCCTCTCCCATGCACCAGACACAAGACAACTACAGCAGAAGAGAGAATGGTATTGCTGCCAGTTTGGTGTGCTGAAATGGCTTAGGAGAAGAGCACTGAGCACCAGAACACCTTGCTGTTGGTATCTGTGGCAGGCTTTCAGCACCACTCAATTTTAGTCACTTCCTGACCAACAGGACTCCAAGGAGAATAATTCTCAAAAGACACAATATGGTGGAAAATACCCAACATGTGTCAGATACTGAATGATCCAGTAGCACCACACTTATTAAACACCCCATCAGATACTCACATCAATATAATTTACATGTGCCAAGGCTATTTAACCTCACAGCTTCCCTTGAAGCACTGAGATTTCCTTAGGCTATACTGGGATTAGAGGGTTGTTTCCCAATGCAGTGTAGCTTTCCCTTCTGTTTTTGCTTTGTCTTTCTCACATATACTCTCCTAGCTCTGACTGCAGTCCGTGCTTCAAAGCTATGGAAAAGGAAAGCTCTAGATAGCAGAACACAGTTTGCTGATTTGACTCTGTCCTGCTTCTGCCAGTTTTGCAAAGGTAACCGATTTTTTCTGTGTTAATGTAACTTCTCTAGACAGAGGGGAAAGATGACACTCCTCAGTTTTATATAGGAAGAATGAAGGTTCTTGGGTTCTTCAAAGAATAAAAGAATTGGGTTTAGGGGAAGACTGTGAAGTTAAACCACTTGCAGGACATCTCTTCCCTTGGTCAAAATCTGGAATACAATGAAGGGGGATTCTCTGAAGTTGCTCTAGTTTTGACTCAGTATGCACTTTGTGATGACTTTTTGAATCTGCTAAGAAACTGGATATGGGGACAGTCATTGTTATAGTAGTGCAGTTTTTATTGTATAAGGTACTAAAGCTGAAAAGTACTGGTTGCTCTTGGACATCACCAGATCTATCCCTGCTTCTGTGCAAGGCAACAAAAAGCATATTCCATCACCTACAACAGCAGCAGAATCAGATAAAGCCAGGTGGGTTGCAGGACAGGTTTCCACATACCTACCCCAAATGCTTAGCTACAGGGCTCCTCCAGGCACACCTCTTTCCTTTCTGCAAACTCCTTCTCAAAAAAAAAAAAAAAAGTCTCATATCTCAGAGAAAATAGGGTCTACATTATTCATAAGGGCCACACCACAGCTCCATATGATTTACAGATCCTGTAACTTAGAAGGCGGCACTGAGCAGAGGGGAATTGAAGTGGAATCAAGAAAGAAGGGATCATTATTCTATTCTACACTTAATAAGCACAGTGCTGTACCAACAGTAAGGAGCAGTATTTTCTTGTAAAATCAGAGAAAATTCACTTCTACTAAACAAGAAGTTTTGAATTAATGGAAGATTCTGATGAGGATTAAGAACTATACAGCACAAAGAATAAAAAAAAAAAAAGAAAAAATAAAAACAAAAACAAAAAGAAAACTTGAACCCACAGAATATCATACATGAAATACTGAAATATTAGAGTCTAAGTTGTGTTGTTTTTATGGGTGTTGCTTTCAGATTTGGGAAATTACAGGCACTGTGATAAATATTTCAGGCAGTTGATTACAATGAAAAGTAATTAACCCAGCTACAACAACAGGTGTTGTATGGGGAAATGCTGGCTTTTATCATGAAGTTGTGGGTGCATGTGCTAAGTGCATTCATCATTTTCTCCTTTCTTTTATTCAGAGAATGCCCTGGGGAAAGTATTCTAGTGCCAGCATTTATAGGATATAATGAAAACCCATTAAATATGTATCTGACTGCTAACAACTCTGTAGAGAAAGAATAACTTAACTATGGTTATGTAAGGCTGTCCATTCAGCTGTCTTTGGTGGTGGTAGTAGTAGCAGTTTGATCTCATTTACCCTGTATTTAGCTGCTGTTTTGAGTGGAGGAGAGAACTGTTATTTTTTGTGTCATTTTATTTCATTTTCTAATCAACAAATGCACAAGACAGTATTCAAGCTCCGCTTGTTTTAACAAAAATAGTCAAAAACGCCACAAAGTATGAATGTGGATGTCAGTAAATAATTAGGGCAAAAAGTTCAAAGTGAAAATAACAGATGTTCAGAGAAGTAACACCCAGTACACATATGGGTTTGAATGATGTTATACTTATTCTCTCAGACCCCACTCCTGAGAGCCAGCCTCAGGCAGAGACTCCAGAAACTGCTGTTGTCACTGTCAGAATTGGACTCACATTTTTTCCTGCAGAAGTTGCCCTTACATAGAAAATGCCAATGGACATACTGCAACCTTTTTTTTCCCTCCCAAATAATACAAAATATACACAGAAGCTTTGCTCTTCTGCTCCCATCTGCTTTTGGAAGGAGACAAAGAAGCTGTGAGTTTGCTTTTCCTGGTTTCCTCTAACCTGAAATAACCTCTCCAGGCTCTAAGAGTCTTGAACAGAAGATGAAATGCAGGTAAAAACCAGAGCAGACAAGACAGGTGAGCTGCTTCTGCAAAATGGCAAGGGAAAAACAACACTGGTTTTACTGACCCAAGCATTCTTCTCTTCCAGACAATAAGAACCCCATTGCCTTTTCGCAAGAGATGTCTTGGAATGCCTGTGGTGGTGCATAAGTGGAAACCAGTCAGGAGAAGCAGTTTAGCACAGGGTATACTCTGTGCATAAAGACTCCTCACAGCCCCTGGGGAGAGGTAAGGTCCTAAGTCTTACAGGAGGAAACACATACAGTCAGCATTGGCAAGCAGCAAACTCTCTGAACTCATATACTTTGCTTGCTCTTTCCTCTTCACAAGTTATTTCTTATTAGGACTACACAACAACATGGAAAAGAAAAATACTAGTATAGATTGCTATCATTTTCCTCACCCATAATGAACTTAGCTGCACGCATTCCCCAAAGAAAAGGGCAAAGGAAATACCATTTACAATGGCACTTGTTATTTTTCACCAGTAGGAATAGATACAGGGGGTGTGTTTGCAAGGCGGGTTTGTTTGTTTAAAGATAAACAGCCGTCTCTCTTAAGCCAGTTTCATGATTTATGAGGGAAGACTTTTCAGCCTCTAAACAGCCTTAACAGCCTCTAAACATGCTCATAAAGTGTAATGTCTGAGGCTTCGTGAGTTCAAAAGTCATCTCCCACTTGTGCCGAGATCGCCGCTGCCTCATAAACTGTGAATTTACGGGGAACAGGTTACATCCACTGACCTCCAGAGACAAAAGCTGAACCTGACACTGATTATTTAATATCTTACTGACAAATGCAGCTCAGAACAAAACAAAATATTTAAATTTGGACATTTTTAAGGCTGAGTTTTCAGGTTTGAGTTGGACTTTAAAATGGTTGGGTTTTTGCTTTGGTGTTTTGGTGTTTTTGGGTGGGTTTTTTGGGGGGGGCAGTGTTTTTTGGTTGTGGTTTGGTTTTGTTTTTTTTTGTTTTGTTTTGTTGGGGGTTTTTATTTGTTTTGGGTTTTTTGGCTTTTTGGGGGGATTTTTTTGGGGGATTTTGGGGTTTTTTGCTCTTTCTCATGATCAAACACAGACAGGAGCATATTTTTTTAAAAAAAAAAACCTATATAAATAAATAAAGCATGTTCCTTATCACAAATATAAAGTGGTTCATCAAAACTTCCAGTCACATGAAACTACTATAACTGCTTATGGTGGCTTTGAGATCTCATTTTGGCAAGTTAAAACCAGCAGACAATATGAGGCAGGTAGAAAAGCTATTCGAGGGTAAAAGGCCTCTTGCCACTAGCAGCCTTGGGTTTCCATGTTAAGCACCTGTCTCAACCCTGCCACCTAAACAGCAACAAGCAGCTTGCAATCCAAGTACAAACACGTTTATCTGTTAGAAAAGGCTTCTTGGGAAGCTCGTGCCCTGACATCTCAAGATTGACTGATAATTTTAATAAAATCTGTTATCTTGTCAGGGTGCTGTTTACCCCTGATATTCAGTAACACCACATTGGTGTGTACATGCACACACACACCACTTGTGTGCCAAAGACACGGTCATCTTCTGGCACTGGGAGTCTTTCCCTTGCAGAAATACCAGCCCTGTGCTCAGCACATCCTGCCATGCCATTAGCTCCCAGCATGCCTGGAGCTGCCCCTTCTCACCCGACTCAGAGAGTCTTCCCAAGAAGCTGCTCTGCCACTGTGAGGGGTAAGATATAGAACTGCAGAAGGGTAACTGTCCATTTAACCAAACCCAAACAGTGCCATTGGAAGGGAAGGATGATGCTTCCTAGGAAGGGCCTGGCTGCCCAGTGTCCCCATGGCTGAGGCTGTTCCGTGTCGTATCGAATAAGGTCTTATGCACATTTCTGCCCAGAGGTTTCTGCACATCACCACATGAAGCTGATAGCCAGAAGGGCTGGAGAATATACTTGCTATTCCTCTCTCAAAAACACATCTGTAGAAATTAAACCAAACATCAAGCAAAGTAATTTCACTAAGAAAGAAAAGCAGCTACAACAACAGGAAAATTCCAGTAACTGTTGAATAAATTCCATGGTCTGAAGCTAGTAAAGGACAACCTATTTAATGTCTTTGAGGAGATCTTTCTCCCTGGTTTATAAATGAAAAAATTACAAAGATTTCACCAAGGGTCTGTTTTAATATGATGCATCACAAAATTTTGCCCACTTTTCGAACTTGTTTGGAAAAACCACAAGCCCAAGTGGGACTTCTGGCAGGAGGTTGAAAAATAGCAAGGCTAAGCATCTTCAGTTGTAGCATTTCTTGTTATACATATATGTCTACATGACTTGAGCAAATTACACAGCACTGAAAAACTCTTCTTGCAAAAGTTCAAATTGCTGACGTAAACACTCTGAGCTACTGAAAGGGTGCTGCATCCCCCAGCTTCAGAGACTAAATAATTCTGAAGAGGTTCCTCTGCATCTGCAGCCCTGAAGAGGGGAGCTGATGGCAAGGACACCACGCTTTCTCACACTGGTGCCTCTCAAAAAGTGGGGAAGGCTGCGATGAAGGCAGCTGGGACAGCAGTGTGATAGGAGAGGGGCAGCAGGTCAAGCATGGGAGGAGCCAGGCTGCTGCAAGGGCAAGCAGTGGGGGCACAAAGTCCTGGCAGACAGCTTGGGCCCTGCGAGCCTCAACACTTCCCTGGGGTCAGCAGTGACTTCTGAACCCTGAGAGAAGAATGGACTTCCAATCATGAGTAATAACAACCAGTAATAACAGCTTCCTTCCAGACTGAGACTTAGCTATTGCTACCTATAACCCATTAGCTCAAGGCACAGAAGGATCTAGTCCTGCTGATAGCCAACATAAATATTAATATGAAGATAAGCAAAAGGAGCTCTAGTTTACTAATAACCTACAAAAAAATAAATGTAGAAATCACAGGAAAAGCTTTTGAGGGTGGGGTATCATAAGCTAAAAATTCAAGAAGCACTAGACTTGCACTTGCTGTTACAAACATGCTCTACAATACTTTCTGTTTAGCACAGACCACTCTCTTTTTTTCTATACAATAATTGCTTCATTTAATGCATTTGGGGAGCAAGTCAGGATTGCATGGCAAGAAAGGCTGTCACTTGTCTCAAGCACTGCAGAAATCACAAGTGGTCTGGAAAGCCAGCAAGGGGTGGCAGAATGGCTTTACATTTTAGAGCAAGCACCAGAGACAGCCCTTTCTAGACTCTAAATGCATCCTCTGATAATGCCTTACACTCATAGGCAAGGAACACAGCCAAATTCTTCACAGGTGGATGCCATTTTTCTGTCTCTTAGAAAATCCTGCTTCTGAAAAACTGAGCAGCAACAGCTGGAGCAGAAGCAGTGATAGCTGTGATGCCAGCTACAGGACCATGAGCATCTTGGACTGAACATCCCAACTTGGTCCAAACTTCAGGCACAGTCTCTTGATTTCTCTTTCTGCCTCCTCCTCCCCAGAAAAAAAACAACCATCCCACACACCGTACTGCCTTATCCCAAAAAGGAATCTTGAAGTTAAACTGGTATCTGTAAGCACTCAAGATACTTAAAAAAAAAAGCCTTGCAGAAAAAAAATAAATCCCAAATTAAATAGCTGTTTTCCGTATACAGTAAGAGACAAACTGCATGTAGTAAGGGCCCAACAGAACCATGCATTCAGTAGGTCAGTACATACTCTCACAACAGCAGCTATCCAGTAATTTAACTTAGTAACTAATAACAGCATCTTGTGGAGAAGAGTTCCCCTCTGTGATCATGTAATTAAAAAACTCAAACAAACAAGCAAAAAAACCCTTTGAACATTTAAAAACACTAAAACCTCAGGAAGTGAGTTTTCATGACAAAAGTTAATCTGACACCCTGTAAGTGCTGAAATGTTTGTCTTTTCACCTTTTACATTGTTTATAAACCACTTCATCTATTGTTAGCTTTTTGTACATAACTGAGTGTGCAGGATGTGCTTCAGAGGGATGCATCAGCTCAGCTCCCAAGCACGGGGGGGTTATATTGCTTCTGGGAACCAACTGCTAGAAGACCACAAAACTGTAGGGGTGGGTTTTTTTCCAGAGCATTTATAGACTGCAGTTTAATTCTAAGTAACAAATTATTTCTAAAGAGACCTCTTTTGGATTGCTTTTAACTATATGAGCAAATAAAAAAAATATTAAAAAAAAAATAAAAAATCACTTCCGTTAGCCTAGGGCTTATATTCTATTTTTTAGGAAAAAAAAATGAAAATCAACAAATGGACAAACTATTCCTTTGTGACACAGACTCTAATTTAAACCTCACTTTAGCTAGGCAGGAGACACAGAATTTGTGGTACAAGCTGTTGAGAGATGCTGAAAGTGCAGTCTTGGCAAAATAAAGGTTTGAGGGAATCTATCTGTAGTATTATTTACAGACAGGACAGCTGTGCCGGTGACTGAAGTAAAACACCCTGACTAAATATAATCTGAAGCCAGAGATAAGTAAGTGTTTCAAAGCTGCGTCCCTACAAGAGGCACATGTTTAGCTTTTCATGCATCACAATGGATGTCCCACATGAACTTTTTTCTTCTTCAGGTTTCCTTCAGCCCCCGACTGTCCTTGTCACCCTGTGCCAGATGGGAAGTGAGAGCTAAGCTGATCCACCTCTTTGTGGTGGAAACCCCCCGAGCTTCAGCTACAGGTTACTGAAGCCTTCATGAAAAATTCAGAGCTGGTATAACAAGCTTGCTGAAAGTAAAATGTGTGTCACATTATCCACCCTCCCTTTTTGCTAGCACTAAACTACCATCATTGAGAGGTAGAAAACATGCCTGTAACAAACTTGCACAGGGATATAGATACAAAAATAAGCATTAAACTCAGTCTGGTTTCCTCCTTTTATTTTTGAAGTGAAATTAATATAGTGTGGCAACTAAGGATCAATAAGAGAACACAGAAAATTGATTTATAGAGACATAGGGGAAGTGGACACTGAAAACTGCTAAGCTGCTTAAAAGATTGGGATGTGGAAGTAACTTGTGCCTTTCTCCGTAGTTAAATCCCTGTTGTCATTAGATGTCATTTATGAGTGGTAGCATATCACTTAAATTTGTGAAACTACTTCAGAGGTAAATTTAGTGCCTTTTAAAGCTGTTATTTGCTTTAAGAGATCAAGAAGAACAGAAGAAAGCAGAATGGCCTGAGTAGAAACCAGCTTTGTAATTTGGCCCAACTTTCCCATTTTTGTTTTTACCCTCCAAGTCCGAGGGGACACACGCTCTCAGCACTTGCTGTGAGTCAGTAAGCAAGCTTGTCCCAGCTGTCCAACACCCAAAATACTTGAGAAGGGCCATGGAAGCAATAGAAACACAGCACATGGCTTCATTCATTAAAAGATTGTGGACTCAGGGAGCAGCCTTCCCCTTTCAGCTGATTGCCTGCCATCTTACCCTCGAGGGTCTTTCCTTCTTGCCTACATACTCAGTATCAGAGGATTTGTAGCAAAAGCATAAATAAGAGTGATCAGCCAGAGAGAGGCTGAATAGGGATATAACCAGATTTAACAGAGAAAATAAAAGTAAAAGAAAGTGTATTCCCCTGATAAACAATGCTGGAAAACTGGTAACAACAGATGAGGAGAAGGCTGAGGTACTCAACAATTCTTTTGCCTCATTCTTCAATGCAACCTCTCTTCCCACACCTCTAGAGTGGATGGACAGCAGGATAGGGACTTAGGCAGCAAAGTCTCTGCCACTGTAAGTAAAGATCTGAGTTCATGACCATCTGAGGAACCTGAATGTACATCAGTCTATAGGACCTGATGAGATGTATTCCAGTGTCCTGAGGTAATTGGCTGACATACTTGCCAAGCCACTCTAAATGATATTTGCAGTCATGTCAGTCAGGTGAAGTCCTGGATGACTGAAGAAAGGAAAGCATTGCACTCACCTTAAAAAAGGGTAGAAAGGAAGACTCTGGGAACTACCAACCTGTCAGTCTTACTTCTGTGCCTGGGAGTATCACGGAACAGATCCTCCTAGAAACTATGCTAAGGTACATGGAGAACAGGAAGGTGATTTGGGACAGCCAGCACAGCTTCACTAAGGGCAAGTTCTGCCTGACCAAGCTGATGGCCTTCTATGATGGGGTGGCTAAAATGGTGTACAAGGAAAGGAACACAGATATCATTTATCTGGACTTCCATAAAGCCTTTGACACGGTTCCTCACAACATACTTATATCTAAATTGGAGAGAGATGGATTTGATGAGTGAACTGTTAGATGGATAAGAAATTGGTTGGACAGTCATGCCCAAAGGGTAATGGTCAATGGACATCAGTGACTAGTGGTGTCCCTCAAGGGTCCATATTGGGACCACGTGTTATTTAGTATCTTCATTAATGACACAGACAGTGGGATCAAGTGCACCCTCAGCAAATCTGCAGATGACACCAAAATGGGTGGTGGTGTTGCCACACCTGAAGGATGAGGTGCTATCCAGAGGGAACCAGACAAGCCTGAGAATTGGGATTATCGGAATCTCAGGAGGTTTCACAAGGCCAAGTACAAGGTCCTGCACCTGGGTTGGGCAACTCCTGGTATCAACTACCGGCTGGGAGATGAACTGATTGAGAGCAGCTCTACCAAGAAGGACTTGGGGGTGCTGCTGGATGAGAGGCTGGACATGACCCAGCAAGGTGCAGTCAAGCCCAGGAAGCCAACTGTGTCCTGGGCTGCATCAAAAGCAGTATGGCCAGCAGGGTAAGGGAGCAATTCTGTCCCAATGCTCTGCTCTGATGAGACGCCCCTGAAATGCTGCACCCAGCTCTGGCTCCCCAGCGCAGCAAGCCCAGAGGAGGACCACCAAAATGATTAGAGGGATGGAGTACCTCTTCTACAAGGAAGGTCTGAGAGAATTGGAATTGTTTAGCCTGGAAGAGAAGGCTTAGGGATGACCTAATTGCAGGCTTCCAGTACCTGAAAGGAGCCCACAAGAAAGGTGGAGAGACACTATTTACAAGAGCATGTAGTGGCAGGACAAGGAGGAATGCTTTGAACTGAAAGCACATTGCTTCTTTCCTTAGAAAAGTTCCAACTTCCAAGATTTGGTCCCATATCTATTTCTCACTCAATGATACCCTTCCCCAAAATAAAATCGAGTCCAATATGTCTCTAGGTGCGGGAGCCCCACATGACAATTCCAACTCTGTCTGCTGCAAGAATCCCAGGACAGGCACTCACCCAGCTTGCTGTAGACAAAGCAGCAGAGTCCTAGCTCTAGTTTTTTGTAGAAAACACAGTTCCTCAAAGATGCAATTTGTCCTTCAGAAGTGAAAATCCCATGCAAGTGAAGTGTAGGCAGAGAGATCTCTATGTTCTTCTTAACACTTGACTAAAATCCATGCTTCTTTCAGCCCTGATGCTGACACACAGAGTTCATTTTGGGCCAGGCACACTAATTCATGGGGCTCACTTCAGGCACACTTCAGAGCCCTTGGAGTGATGACAAACACTGTTCAGCTGTTTCAGAAGTATTACCAAACTACAAGCTTACAGGCAGAAAAAAACCATACAGTAACCTTCATAATTTGAAAACTGATCTTCAGAAAGAAGCATTAGCAGCAACTAACTGTTTAAATGAAAATCACATTATTGTAACAGAGAGAATAATCTCAGGGGAGTTTTAGCTTTTGGAAAGAGCCTGACCTAACTACGGATATACAGAAAAAAAAAATAGCATCAAAACACAAACAAATTTTAACAATAAAGTTCCTTCTGCCTAGGCATATAAACTGTATTTCTAAATATTTAGTAAGTATAAGATTCTGAGTCTGTCACCTTATAAAACAACTCCCACAACAGGGTCCTCTTGGGCAGAAGATGCATGGTGAGGTTCAGGATCATGCTTCAACTTTTAAAGCCCTATCCTCCTGAAAGCATTGTGGAAAGGACTTTCACTTCTCACATTCTGTGTGCTTTGCTTTGCTGCTTATCATGTGAAAATATTAGAACTTGTAGTCCTAATGCAGAACAACTTAATGGAGACAAGAGTGCCACAAACTCACCTAACATACCTTTTATAGCACTTACATGGTAGCACATGCTACCTTAAACTCTCAGGCAGTCGCTGGAACCTGAAATTTCTGGTTTATATTTCACTTGCTGTTTAGAAAATCAAAAGGAATTGAAAAAAAGAAACAGAAACAAAAACTAAAAAAACCCGAAACAGTCAAGCCCTCCTAGGAGAACAAAGCAAATCTTCAAGATGTTTTGTATGCTGTCCCCTGCTGTGACAAAAACCTCACACTTGCCGGCAGGGTACAGATGTTGAGCAGAGCCTTCTCTTGGACATGTGGGATGGTGGGAGCCAGGGTGGAGGGGACCTTTCTCCCATTCCTTCCCCATTAACTCCTTTCAGGGGCTGGCATAGCAGACAGAAAGGACCCAGGAAGAAGTGGTTGGAGCTGCATGATGCCCCCAGCTTTCGCTGTGCAAAGCAGCAGATCTCTTTCAGTGGAAAGAGGTCACGGCAGTGACTGGACACACAGCAACCAGTGGATTTCAGTAACTCTACATAAAACACAGGAGCTAAGCATGCTGTGTGCAGCATGCCCCAACTTCACAGCAGGATAAGCAGTATTCCTCTGCCTTGCCCTGATCCCTTTTCCCTGAGAAGCAAACATGGGTGCCCAGCTGCACAGTTTGGGTTCAAGATGCAGAGCTTCCCTGGGCAGAGAGCAGCACTGCTAGGCTGGGCACTCCTTTGACCTGCCAACTTGCCTCAGCCAAGTCAGGACACCACATACAACAGCCCTAATAGACAACCCAGAGGTAATCTCCCTAACAGTTAAATTGTGCATGAGAAAACAGATTCCTGGAAAGCATCTCAGTTACTTGTAGGACATACGGGCAACAAGTGCTGCTCCATGGCACTTATAGCAATTACTTTCTCCTGGAAAAACAGACCTTTGCCTTTATTAAAGAGCATTTGGATTAAGGCATCATTACATACTTGCTTGGAGAGTTTAGATAAGAAGTTTTAGGGTAAAGGAGTAGCTTGTACACATACAAGGCTGTTTCTAAACGTGTTTCTTGCTTTTCTAATTCCTTCTTGCCGAGAAAACTTCAATGTAATGATTTCTGCATGAGTGCTCACTGATAGGATGCCACGTAAGACTGCTGTGTACACAAGCTACTGAGAGCATGTAAGAAGTCTCAGACACAATGGAAATAAAACCACAAGGAAATTCATATAACCACATCTGTCTTTCAAATCACTACTTCCTCCTCTTGCCAAACTCAGATGAAAAAGCAAAAGGCTAAGCATTTTTTGTCTTAACCAACTCAGATTCGCCACTCAAACTTGAGGTTAAAAAAATTCTTACCATTATTTCCCTAAGTTTTATCTTTTCTATTGATGTTTTGTGAAACTCTGGCTTTTGAAGTCACGTCCATCATATCCTACTCTGTCGTCACACACTGGTGCCATTACTTTAATGGAAATGATTAATGATTTACTGGTGTTTTCTTTTATGCTATAGGAAGGCTTGTGACAGTTATGAATAACATTCAGGTTTGTTTGCTAAGGATTTTTTCCTTATTTTCCCCTATCTCTGTTATCTTACAAAGTAATCGTCTACCTACCTGCCTTGGCTGCTTTTACACTCCCTCATTGTTTACAAAATGAATAATTAATAGTTGATAACCTGCAGCCAAATCCCTCCCTCCCTATTTCTCCTGCTTGGTCTATGCCATTTTCTAGTTTATTCCAGCAGCTTAGTTTACAGAACTTGATATCACTTACATGTTTGAAAGAGAAAAAAGAGAGCAAATAAAATTGTAACAAGGTGAAAGTTCATGTTAACCTGATCTATAACATTTACCTACTCATAGGTCAGCTTTGTAGCATTTGTTATTTAGCAAAATTAAATATATCTAGACATATATTTATAAAATAATACAAAAATGCACAGCCTTTCTACAGCAGCAAGAAAATCACTGCAAATGCCCTGTCCAGTTTCTGAAGCACTTCTCCCATTTTCCAACACCAGCCTATGTCATCCCTGTCCCTCAGGGCATCTTCCCAGCATTCACAAATACTGCTTGAATTCTCCAGCTCTCATGGCTCAACAAAACACTCACGTCCACTTATAGCTTGTATTCTCATATTTTGTCAGTCAATGCACAAACGTCAAAAACTGATCTTTGCCCCAACCAGCAAGTGACAACTCACAAAGTCTATGAAGCAGAGCCATCTCATGGGCACACACAGCTCTCCATGCAGGGACGAGCTTCCGCTTCCCTGCACAGCGACAAAAGCTGGGTCAGGGGATGCTCACTTTGACTTTCGTGTGATGGCCCTGACTTCTGAAGACTCATTTTTAATTTGATTTTCCAGCTCAGCATCTTAACTAAGACCTGACTGCCTTCTCGCTTCCATTACTTTCCTCTAGCAGTAATTTTGTTCAAGTCACTTGTGGACATCAGGGTGCAGGTGCTCAGCTTGCCCTCAACATCTGCATGAGGAAGCTGAAGCTACCCAAACTGCAGGTGAACAACAAAATAAAATGAATAATAAAAAAGTGCATGCAATCCAGACTAGGCACAAAATTCAAATATTTGGCAGCTGTTTTTCTTTTTCAAGCTAAAGTTGCATATATTAGTTTTGCCATAAGAGCCACTGAAACTTTGTAACCTGGAGCATTCAGATACCTGCACTAGCAATGAGTGCACACCAGTATAGTTTAAACGAACTGAAATGCACTTTTGCACATGAAGCGGTGCTAATGAACTTCATATTGTTCACACACAATACTCATTCAGCTGGAGGTTTATGAACCAGAGCAGTAAGGCATATATCCTTGTTTTTGTTGAGGGTTCAGAAAGTTAAGGCTACACACCTTTACTGTTCTCTGACTGATACATTTCATGCAAACAACTACAAACCTGTTGGAATTGATAACACATATATAATTAAATGCACCACATACTGTAAACTTATCAATGAAAGATGATAAAATGAATTGATGAAATGCAAAAAGCAAAGCTAAGAAAGAAAATTCACATAAATTGTAAAAACTGTTAATTTAGAGCTAACAATTTTTAATGGGAAAGCCAAAATCATGACTGTTAAGAAACAGTAAAAGAAGACTCTCTCACAATTAATTTGGGGCCTGATCCTCTGTGATACCCTTAGCAGAGGGCAGAATCAGATTTCTAGGTATTAGTAGCCCTTTCACCAACACAATTATTTACTTGTAAAGCCTCTGCTTTTTGAGAGAAGGAAGTTAGTCAAGCTGGCTGGAAGAAAAATGTTTTGAGACCTGATTTTATTCCAGTGCACATTCACTGAGAGGGACATTGTTTTCAACATGCCACCTTCAAGTTTCTGTAATGAAATCTATTTTGCACAATGCACAACGAGAGAAATGAGTTTCTGACAGCAGCTGCCCTGCAGAGTCCCAGGCTCTGTGCTGATCCATTCCAGGTCCAGACACTGCCACTGTTTCAAGCCACTTTTCTTTCAGGGTCCCTCAAGAGCCACAAACCATTCCTTAGGGGATTTCACAGACTTTCTCTGCCCTGGGTTAATGATGGTCCTGACATTGGGGTATCCCCTGGAGCCATTCACACTGCAAGGTCTGAGTCACTGTTTGTCAGAGCTGAATTCTGAAGGGCAGAAGACCTTCAAGCCTCAGCGCCTTTGACAGAGCAACAATCTACCTACATCTTAAGAAATGTTACTTGAACCCAAGAGGTTTTCTGTAATTCAGTTTGCAAAACACAACACTATCTTTCCACAAAGTTATTTAATTAGAATATCCAAAAAGTTTAACTGAAATTAGAAATTAAACAGAGGCACACTTGAGGAGGTTACCAGAGCAAGAGGATAGAATATATGAGAGTGGTCTGTAGGGTATGAACACTTGGCACTATGTTCTGGATTTCACGAGCCAAAATACCATTGCTGGTGTCTCACGAGGAGGCAACATGCAACTTCTGATCATTTCTGCCTTTGGAAACTAGCGTGTAGTGGTAGGATGTTCAGCTGTGGGCCAGAAAATGTTGGCTTATTCCTGACTGTATCACAAAGCTTGGACAAGTAGCTTTGAATCTGGTCCTCCACATCTAAAGTGGAGATGTTAATACTAGATGTAGCTAAGTAGGATACTTAGGCTTGCTTCATCCAAACACACTGTAGGACTTGGATGACAAGTGCTATGAAATGTAAGAAAACTTTAAAGTAAATCATATGAGACTGTTGAAAGGAAAAGAACAGGAAGAAGGCAGAAAGATTCCTAGTAGTAACAGGTAAAGGAAAGGGCTAATCAAAAACGGCATAGTTATATGGCAGATTAAGAGAGCCTAAATATTTTTGTAAGGAAGATAACAGGAAACATGAATATTTAGAATGAGATGTGAGGACATAACAAATAGTTGGAATGACGTTAACTATAAAACTAGTATATGAAATCAAAGGTAGGGAAGGAAGCTCTTAGAAGGATTTCAGAACAACCAACACAATTCTAGTCTAGTCCGAACACTATTTGTCTAATCCAAATCCAAAATGCTAAATCAAAAATTGGAGAAGATGAAGAGAGATACACATTTGGGGGGGGGGGAGCGGAAAGGAGTAATGACATCATCATGATAATCTAATGAATCAAAGAATAATATATTACTTAACCTAGCAAAGAATCAAAGTACTTTTGTAGGAAAATTTCATACTAAGAAAATGCATATTTGCCTAACTTCCAATTAAATTCAAGAGCTAAACCTATGTATTCTTTGCATTAAAAAATTAATACTGACAACACAACTTCAAAGAAATTGAATACTTTAATCCTTTCTCTAAGATATACTTTTAGAAAAGGATTTTTAGACTCAGCAGTGAAACGATTTCCAGAAACAAAGACATTTCAAAAAATTATATCCACCTGTGTGTTGCACACAGGGTTTGGGGCTACTTTTTGTATTAACATTGTTGTCAAAGTATCCAATAAATAAAAATAACATGTTAAGAAACTAAGTAATTTTTTCCTTTACTTTCTATGACACAAGTTTTATACAAAGGTTCTAAAGAAAATTCTTTCTGTGTGTTTTATTTCAGCCATGAAATACATGTTATAGTAGCACTGAAATACTACAAGACATATTTATGCTGTGCTCACATGGCTTTATGCCACCTGGCCAAGAGACATTGGTAAGGCAGACGAGCACACACCCTGTCGTGTGTACTCAGTTTTTATTGCCCAGTCAGAAAACATTGTCTTCACCATTTTGAAATGGAACAGAACTCAGTGCAAGAAAACCCCAGCCTGGATAAAATTAGAGCCCAAATGCAAAGAAATCTGAACACCAACATACTATGCTGGAAAAATATTTAGCTGGTTCATTGCCTTTTCCACCGTCACAGTCTACCTACCTGTTACAAGCAGGACTAAACTGTTCAGAGCTATTGATATCAGATGAAGCTGCTCTTCAGTTTTCCAGTTTAACATCTTTTCTTAGGAACTACTTATCATTTCTTTTCAGACTGGAAAACAGCACACACACATACACATGTGCAGCTACCTGAATTTTCAAAACAGGCTCAGCAACAGCCTGGGCTTAGTAGCTCACACTGGGCTCTGCTGCCCTCCCAAAACCCCAGCTGCTAACTGAATAGATATTCATTCATGTAGGGGGCTTTTGAAACACCCCTTATGGTTGTGTAGGAAAGGGCAGACACCCACTACAAACACCATTGTTTTGGGGCCCTCTAGTAGAAGCTTCACACAGAGTTGTAGTAGCAGCCCTCTCAGTGGGCAGTTCCTGTGACAGAAGAAATTGCTATACTGACAATTTAACAGTTGTGTCTGCTACAGAAATGGGAATGGAATGAATTTCCAAGGGGAAGAGTTGAACTTTCCTATTTTGCCTTTTTTTTTTTTTTTAGCAGGAACCTGCCCCATATAATCCAATCAACAGAAATGTTCCTTGAAATAAATACTGTGATCCTTACGTAAGTATCTGGTAAGGGGTCCATTTCTTCTGTAAGGGGAGAGATGTGTTTTATAACTTAGAAGATCACCCAGTTTTCAAAACCTAAATGGCAAAAACTAACTTTTACAAGATGATCTCAAGACACCCCACAAATTGGCTTCTGTGTAATGTGAAAGAGAACCTCAAGGCACTGATCACATCAGTTCACCTGCTATGATTGCCTTTGGATACATTCATATATTGAGTACAGAAATGATTACTAGACATTTAAAGTCAAGGCTTACCACCCTTATCAGAGTGATCACATTGGAGTCCTAAATGAGACACCCATATGACTCCAGCTACATTTATGTGAGCAGGGCTTTGCCGGACCTAAAGATAGCCATATGAAACTACTAAAGCTAGAAATATGTAGCAAAACATCAAATACCAACATGTAACAAGCTAAAAATATTTTAATAATGTTTTATAACATCAACAACAAGGGCTTCATGCATAGGATCCTTGTGTTAATTATGTTGGATAGCTCACTTTAGTTTATGGGCACATCCTGTACACTCTCGCACAGTTGAGCAATCACATTCAATTCCAAAGGCTTATTTATGAGCATAAAGATGACTTACAGTAATAAAGAGCTCCACCCCTGTCGTTCCAGTGCTCACCTGCTTACCGATAATCTTATCATAATACAAACAAACAAAAAAAAAAAGCATTCAGATTTCATTTTCAGCCATGCCTGAGCACAGCACAACTACGCAGAGAAGGATAAACAAGGATCCTCCCACAACTTCCAATTCCTGTACTGGTTCAAGCTGAGAGAAGGAAATTTGAAGCACAGTTCTTGGAAGGATGAAATGTTCTTGCTTCACTGTGGACCAAAGACACACTTCTGCCATTTTTTTTTTTCATAGTGGTAAAATACCTACTTTGGGGGGTGGTGGTTTTTTGTTTGTTTGCTTTTTATGGTGGGGTTTTTTTTGTTTTTTTTTGTTGGTTTTTTTTTTGTTATTGTTGCTTGGCAGTTGTTTTTTTTTCATGCTTTGAGTATTTCTTTTTCATATATCAAAACTAAACTTTTGTGCAAGAAAAACTAATTTTATCAACATGCTGCTCTGAAATATAATTGCAAATTCAAATGTATTATAGTTGTGCTGTAACTGGGGTTTTTTAATCCTTGCTTTTGTTACATTTTGTCAATAGCTTTATTTCCATGAGAGATAAGCCTCCATATCTGTCTTACTTTTTTTTCCACACTGAAAATATCCATGACTTATGCAGATTTTCATTCTGTTTGCTTGTTGGCTCTCTCAGATGGAGGCTTTGTTGCAGCAGAGAACAGATTAACATCCTGTGGGTAGAGCCAGCTCAGGAAACAGATCTTTCCCTGCCAGTCACAAACTATCAGGAATTCTCCCTACGCAGACGCAATTTAGGGAGAGGCTCCTGCCAATATAAATCAATTGGTCTGTATAAACAGAGAGAAGGACCAGAGAATATGAGCTCTGGAGACAGATTATTTCCTTGTAATAAACTGAGCTAATAATAAGTTTTTAAAAAACCAAGATCTCAAGTGTTGAGGGCTTCAAAGAAGGGTCAGGTTATGCAAAAATTTTAGGTGATACTTTGGGCAAAAATACTACTTTGCATCAGTCAAACGCATCCTTTATTTAGGCTTCAAAGACTGACAAGAACAAAATACTTTTAAAACAAAGAAGAGAGCAAAAGCCTTGCCTATAATGTCACAGCTTAGCCCTGCCAGTGCAACAAACTGTCAAGCATACACCACCCAGGAAAGTGGTGGGGACACCATCTCTGAAAATGTTCCAAAAAATATATCACCTGAGAACATGGTTTAATAGTGAATATGGTGGTGGTGCTACGCTGACAGCTGGACTCTGTGACCTTAGAGATCTTTTCCAACCTTAATGATTCTATGGCTGTATGATCTTTAGATTGATTCTTAGCACAATTATTGCAAGAACTTCCTATATTTCATTCTGAGCATTTTTTCAATATTTTGTTTAACATTAAAGCCTGTAAATTGAAATAGAGATTGGAACAATATTCTCTGTCTTCAGATACATCATAATGAAAATCACCTTGCAGAGTTTATACAAGGGAAAATCTGTAGACCCCAAAAGAAATTACCACTGTGTCACCTGTGTAACAAGCTAAGCTTTTATGCTTCATATATTACTCAAGTCTTATAGCTAAGCATGATATATAGATTAAAAACACACACCATAGTAAACAGGGCAAGGTGAAAAAGTTTTCACTGAGGTGTTTAGGGGGTTCATTGCAGTTTTGTTGGGTTTTTTGTTGTTGTTTTTTTGGGAAGTTTTTTGTACCGTCAGTATTAGCAGGGAGGGACTAAACTAAGGGGAGAGGGAAGAGGGAAAAAGCAAAAAAAAAAGGGGGGGAATTTTTTTATAAAAGGAAAAAAGTTATAAAAAAGAAAAAGAAAAAATCGAAAAGAATACATATTTAAAAATTAGAGAGAAAACCGAGAAAAACGTAGATAAAAGGAAACGTAGATTAAAGGGTCCCTGGAAGAGGCGGGAGTTTCCCGGGATGCCGGGGCTACCATGGACAGAGCCCGCCGCTGGCGCGGCCCCGCCGGGAGCGGAGGTGGCGGCGGGACCCGCATCCCAGCGCCGTGCGGAGCTCCCGGGCTCGGGCAGAGCCGGCCCCGCAGGGCCACACTGCTCCGTGCGGAAGTGCCAGCCAGGCCCCCGGGGCCGGGAGCGCCGTCACACGCGGCGCGGTGCGTTTATGAGCTCCGCCTAATGCGGTTTTATGGCGATGGCAGCCTCAGGTCGGACTTGCCTCTGTTGATTCAGGGCATCCTTCGGAACACCTGCCTCCCAGCAGTTACCGCCGTACTATAAGGCGAGCGCAAGAGCCACGAAGTTCAGTTGCAATAAAATGTTAATAAAGGAGTTTATTGCAGGATGTGTAAACCTAAAATTTTAAATTAATCAAGAGAGCAGCTCAAAGGCAACTTCAAAGGCTATTTTTAAAAAAAAAATTACAGTGTCCTATTATTTACAACACAAAAGCTTTGTTAAATACATGTTGTTGGACCAACTGCTCTTTCTGCAGAAGGGGAAATCATGATCCCTGATGGATTTTCGTTTTGGGTATACAGTGTACTCAACACAGCAATTTCCCATTACTGACTTTGTAGCCCAGTATTTCTGAAGAGTGATTGCCAGTAACACCTATTTTTCCTAGATAATGTGGTGCTAAAGGGAAATCTGAATTTGGACACACTGCAGTACATAGAGGGGAAAGGTACGTGACACCGTATAAGCATGGGACTAAGAGTTTGAGAGGAGAGAAAGAAACATCACAAAAAAGTTTAGAGAGCTAATAGAAAATATCCTAATTCCTTAATTTCATTTAAAAGCCTGGCTTTAGTAAAAATATGAATTCGTTACAAAAGAAAAGCTGTTACATTCGGCTGTCATATATTTGAGCTTAGTAATGCACCTGAAAGCAAGAACATTGCTGAGGTATTATTTCATGACACTACCTACATGCTTCCTAGAAAAAAATCTGAATGTATTTATCTGGGTAATGGAATATTAACATGTTTCCATTTAACATAGAGAGGGTTTTAAAAGACATTTTTTACATTTCCTGAGAATTTGTCTAATTAATTAATGATGTGAAATCATCTGCTGATGTTTGAATATTGAAAATACATTGCTAATGCTGTCAGAACTCGTGATAATGCTACTCTCTTTTTCTTCAGTATAGCGTGAAGCTTGCAATGTTTATGAAATGCCCTGAGAGTACAACTGGATGAGCATTATATTGTGACTAAATGAGATTTTTATAGAAACACTGCACTTGTCAAGGAAAATTAAAAGTAATCTTCTAGATCAGCCTGGGGATCTGCCTGAATATGAGTTGGCAGTTCAGCTGGAAGGCAGGTCTGGATCACATTCTTTCTTGTTTCTTAGGTCTAGATTGCATTCTGGCTCACTTGCTGGTTCTGGATCATGTTCCAGCTCACTCACTGGTCCTGGATCATGGTTTAACTCTACTTGGATCAAGACCATGATCTAACTAGCTTGCTAACTGTCTAGCTTGCTGGTAGGTTCAGGACTGCTTCTTGGCTCCAATGCAGGTTCTGGCCCATTTTTTTGGTTCTAAATCAGTTTCCAGGTCAACATGTGATTTTAGAGTGGGGTTAGGTTTGGGGGAGGAGCAGGTCCTAGAATCTAGTTCAAGGGGTGCTCCTGTTCCATCATCTCACACAGATTTGTGGTACTTGCAGCTGATCACCTTGCTGGAATATTTTATTTCTTTTTTTTTTTTCATTGTTTTCTTTTTTTTTTCTTTTCTCTTATTTGTGATTCTTTTGAGTTGAAGGCTCATAAGGATCCTATCACCCCATAAATACTGTCTTGCACTGCCCTCTATGACCATTCCTTTCTCTGGTTACAAAGATGGGGACTGGACACATGGCAAATTCCTGTTTCCTTCACAGAAACAGGTTCTTTGTGCTCCAAGGACTCTTACCAGCCTTTTACCCACTCTCACACTCAGAAACACTTCAGCGAGGACATATGTGCCCACACAGCTCAGAAAGGGATCAGTAATTCCTTTGTTCTTGAGTACTTGCACCCATATTTGTGAATGGCATACTAACCCAAAAGCTTAAAAGGAAACAGCTGAAGCTCGCCGATTCAGCTTGAAGTCTGATTCACAGACTGGAATTTGCTTCATCACTTGCCTGCTCACTACTAATACACAAGAACATCAAAATATTCATTTCAGCTGCCAGAGCCATTCAGCCTTGCCTAAAATACCAGCATTCGAAAGGCATAGAGATGAGATGACCTGATCTCTTTATTGCCAGACTCCAGAAATAAGTTTGTGATCCCTATAGGGAGTTGAAGCCCTGTAAGCAACTCCTGAGCTGACACTGCTGCTTTTGTACAACAGTGTCAAGGGTTAAATATCAACACTCATAATTTTTCGTCCTCTAAGTTGTACTCAGGGCTGACTTGCTAATGCAGCATACTGAGAGGACTTGAAAATAGCTGTGCCTCTTCTATTTGCTTTGAAAAAGTTTAAGTATATCTATGTTCTAGAATGTAATATCTTACTCAAGGTTCACTATTTCTTAAGGCAAAACAGTGGTTTTGGTACAGCATGGTATGGTATAGTAGTAAA
Source organism: Xenops minutus (assembly GCA_035221455.1). Lineage (NCBI taxonomy): Eukaryota > Metazoa > Chordata > Aves > Passeriformes > Furnariidae > Xenops > Xenops minutus. Next base: position 21,209,217 of record JAWWEE010000122.1, on the reverse strand, counting down.
TAAATGCACAATGCACTGTGACAACTGAGATGTGCAACTGCTTCTGTGGTATAGCCAGGAAAAACTATTGGTCATGGCTGCTAAAAAGCAGTAATTCTAAAAAAGAGTAATGGAAAGTAGGGGATGAAGAAGGTAAATATAGGCTTTGGATATACCTTTTAATAGTTATTTGCACTTCTGTTTCACTTTCATCCAAGATCAAACACTTTACAAGTGTACTATTAAGCACTATTTTAGAAATGAGGAAGTGAAAGCACTGAACAATTAAATACTTGGGTTTACCATATGAAATTCATCAAAACCAGAGGTGTGGAAATTTACAGAATGGTTTGGGCTTTTTTTTTTTCCTAAATCAGATCCACTTATATCAATGAAGATTTACATTTGACATAATTATTTTTAAGCAAAGGAGGAATAAAACGATATTCTTCATGTTTAAAGTCATAAATAAGAGAAAATCAGGAGGAAAACTTTTTCTCTAGTGATGTCAATCACTGTGCAGTGGAAGATAAAGGAAATAGGGCAGCAAAGTTTTCCCTGTTTAAAGGGTAAAAAGAAGTTGAGAAGTTATAGTATTCTTAATGATCTCAAGAGGATCATGTAAATGGGCATAACTATCTCGTGTCTTGGGATAGGGCAGGAAAGACTTCAAGCATTCAAATTCAGTCTCTTTTTAATTTAGGTGCTCAGACCTTGACTGATACCATGTTGTTACCTCCATATACCACCTTCTCTTCCTGTTACATCCAAGCCAGCAACATTGAGGATTTTATAAGTACCTCAGTGACTGATCAAAATTTGGGATGCATATAGGAAGCTTGAATTTAAATCTCATCTTTCCAGAACACTGCTCTGTTCTACTTTACCAGACAAGCCTCTCCAAGGACTCAGAGCCCATAGAGAAATACATTTTGACATGTACTAGATTAGTTGATCTTCAGCCTTGTGGTCAGTATGTAGACTTAAATCTTCAGCAATTATTTGGGATCTCACTGCATTTACAAAGTATGGGGTTTTTTCCTGTGCAAGCTAATACTACTGTGGCTGTGGAACAGTCACCATTCAAGAAACCAAATGGTAGGACATTATATTTATTTTTATAAGTCAAAGATTTTGCAAAGGAACAGCAGCATTTTCTCAGATCTGCTTAGAATATCCTTTTCCATGTGACATAAACTGAGAATGAAAAAATACATTGTCTTGATTTGCCAGTCTGCCATTAAATATGTGGCCAAGAAGAGCAAGCAGGACCAGGGAAGTCACTGTCCCTCTGTATTTGGTACTGGTGAGGCTGCACCTCGAGTGCTCTGTCCAGTTCTGGGCCCCTCACTTCAAGAAAGACATCGCAGTGCTGGAGCATGTCCAGAGAAGGGCAAGAGAGCTCGTGAAGGTCCTAGGGAGTAAGTCTGCAGTGACTGCCAAGAGTTGCTGCTCTAATGTACATAATATTTTAGGACTTTTGAAACTGAGAATGCAGCTATTGTAGGATACTGTTGTGATGTCACAGATTTTACCAGTAAACACTGTCTTTTAATAAACCTGCAATGGAGTTCTGTGACTTTGCACTTACATGGACAAGTGTCTGTGCATGTAAAAACAAGCATTCCTATCTATTCACAAAATGAGCATCAGTGTCCCTGCCTACAGCAGGAGAATTGGAACTAGATGATCTTCAAGGTCCCTTCCCACCCAAACCGTTCTGTGGTTTGCCAGCTATTACCAGATTAGAGAGGAAGAATGCCCACATGAGAGTGCCTGTATGTATTTAGAGGGGCAGCTCCTGCAATGCAGGTCATGATCTTTGCTGTTAGCACATATACTCCTCATCGCTTACTCCATAGTCATGACACGCATGTAGTGGCCAGCATAGACAGATCTAAGCAATGCTCTCATATTTCTTTTGATGTCAGGTCAGATTTCCTGGTCTTCCCAAAGACAAAGAGAGAAGCTGTTTTTCCCAAGCAACGTCTTCAGTTCTGTGCATGAACACAGCCCCAAATATATACACTCTTTTCAAAGCCAAAAAGAGAACCTGTTTTTTCCCAAACAACCTATTCAGTACATGAACAGAGCCCCAAATACATACACTATATGGTAATTAGCTATCTCCTGGCTTTATTGCGTTTCATCTTTTCCATTTGGGAAATCTTTGGTCAACTTTATTACAGTCTATTCTTATAGTTAAAACGCTCCCATGATCCAACCTAGGTCATGTTTCCCTTCATGTCACAATACTGAAGATGGGTTTTGGGTTGTTTTTTTTTTTGCAAAGTGGTGAGACCTGCTTGATTACATAATAGATTTACGTTGACAGCAAACTGACACATGCACTGCTTTCCTACGCAGTAGTATGTTCTAAAAGGTCACCATTAAACTGTAACTCAAAATTTCCTTACCTATCATGTAAAAGAAAAATAAAAAAAAATCCCTTTGTAAAATCAGAAGCCTAAAGTAAATTCCAGTAATATTTGATCAAAACTTTAGTATATTGCCTTCAGTGAGGGTATTGGAATTCATGCAGTAATTCAGCCATTTGTTTTAAAATGCAAAAAATGCACAGAGGGGAAAATAAAAAGTGTAGTGTAAGAATTATCAAAGCAAGTATTTGGATGAAAATAGCAGAAATTGGGAAAGCTTCTAATGCTGTTTTCTATTATGTAGATTAACTATATTGATGTTGGTATTTTAGTAGAATCCTAGAAATCATTTAAATGCACTGATTTTTCTGCCTTTCTTTTTTTCTCTATGCATAATTGTAAGATAGGAACTTTACACGAGAAAAAAAATTAAAACCAGCTAGGAATTTGTTTCCCCCCAAAACTCGTATTTTCCAAAGGCTGATGGCTCAGTCCTCAGTTGCAAAGTCTCCTAATGACAACACGCTGGCTCCACCAGTACCACAGTCACTGACCTAAAGCCATTCACAGAGTATGAACTTCATGTGACAAACATGGCAGGGATCATATCTTCAGACTAGATATCAGGACAAACAGGAGAGGCTGGTAAGTAGTTGTTTGAATTTGTTTGGTAAAAATGAAAGGAAAAACAAATTAGAATATATTCTTAATTTTTTACAGACAAAAGAAAAGCTGGAATGGATCTTCTGACACTACACATCCAATAATTTTTCTAAAAGCACCAAAAGTAATTATCTTTAAACACCTTAGTAAGGGCCAGATACCAACAACATTATTCAAATCAATGAAGTATCCCCAAAATCAGAAACTGAACTCAGAGGTAGAACGAAAAATATGTAAAGCTGATTAAACTATCTGATACTGTCCATTAATAAAATAAAATGTTTCTTCCCCTAAATGAAGGCTTTTCTGAAAGTATCAATTTTCCTTCCAAAACATTAAGATAAGCAGTTTTTGATGAGGTTACTTGAATGTTAAAAACAAATTAACCAAAATGCAAGAATGTATTTAACTATCAGATGCAGTTTGTTTCATCTTACCATTAAGATCTGTAGAAAATGCGAAACTGAGACTGATGGGTAAATGGGCCACGGCATTGATCAGAATTTCCTCTAATTTTTCCTTTCAGTCAGACACCTTAACTTGGTGGTTTGCATTTACATTTCTAAGATCTGCCCTTTTGAAAATCAAAAAGAGCCATCAAAATTGATATATTCATGAAGAAAAAAAATCAAGGTTCTCACTTTTGATAATCTGTTAGGTTTTTATTTGAATAAACAAACTAAAGGTTTGCCAAAGGAGGACATCAAGCTATTTGTTCCCAATGTTTCCTGCAGACTTTAGAGAGCCTTATCCAGTCTTGCCTACCAAACCTCTATGTAAATCATGATCCTGCACCACCATCTATTTCAGGAATCTCCAGGTCAGATCCCTGCATCAGCTCCACCAGTGTTATCAAGGTGTGCAAGTGTAATAACTATGAGTCTAAAATTCACCGACAGATACCACTTCAGTATTTCAGTAAGAAGCCAAGTTTTCCTCCCCTGCTAAGCACTCAACTGCCACAGAAAGAACAAAAAAGCTCTGAACACTTAGAAGCTTTTGAAGAGCAAAAGCCTGATGCTTTATATGCTCATTTTTTATTTTCATTATTTCTATTTTGGGGTATAACTTTTTCTTTTCCCTGGTTTTAGGAACATTTGAAATTATGACCACAGAGTCTCCATAGTAAGTTTTGACACACTGTTTTGAACTGGGCCAGGATGATGCTCTTCTATTTACACTTCTTAATTACTTGGAAAAACAAAAGGAAACCAAAGATAAAAGTATCCTTTCCAGATGTCACCTTCGCCAGAGGTGGGAATACTAGTGGGAAAACGATTGATTACTTTAAAAATTCTTGTTTAGCCTGAGATGTATAAACGTTAGTCTCCCTTATACACACCTCTGTAGCTGAATAGCCACACACAGGCACAGACAGGGATCCATCAGCACTAGAATGGATGAGGCAGGTTGTTCTCTGGGGCTGCCACCACAAGCTCTGGTTCTAGACGAGCTGCACATACGGGCCTAGGGATACCTGACCTGGGTGTGTCACCCAAGCATCACAGCAGCCCTAGGCAGGTGCGTGGCAGTACTAGGAACTTCCTAGCACACTGGCAGTCCCTCACAGCTGCTTCAGTTACACTGGACCACGCCCAGCCTCTGGAGCAGCCCAAACCTGCAGGCCAAGGTTGTGAAATTGCCATTAAAACCACAGCACAGTCTTCACAGCCCTAAAGGAGCCCAGCTGAGAAGTGATTTCATTGAAAAGATACCTAGTAGCCTTTTCAGAATTAGCCAATGAAATAAAACTGCCTTTCCTCTAAAAGTGCATCACTCCTTCACCCTCAGCTTTGAATACTGCTCACTGCAGTTTCCCTGAGGGTGTCAAGGATGGAGTCAGCAGTCACAGGCAACAGCAGCAGCCAAGTGAAGTAATATCATTACTTGCTAATCTCAAAGTTCAGACACCAATGTTCCTGAGCTTTCACCATCTTCCCCAACAGGCAAATCCAATGGCAGTTCACAGGCTTTCTTTTCCAGCCTCCATCCCCACAGCACCAGACTTCTGTTTTCCAAGCCTTTTCAAACAAGTCTTTCAGTACATTCTGCAACGCCAGAAGGAAGCCACCAACAACAGAGCAGGGAAGAGGGTTAATTGGATGCTTTGCTAGCCAAGTAATAGAAGCACAACTGATTTAATCCAAAGGTTCTTCCACAAGCAGAGATGAACCACACAAAAATTTGCTATGAAAGTTTTTTTGCAAGACATTCTGGTAAGAAGTGAAACATAACAATGCAGCTCAGGCTGTATTTACTACAGCTTCACTACAAATATTGCAGCACTGTTAATTTCAGAAAAAAAACAGATATTCCTCCTACCTGAGAGGTGACCAAGGCTGGTGCTGCACGTTCTGCACATCAGACTGTGCCTCACAGTCTCATATGCCCTGAAAAACTACCTCAGGTCCATATTCTCACCCACAGCAAAAAGGAAGCTCCAATAGAAGCAATTTACGCAACTTCAGACTCAACGAGGAAACAACCTAGGAGTCAGGAGAAGCATTTTCCTTGTAGAAACCTGCATCCAGTTGCCATTCTTTCCAAGATGCTGCTCAGCTTTATCCTGCAGCAGCAAACTTCACCTCCTCCTGCTTCTCAACCCACCCTTAAAAAGCAGGCTACAGCTGGGGCAAGGTTCCTCAGCTGTTTCCTCGGTCATTAGGAAAAGATGACCCTATTGGGAGGCACGGTGAACCATCTCTGCAGGTGAAAAGCCAGCCCTCAGCTGAATATCCTTTGCTTTGAGTGATGTTGTACAATTGGAAAAGCTTTTCAAGTGAATGGAAGAAAGTGTGTGTCGTGAGAAGGTGTTGGCACACATCCTGCACTCACACCCTGCTTTTGGCCTTGGGCTTCTGTAGCTCACAGCAAGTAGACAACTAAATGTTGCTGGGCCCCAGGTCCTTCTCCACAGGCAGGGTAATACCTCACCCCAGACACCGAGGAGTAGCTTGGGGACTGAGAACTATACAAGTAGTTCCCTATAGGAGCTTTAGTCGAGCTCTCAGCTGTACTATTTCTGTAGGATCGAGTCATAGTTATAAAAATCACGGCACAAATCATCACAGCTTGCTAAGAGTCAGCATTTTTTGGACATTCATATAACACTGGCCCTTAGTTCAACATTAGTACTCATATGAGAGAAATATAATAATATGTAGTTAATATAAAACAAATACTAAAGTGATAATTTTGTCCACAGCAACTGAAATCCAAAGCAGACTAGCTGCATGGACGTACTTAGCCCGCTTTCCATTGCTTTCCAAAACGGGGTATGCAAGAACCCAGTGCCCACTCTGACAGGTTCCTGCTCACCCCTGCCTCCCTGCTTTGCTCAGACCCTGTGGACAGCCTATTCCTGCTCCAGTGAAAACCACGAGCAAGACTTCTTCCAGCCTCTCTGTCAACAGCAGCTCTCCCTGCAAAACACTTAGGTGAAAGAATTAGCTTTTCTATGTGAAAAAAAATAATAAATAAAAGCATCCCCTCCCTTCTTTTTTTGAAGGAGACTTCAGCAAAAAGATGTTGCAGGAGACATTATGATGCATGGCTTTTCCAGAAGCTCGGCTGGTGGATTCAACAAATGACTAAATAAACTAAAAAGCCGGCCTCCTCGCCCTGCTCCCAGGGAGAAGCGGGGCGGCCCCAGCTGAGGGGGCCGGTGCCCGCTAGCTGCTGGGGGAGTGGCAGGGGGCCGGTGCCCGCTGCTGGTCGCAGATGCCGCCCCAGAGCCTGGAGCGAGCAGGAACTATCCTCCTGCAGGATAAAAATGTTGACTGTAGATAAGCGAGGTGCAGGTGGGGACTGGGGGCAGCTCCGGCCGGTCCCCGAGGTTTGCTTTTGGGGTTTATAGGAAGCAGGTGATGCCGCCCAACGGTCTCGGGCTTATTTCAACGTGTTCCCTGGACCAGAGTTCAGCCAGTGCACTTCGGCGGAGCAGCCATCGCCCGGCTTGGCAGAGCCCTGGGGGGAGGAATGGAGCACAAGAAACAAATAAAAGCTCATAAATTTGGAGAATCAAATGCTTTCCTCTGCTCGAGGCCGGAGCTTCGATAGCTCCGCTGGGTCGTTGTCGGGACGCAACCCAGAGGTACCGAGGGACTGCCCGGGTGCATCATCCCCAGGCTCACTGGCCCCGGACAGGGTAGAGGGACCGACCACCTACCGCCCTGTCCCGCCCCTATGCGCCGCCAGCACATCGATCACCGGCAGCACCGAGGGGTCCTGAGCTGCCCACGGGTGCCGGAGTCCTGTAGGCCGGGGGGCGACGTGGTGTCCGTCCCATCCCATCTCCCGCACCTGCCGGGCTCGGTTACTCTCTGAGTCAGAGGGATTTGCATTGCACCACAGCCCATACGTGATGCGCTGCTCGCTTCTCATCCTAAGTACCTCTTGTTCCTGCCTGTGGATGAAACTGTGTTTCTGAGCATCGCATGGGAACGAAAAAAAACCAAAACCAAAACCAAACCCAAACATCTTGAAACATAAATGAATCAGTGGGTGACTGGAGATGAAATGATGCGAGCTGACCCGGTAGGATCGAGGGATTTGCTTGTCCCAAACGGGTCTTTTAAACACTAATCTGACAAGTCGAATTGGGGTTTACCGTGCCGGTGGGCTGGGTGTCCTGTTTCAGCGAGTCACGTACCATTAAAGAGGCACTTTTACAAGTTTGCGGAGAGGCGCCAAGGTATTCAAAGCTGCTCGCTTGGAAGGAAAACCCGCGGCGGCAGCGCTTGGGGAAAGGGTTAACCCGCTGGCCGCCCTGCCTGGGAAATGATGGTAAATTACCCGGCGCGTTCTCCCGGGGAAGAAATTAGACTTCAAAAGGGCTGGAGCCCTTCTGAATATATATCAAGCAGATGGGCTGATGCGCTGTCTCGCTGATGTGCAGTTGATTAACCGCCCCATAAAAGTGCTGCAGCCCTGCTCGCCCGCGGTGGGTGCGCGCCGCGGCCCGTCTCTCTCCCGGGCACCCCGGCAGCGCGCCTCTCCGGGGCTGCTGCCTCGGTGCAGGGCGGGGAAAAGGGGGTGGCCTCCGCAAGACACCAGGAAAGGAAGACAAGGAGATATCAGAGGGGGGAGAGCCGGGAGGAGAAAAAAAATAAAAAGGAAAAGATAAAAAAAGGGGAGAAATGGGACGAAATAAAAAAAAGGACATTTCTTCAGAAATGTGGGGGAATTGCTCTCCCCTCCAGAAATGTCACTTTCCCTGTCAGGACTACAGAGAGCTCATCCCCGCCTCGGCACAAGCTCCCAGCTCACGTCCCAGATAGCTGCTAGCTGCAGCGAGCGCGGCGGGTTGGCACCCACCCACCCTGAGCAGCCTTGGTGAAACCGAACTGGGGGCGAAAAGCTGCGGGGAGCGTCAGAGGAGCTGAGCTCTCTTCGCTCCCGGCTGCAGGACGGGGCAGAAGCTGCTACTCCACCACTGGCGCCCCGCGGTGAAGAATTCGGCTGCGGCATCGGGCTAGGGGGCCTCGGGGGCGGGGGGTGTCGCACGCACCCCTGGAGCAGCTCAATAAAAACGCCTTCTCGCTCCTCCCGGTCCTAAGAGAGGAGGGAGAATAACACACGCCAGAAAGCCACCCATTGTAGCTTTTAAATGCTTCGCCGCTCAAACCGCCTTTGACACGCCTTGGCTGGGCTCCCGAAGGCATCCCGAGCCATTCGATAGCACTTCTGAAGAGGCCTCTCTGTCTGCCCCGCTCTGGACAGCCTAGAAATGGCCATCGGCGGCAGCGCACCCACCGCACAAGGGCAGCGCAGCCAGCGGAGCCGCACTCCCACCCTCTCCCGGTGGTGCACCCGCTCTGGAAAACGTACTTAGAGAGAGTCCACCTGAAGTTAACGGGGAATGCCGGCAGGGCAGCATATAGCTTTCTGAGGCCCGAACCCAGCTTCGGGAGGGCGGCCGGCCGCGCCATCCGGCCCCGGCGGACACACAGCCCCGAGCAAAGCCCCTTGCAGCGTTGCAAGGACTTGACAAGGGTCAGACGACTTGCCGTCTTGTTCCCCGGGGTGCGCCGGCGATTCCTCGCCCCAGCCTCTTTGCTGCGGGGCTGCGTTGCCCGCGGAGAGGTTGCTCTCCGCGCCGGGTTAGCAGGGTCCCCCCCTCACCGACGCACAAACTGACCCCTCGCCACTTTCCCCGCATTTTTTTCTCCCGAACAGGCACGTCAGGGGCAGATGTGACGGCGGGTGACCGGGCGCAAGGAGGGCTGCTGCCGGGTACCCGGGTCGGTGCCCGTGGGTGGCAGTGTCAGAGGTGGGGCCATCGGTGTCGGGGACGCACAGCGAAACACAAGCCGGCAGATGCCCCACGCGGGGACGGGGCTGTGGGGCGGAAAGCTGCCGAGGCGCAAGGGGGGTGTCTCCATCCTTGCTTCAGCGGCTCGGACCCCTGTGAGCCTGTGCAGGGATGTGCACGCGTGTGCATGCCCGTGCGTGCCGGCCTCCGAGTGGGCTCGCCCGTCCCTCTGTGGGCGCCTGCCTCTCCGCACTGTCGAGGCAGACACGCTGGGCCGTTCCTGCGTATCCTTTTCTCCTCCTTTGTCTCCTTTTCTTTGGCTTTGACTCTTTCAGGTGCCCCGGCGGTGCCCTCGCGTGCTGCTGGTTGCTGGGAGGTGGCGTGGCTGCCACTGCGCTGCTGTTGTGCGAGGGGAGGGAGGGAAGGGGGCTTGAATGCTGGCTGTTGTGCTCGGCTGGGGTGGGGGGCCGCCGAGGAGGAGGAGGCCGATGATGATGATGATGGAGAGGAGGGGGTGACGATGGAGCTCACCGCGGGCGCGCAGCTCCCTGGGGAGCCGCCTGAAAGGCCGCTGCGCTCACCAGCTGACAACGCGTGCTTCGCTCCAGACACGGCGCACCGCGGCCGGGAGCGAGGCCAGACCCCCTCCTCCGCCCTCCAGCCCCCCTGTCCCCCGCATTGTCCGACCCAAAGCATTGTCCGCCCCGCTCTAATTAAGAAACGCTGGCCCCACGGCCAGCTCCCCCACAGCCCCCCCTCCATGGTCCCTGCGCTTTTCTGGTCTCCCCTCGTCGGGTTTAACCCTTCCTCCTCCTTCCCTTCCTCATCCGTCCCCGAGGCCAGAGGTTGAGCAAACAGCAGCCAGAGAACAGCAAAGGCAGAGATGCGCCCCGGCCGCCGCGCCCCCCCGCCCCGCCGCCGCCGCGCCTCTCCCCCGCTCAGGCCCCCCGAAATCTCCGCCGCCGAAACGGCCGGGCAGAGCCCCCGCACCGGACCCGCGGCTGCGGTTCATCGGGCGACCAGGGCTCAAAAGGCAAGAAGGGAGCCGCCGTGCGCCTCGCACAAAAGCGACCGCCTCCCCAAACCCCCCCAGTCCCCGCAATGGTTTCGCACACCCCGGAGGACAGTTAGCGTTCAGCCAAAATTTAACGCTCGGATAGTGCGCTTCTGACTCGCCCTTTTCAAATAAAAGCCGGTTTAAGATGATAAAACCCCACGAAGCAAACCGGGCGAAACTGCTTCCAGGGGCTAGTGCGCGTCCCTTCTCTTGTTAAAAAACTTTGCGGTAGTCTATACAAAACAAACACTGTCGCGAGCTCAATAAAGCGATTTATCCATCTTCATTACTTAAAGAAATGTTGTCTCTTTGTTTGTTTGGGAGATATTAAGCATGCTTAGCTTGCAACACATAGTTGATTCCTTTGCTAGTATCTTGGATACTTGGATCTGACTTTGGAAGGTAGGAGCTAATTGCTAATAATGGAGAGAAAAGAACCAGCCAGCATAGCGGGAGTGGCCTGGCATATGGGGAATGAGCGGTCTGAAATACTCAATATTCAAGTTTCCAAAATATTAATGAGATTATAGCAACCTGCAGCTATACGTTACAGCTTGTTAACGGAGTGCAAGAGAGGGGGGGCTGCCAAGCGGTTGTTATGCAAACTCTATAGCTGAACCTTAAAATGGGAATGCGGCTGGGTATCTCTTTCAAAGAAGTGTAAAAAAAAAAAAAAAAGAAAAAAAAGAAGAGGAAAAAGCCCCTCAGACGGCGAGTGCTACGCTGCGGCTGCGAGCACCAGCCGCGCCATGCGGTGCGCTCATCTGTCGGGGGAAGGGACCTGGCCGAGGGAGCGGGGAGGATTTTGATGCGCTTATTTTCCACCACCTTGCGTGTTCGCGGCCGCAGAGACAGCGCCCGGGCCGGTGGGGCCAAGCAAGGGTGCATGCACCCCTTCAACCCACGGCGGGCACCCCCGGGACCGCTGGGCAGGGTGCTGCCTCTCGGTCACGACGGCGGCTGCCGCTTTACCCGCACTGTGCAGATACCCAAACCAAACCAAATAAACAAAATAACACCCCTAAAATTGGTGATATTTTGCTCCTCCGCATCACCCCCATGGTGGGACCCCACGCGTGCTCCCGAGGATGTGAGACCGGCTTCCGCAGCCCAGAAATCAATGCCGGTAATCAGAGGTGACCCACTTCGAATAAACAGGCGTTTTTTAGGAAAGGAAACGATCCTTTCGATCAACTTTCCACCCTGCGGGACCACACTCCGCTTCGGCAGGTACGGGCGGCGGCCGCGGGTGTTCGCGACGGGCAGGGCAGTGCGGCAGCCCGGGGTTATCGGGCGGGCAGGTGCCCTGTTTCTGCAGGGGAAAGCGACACCCTCACGGGCTTCGCCCCCGCGGGAGCCGCTCACCCGGCCGCGCCTGGTTAACTCATCAGCGCTTGGACGCCCCCTTCCCAGGTGTCACCTGCTGAACTCAGCGGAAACCCGGCAACGACACGACTCCGGTTTAGCCCCGGGTCTGGTGTCACGGTGTCAAAGCATCAGCCCCCTGTCCGTACGTCCCCGCCCCGTCCCCGGGTTTAACCCGAACCCAGGGACCGCATCCTGATTCCCCGGCACTTCTCGCGTGTCCCCCAAACCCTGCCGGCTTCCTCGCCCGTTCTTAGCCCTTTCTACCCGGCTTATACAGACGAGACTCCGTGGGGGGATCCGCTCCTCTCCCCGACTGAGGGGACGGTGGGGAGGAAGGGAATGATGTGACTCGAGCGGTGGTGCGGGAACAGACGGTTACAGAACAGCGCCGAACCCCTCACCCTGCACTTGTTGCAATTATCCCTGTTCCGCTGGGAACGCCGGGACGGAGATAGGGCACGGTCCCGGCGGCGCAGGCAGCGCTGCTGCCCGCGGGTCACAGCCTGCTCCAGCCCCGGGGTCTGACTGGTCCCTCTGCAGGCAGCCCAGGCGGACCGGTGGCTCCCGGGAGCATTGCTCCCCGGCTCTCCACCTCTCACCCTCCCCGCGGGGTTTGACACCATCCCGTCTCGGGGACTGCGAGGGAAGAAGCTGAACCCGACCACACTTTGAGGCTGGTTTTGTTTTGGGTTTTTTTGTTTTGTTTTGTTGTTTTTTTCCCACGTTTATTTGATCTCAAAAAAAAAAAAATTAAAATACATAAAACAATGGCAGCTGGTTTTGCTAAAATTAAAATAAACGAGTCTTGTCGTAGAAAAGAATTTTTTTAAAAAAGCAGAAATAATAGCAAACACTGCATAATAAATACGTTTCCTATTACCACAAAAAGAAAATAAAACGGACATAAAAGTTTGACACGACAAAGCTGTTTTCGTTTTTAAGAGAGCGTTCGGATTAAGTGGCTTAATTAAATATTGGTCTCCAATTGGCGGTTAGTAGCTTTCCTCTTGAAACTGCATCTCCAGCCGCTGATAAAGTGCTTGCGCCAAGTTTCCCCTCAAAAGACGCCGACATGCTGCTCTAAGGAAAATCCAACTTTTCTCCGCTATTTACAGGTCAAGACGGTGCGTTATTGACTTTTTGTGTGTGTCTGTGTTTCCACAGCAATACGACCCAGAGCAGGATCGGTGTCCTGGAAGACGGGGGTGTCAGGGCGGGTTCACGGCCGGGTGGGGATGGCGCCGGCGGCACCTCGGCACCCCCGGCAGCGGGGCCAGGTTTTCTTCTTGCGCATCACCTGCTCGCCGGAGGGGCAAGTCAGGCTCCGCGCTGCGAGGTGGCGTGTTGGCAGGAGGGAACGGCAACGACTTCTAGGCAAAAGAAACTTTCAAAGTGGTAACTAAAAGTGAAAACAACCAACCGACCCTGACAGACAGGACGGATATAGTCACTCGCTAACAGCCATCCCCCCCTGGAGAAACCCAGGGGCTACCGGGGGTGGGAGACGAGGGGGTGAATTTCAAAAGCGAGTGAGGGGAGCCGATGCCGTCCGAGGCAGCACCGCGGCCGGCTGCTCACCCCACGGCGGAGTCTGTGCTTTCGAGGGGCGGCCGCGGCCCCGGGGCGGCCGGAGGGTTGCCGGGGACGGCACCCCCGCCTTAGCTGGCCTCGTCCGAGTCGCTGTAGTGGGAGCGGGGCGAGAACTCCCCGTCGCTCCTGTGGGACCGGGGCGACGTTTTGCTCCTCTCCTGCGGCGGCTGCCCGGGCTGCGGCATGAGGAGGGCGGGGGAAGGGGCTCTCTGTCCCATCAGGGCGCCCTCCGCAAAGGAGGAGAAGTGCAGCGGGTCGAGCTGCACCGAGTAGCCCCCCGCGGCCGCCGGCGGGGGGAAGCGAGTCCTGCCGTGCCCGGGGGGCGACGCTCTGGGCGGCCCGGGCGGCGGCGGCGGCGGTC